>PKRV01002870.1:0-10170 GCA_003709505.1 Hyphantria cunea
TAAATTTATACTATCGCCTCAGTTACCCTATGTGAAACTTTGTTACCTCATCTATTTGCCGTACATCTAATATTTAAATGTTTTGAGCTTTTTAGAATATTTCTATGTCGGAGTTATTGACTGGCTTTAAAAATGGATGTTAACAATAGTTATAAGTACCTCTGAATATCGATATGTTGATTTGTCCCTTTATACGATAAAGAGTTATTTAGATTTAGTTCTGTATAAATAAGGTTTATTTATTGATTTTTTTTTTCTAGCCCGCGCCTTGGGATGAGTCTTTTATTCCAAGCATCACACCATCGCCTATGCGTATCGCACCAGTGTCACCCGAAATTGTGCCCATCCATCAGGACATCGTCTTGGATTCTGTGGTAATGTATTTTTTACTGATATTTTAAAATTTTTTTGGAACAAATTTATATTACCGCCTCAGCCACCCATGTAAGACTTTGTTACCTCATCTATTTGCCGTACATCTAGTATTTAAATGTTTTGAGCTTTTTAGAATATTTTTACGTCGGAGTTATTGACTGGCTTTATTATTTATTGATTGGCATTCGAAGTTATAGGGAGAAAAATTTGATAAATTAAAATCAGCGCGTCGCTAACGCTAACCTATAAGGATTTCTCCTTACACAATAGTGTTTAACGCGAAATTTCACTTCCATAAAATAAATACCATTCCAATTATATCACTTATTTAACTATGCTTTATAAGTTCGTTTAAGTGTTTTTAAACTTAGGTGGCTAATAGTTTATCCGTTACCACGAGCATCATTTCGAAACGTCGGGATGTAGATANCAAATTTATATTACCGCCTCAGCCACCCATGTAAGACTTTGTTACCTCATCTATTTGCCGTACATCTAGTATTTAAATGTTTTGAGCTTTTTAGAATATTTTTACGTCGGAGTTATTGACTGGCTTTATTATTTATTGATTGGCATTCGAAGTTATAGGGAGAAAAATTTGATAAATTAAAATCAGCGCGTCGCTAACGCTAACCTATAAGGATTTCTCCTTACACAATAGTGTTTAACGCGAAATTTCACTTCCATAAAATAAATACCATTCCAATTATATCACTTATTTAACTATGCTTTATAAGTTCGTTTAAGTGTTTTTAAACTTAGGTGGCTAATAGTTTATCCGTTACCACGAGCATCATTTCGAAACGTCGGGATGTAGATATTATCGTAACCTTTTGAATATTTTTATCAGGAATAGATCCCGCTATGCAATAAAACCGAGTTCACTTATTTTTTACAAGTCAAATATTACAGTGAGACAAGAGACATTAAAATAAATACCTACATAAATGTGAAATTCAAATACCACGTGTTTAAAATACCACGTGGCTAGTAAATTTTGTAGAATATTTTGTTTCTTATCTTCTCTCTTCTCTATTATATTCCACTAGTTTAAAATTAACCCGAATGTTTGAATTTTACAAAATGCCTTTAGAGTTATATCCGGTGACATTAGCAATACATTTCTTGTAATATTAAATAAATCATTTTACTAATAATCTTTGTTTTAACATAATTTCAGACGCAAAATCATAAATACAAAAAAAACTGTCTAAGAAAGATGAAGAGGTACCGAAGTGCGTTTACAACTAATCAAATTAATTATTTAGAAGAGCAATTCAAAAAGATTTCCTATATATCAAATACTGAACGTAAGGAAGTAGCGCTCAAGCTGAATATTTCTGAGAGAGCTGTCAAAATATGGTTTCAAAATAGAAGAATGAAGGAAAAGAGAGAAAATACGATTAAAGAATATGATGAAGAGGCTGAAGCAACGTCAAACGAATGTGCTAAAGATCAGTTAAATAATGTAATGACAGAATTTGCTAACAATCAACAATCACGATCGTTACCATTTTTGACCGATATTGAAAATATGACTGATTACAAGAATATTCGAAATAACCATCCTACATGCGATTTGAACACACAACAATCTGAAAACCCAAAAACAAAAGATTTAGAAGATTTCCCTACAGTTAAATCGAGACTCCTTAGATATCTCCAGTCTCCTCCAATATTTGGCACATCAAATAATCCAATTTCAGCAAATGATAGTACAGAACCTGTGGAAGTTTCCCTAAAAGCGGATGAAAAATTAAAATTTGGAGCCCTGGATGACTTAAACATCATCTCACCATGTTCAGATACCGAACCTAAGAATAAAAACCAGAAAACTGAAGATGAAATAATTACAAATAAGAGAACACTGCCAGATATCATAGTAGAAGATTTCTCAGGCTGTAATATACCGGACAGGACGTTTGAAGCAAATTCTACACCAAATATAACAGTCAGCACTCCTGGATCTATTCCTATTTTACCAGCAATATCACCTTTTTATTCTGATTCTTGCTATCCGGTGAACGGTGTGCTTTGGAGACCTTTAAGCGTCCTACCTAATGTAAGTTCAAATGGAGCAGTGTCTGTACATATCCCTAATAATGGATCAAATGTGCCGATAGTTCAACAAAATGTACCAAAAAAGTGCTGTAAGTGTGAGTGTCATGACCCTCTTCTGTCCTATAATATCCAGCAGTCGTCACAGACTCCTCAATATGTAATTACAGCAGTTCCATTAGCAACTTCTAGTGTGCATTAAGTTGCGGTTAGAATTCATTTATTCCTTAAAGATTACAAATCACTTTTTGTTACACAGTTGTAATTATATGGAAATGATGATCGCGATGCGTTCTGCTTATGAACGGTAACAGACTACGAAAGATCAAGTGGAAACTATGACAACCGTGTTAAGTTAAATTGAGAACACTTTCAGTGTTCCGGGCACTTGAGGCAATGACGTGGATGAATTTTTGACACTTTTATGTATATATATTATTGTTATTTGTTATTTAGTGTTTTAATTTCTTATGATAGTTAAACAAATAAACAACAACGCCATCTAGTCCCAAACTAAGCACAGCTTGTATTCTGGGTACTAGACAACTGATATAAATACATAAATACTTTTTTTAAATACATACACATTATACATAGAAAACACCCAAACTCCGAAAGCAAGACGATGGCTGGTCCATGCGTCATGCTCGTGAACGAATGCTACTTGGGGTGACTTGTAGGCCTAGTCAACGAAGCTTTAGCCAATACTATTTATTTAGTACGTTCAACTGCTACTGTAACCTCTTAATCTAGTCACGAATTATTTTTAACATTTTGCATTTGAATTTGTTTTAATATTTTGCAACAAAATGTAAGTAGATGTATACCTTGAATGATTTCAATGCTTAAGTCGAAATCTTCAAGGGTATCACTGAGTGATTATTTTTGTAGTACGTTAGTGTTTGGAGCATTTTAATAAAAATTAAAATCAGGTGGCATCAACTTGCATACTATTCATACACAAACAGACATATGTACTGTATTGTAGATCTGTCTGTTTGTGTCGTTCTATGATTTTTATCTGTAGCTTCAATTTAACGTTCATAAATGTCACCAAGTGTCTCATTTTAATAAATGAATTTAAATTTGAAAATGACTTTTGACTGCCTCTGTGGCGATGTAGTAGCGCATGCGACTGCTGTGCTTGAGATCTCGATTCCCAGGTCAGACCAAATGTTTTTATGATCTGCAAATGTTTGTTTAGGAGTTTTGGTGAGCTCTATAAATGATGGTGGAGATTCTCTGGTTGTCATCACTAAACTGAAATTCATAAAATTTGTTGTTGGATTATATACTTAAAGTATCTTGTATATTTATTTATTTTCAAGTTCAAGTTCAAATCAAGTTACATCACACGTTACCACGTTTTAAACGTTCAACACAAGAATAGCTAGGGGAAAATATGGTTTAAGTTGAATTATTTAACTAATTTATGGGCTATGAGGCGCTCATAGCCCAGTTGCACTCGGTGATTAGAAACAATCTCCCAGGGTAAGCAACGACGGTGCGGTCAGTACCTGGATGGGTGACAGCTGGTGGCATGTTACCATGAGCGTCTCCGCGATTCGGAGGTCACTTTAAGTAGTCGATCCCGGTTGTTATCATTCGATAACAGTCGTGAAGCTTCACTGGGTGTTTCTTCGGGCGGCTTAAAAACATCCAACGTCAAGATACTTAGCTACAACATATTTTTGCCAGTCCCCAACCCGCACTTGGCCAGCGTGGGGACATATGGCCTTAACCCTCTCCCGAGAGAAGACCCGAGCCCAGCAGTGAGAATTATGGGTTGTTGATGATTTAACTAATTTTGGTTATGAGAAAGTAAATTTTACTTTTTAAGGAATAAACAAGCGTGTGTTTCTAATTACTGTGTATTTATACCCTGTACAAGTTAGTTTCATCTTTTTGACAGATGTAAATTTACAACCCCTATATTTTCCACATTTATAATTAATGATCTTATGAAACTTATGAAATGAGTTAGCATGGTTTAGGCGGAAAAAAATGAATATAACTGGATGCTTACGAAAACTATTATAATACTAATTGCTCCGTGTGTTTTATGCAGGAAGATAAATACACTACTTCGAAGGGATACGTACGTATAAAAAGAACTGAAATATGTATTTGTATTCTTGCAAGATCGTTGTGCTGTGTTAATTAACTCTATTTTAGCTACATAGTCGGATAGCAAAAAATTAAAACCACAATAAAACTTATCACAAACGCACTGTACTCACAAGGTTTCGAAATTTGCTTGATTATTAAGGTTATAACATATTTTATACGAGTTTGGAATCGTTACTTATAACAGTTGTAAACTTCTTCCTTAATAAGTTTGAGTTTGTATTTTATTATCAGGTTACAATTGTTTATATATTGCAATGAACCCATCTTATTGATTGTCTTGTAATTTGTAAAGCAAATACGTTTCATTACAATATACTACCTAGAAACAAGCTAAAAGACGAGATGAAAACCAAAAAACATGTTAAAGAAGAGATTAAGATAAATTCAGTATGTCAAGAATCGAATCTCAATCCTTGTCACTGTGGTGGGCCGGTCCATTCAACCGGCTCAACCGCTGGTGATCGGCGCGCAACGCAGGTGACGTGGACGCAAGGAGAAGCGGGGCGCAGGCGCAGCGGTTTTCACTACACTACATGTATCGTATTAACTCAACATATTGTTCGGGATCACTGCTATGTACTGTGCATATTCCTGTAGACATTAAAAATCAGGGCAAATTACAGTCCACCTTTTAGTTTTCATCATCATCAGTTACACAGTACCTGTAATAGATAGATATAAATTTAGGCATTCTTGACAAGAAGTGGCATCTGCAACGGTCTTTCTTAAATTTTATCCTTTGTTTTTTACTATATTAGTTTATTAGAAACGTATTATTTTTAGGATGATGTAAACAAAGTCAAACTATTTCGTGGATAATACAACAGCGAGAAACTTACTAGATCGTGGCACTGAAATCGTCGGCTGAATTGGATAAAAAGCAAGTGAGCCTATGAAACAAATGCAACAAAACCGATGTTTTTAAAAGTAAAAGAAGCATTAAGGGCGAATTCCACACCCACAATCTATATTATTTTAGAAATCCTTGACATGTAGTAACATCTGTATGTTACAGTTCATCTGGAAGCCTCAGATATATGATGTTATTTATGATATACCATTCCCCACTAGTGCATACAGCCAAACTATTTTGTAGATGACCGCAGTCAGCGAGAAACCAATTGGAATATGGGCTCAAAATCATTGTCTGAGAAAGACAAACAAACAGAAGCGTATTACCCTGTCGATCGTATCCGCAAGTTCTTTGACTCTGTGCAAAGACGATTCGCTCAGAAGAGCTGCAAATCGGCTCCCTGACCGTATCCGTACCCCTCATCGAATCCTTCAACTCGGCCATAATATATATATATATATATATATATACCAAGGATAAGGAACCCAAAAACTAGAAACATCTTTCTGAATTTTGGCGAAAAAAAAATACATAAAGACTACAGAAAAAATTAAGCAGTAAAAAGAACGAACACTAAATTTGATTACAAAGAAAAATGAAAAACAAAGACCTTCATACATGTTGGTGCATGACTGTCATGCAAGAGGTTGACAGCATTTTATAATAAAAAAAAACATTGTAACCTGGTACCACCGGACTCTAATGACTCACTGGATCCTCTTTATAAAAAAACCTGTAACCAAATCTTTTATTAAACAAAAATTATATTAATGGAGTACAAATAATATACAGTAAAAAAAATTAACTCTCACTATAAAAATATTTTTTACTTTCTTAACTTAAATTATGAATTACTTCAAATTTGTTTCAGCTTCTAAGGTTATAGCTATAGTTAGCTTAGCTATTGACTTGACTGTATTTTGTAAAACAAATATGTTTTATTAAAATATAGAGATGGTCGTTTTTATAAAAACATCTTTAAGCAACAATGCCAGTACACGATGCCGGCATCCGATGCCAAAACATTGAAAAACGGAAGCTCGCAACATCCGATGCTTCACCGAATGAGAGCGAGCGAGAAAACGCGGTGATGACAAGTCGAAGCATCGATATATTGAAGCTCGCTCGCTCACTCTCGGTCGGACCGGCAGTTGTGCGAGGTGGACAATTATCGAAATATAATTAAAGGCGTGCATGAGTCATTAGTGTTGCAATACTAGAAGCGACATTAAATTTGAGGTGAATAGATCTATCTACAATTGCATTAAAATTTAATTTTGACCAGTTAATATTTGATGATATGTTGACTTTTCTTCAGTGCGTAATGCGTGTATCTAAGTGCCTAGTTAAAAGGAAAGCGTATTTAATTATATTCTCTAACATGTCTCTAAACAGGCAGACAGCTGATGGAAAAATAACTTTTATTTTAATTTTTATTTGTTATAATTGTAATGTAATAAATAAAATGTTCCTACTTATTTCTATGGTACAATCATGCATCCATATTTCATTACGCTCAAGTCTCTTCTTGTGAAAGCGATATCTTGGGTAGAGAAATACTGCAACTTGTTCAGGGTTAAGTTTGTTTATGTTTTGATTTTTTTGTCATCATTACGCACGAAGTTTAGAAGACGGTGACATACAGTAATTTAAGTTCCTACGTATTACACGTATGAGTACATTCGAAATTTATTATGTCATTTTCTGTTTTATTTAAAATCATGCCACGACGGGAAGCAAACCCCTATTGGGACCATTTCGATAAAAAAGACGAGACTATAGGTATTTGTAAATATTGTAGTCAGTGTATTAGCTATAAATCTACTACGGCAACTTAAGATCTCATTTAAAAAAAAGCACCCATATATTCTGGCAAATGATATTATCGTAGCGCCACCAGTACCGCCTCCACAGCAAATGCTACCTCAACCTCCACAGGAAATAGAAAGAACAGAAGCAATTGTGGAATTCACTACTACGAGCTCATCGCCTGCGACCGCTGAGCTGCCATCATCATCTAATTGTTCA
Source organism: Hyphantria cunea (assembly GCA_003709505.1). Classification (NCBI taxonomy): domain Eukaryota; kingdom Metazoa; phylum Arthropoda; class Insecta; order Lepidoptera; family Erebidae; genus Hyphantria; species Hyphantria cunea. The sequence continues at coordinate 7,445 of PKRV01002870.1, forward strand.
AATACTGCTTCAACCTTCGGTACTGTTCCTGCTACTCGACGCCCACAAAGGACTATAAATTCTTATATACCCAAACCGATAATACAAGAGATGAAAAAAAAATTGACAGAGATTTACTCGATCTATTTATAGACGACATGCAGCCGTTTAGTATGGTGGATGATAGAGGCTTTCAAAAGCTATTATCGTGGATTACAGGATACACACCGCCATCCAGAAAGACAATATCAAACTCTTTAATACCGGCGTTATTTGAAAAAACTTGGATTGAATATCGAGAAATATTATGGATCAAGTGTGTGGAATAAAGTAGACAGTCAGTTAAGCAAGACTAGAGTATCAGAGACGCCTTTATCCAAAGCAATTAGGGAAATACGGTTGTACTTGGAAGAGGAAATCTTGACCTAGCAAAACGTTGACGGGAAGTGGAACGATCCCACTGAATGGTGGCTCCGTCATTCCAAAATATACCCGACCTTGGCAGATATATACCGTTTGAGGTGCAATATTGTACATAGGGACAGACTTCATAGAAAAGTACATCAATCGCCTCAGGATGAAATACTGAAGCTGACATACACTAAATATGGAAATTATTGTAATAATTTAATTAAAAAAGTTAAAATAGCTCATGAAAGAAGTTTAATAGAAAAAGCTGGCAATAACAACAAAAAAATCTGGGAGGCTATAGAAACTATCACCAATACAACAAAAGTAAAAAGTCCCGCTAGTGGTTTATTAGATATGTCTTGCCCAGAGCAGTCGATTGAAAAAATCAACGAGTTTTTTGTTAGTGTTGGTGGATCGTTGGCCAGAAAGACTTCAAGATGTAATAATCCAGCACATCTATTTAATCTCAAACGATTTTCCACTGGATCATTGCAATCTATTGGGATGCTATATACTGATGAAACTGAAGTAAATGATTTAATTGCTAACCTAAAAAATGTGTGCTCCGTGGGTTGGGACGGTGTTCCCAATAATGTCCTTAAGGAAAACCGACAACTACTTGTACCCATTTCTAACACATATCTTTAATATATGCCTTAGGGAAGGCAAGTTCCCAAGTGCGTTGAAGAAGTCAGTGGTGCATCCTATCCATAAGTCTAATGATAAAGACCGTGTCACCAACTACAGGCCGATCTCAATTCTTCCTTCGATTTCTAAGCTCCTGGAGCGCGTAATCAATAGAATAGAGAAGTACATGGAGATAAACAACCTTTTCTCTCACAACCAGTTTGGTTTTCGTACTGGAAAATCGGCCTGTGATGCAGTCCATGAGCTGTTGGACCATGTGGTGGGAGGTATCAGTTCTGGCAAGAAGACAATAGGCATATTTTTAGAGCTGGCCAAGGCGTTTGATACGGTCTCTGTACCGTTGCTCCTCAACAAGTTGGAGAGAATGGGTATTAGAGGAACGCAATATAATTTGCTTAAGGATTATCTATCAAAACATTATCAGTGTGTCAAAATTAACGGATTTACTAACAGTGACTTGCCTGTCACTTACGGAGTCCCGCAGGGCAGTATATTGGGGCCAACTCTTTTTCTTGCCTATATAAACGACCTCTGTGGACTAGACATTGCAGGTGGCAAAATAATCACATATGCTGATGATACAGTCTTACTTTTTTCGGGACATACCTGGGATGAGGTATTTAGGGATACCCAACGTGGTTTTGATATAGTCTCCCACTGGCTAAGTAGTAATATCTTGACCTTGAACGCTGGCAAGACACACTACATTGCTTTTTCAATGCGCAATTCAAAAACACCTTTGCCTTTATACTCTTTATTTGCACACCACTGTTGTAACGATGAAGTCTGTTGCTGTCCGACTATAACCAGAACGAATGCAATAAAATATCTTGGCGTTATTATGGACAACATTTTAAGTTTTAAATACCATATTGAACTGGTTTTGTCTAGACTAAGAAAAACAATTTATGTTTTCAAAAATTTAAGACATGCAGCGGGCCCCAAACTAGTGAGACAGGTGTATCTGGCACTGGGTCAGTCCATACTGGAATATTGTATTGCAATATGGGGTGGTGCTCCTAAAACTACTCTAAAGCCACTTGAAATAGCACAGAGAGCTTTCCTAAAAGTATGTACTTTTCGCCCCTATTTATTCTCCACGTATGATTTGTATCAGTCTTGTGAAGTCCTTACTGTTCGACAATTGTTTATTTTAAATACCCTATTAAGGCAACATTCTCGTATTATGAACTTTGATAATTCCACTGCGGTCTCCAAGCTGCGAAATCGCCTTGCTTTTTCGAATACACAAACATTCACGCATGTCTATGTTAATAATTATATCGGTTTCCTGGGCCCATATCTCTATGGCAAAATTAATAAAAGTCTAAACATGAAAAACTTAAATAAAAAAATATGCAAAACTACTTTATTCCTTTATCTCCAAAAGTTAACCTACAATGAAACCGAAGACCTACTTTGTGTTCTGCGATAAGAAATCACACACACACGCAAGTATACGCACATTTAGTTACACTGACATACACACACGCGCACACACACAAACAAACACCAACATACACCGAACACACAGGTTTTATCACAATTGTTAAACTGCATCTTTATGGTTGATAAATATTATTATTATTATTCTCTTTATTACTTGTATATACATATTAATTACTTTTTTAAATACATAAAAAAAAACTAATATATATTTAAAAATATAAAAAATAGTAGACCACCGA
>PKRV01000347.1:9498-56368 GCA_003709505.1 Hyphantria cunea
ATGTCTTATAACAGATTCGCGCTAATCTTGAAATGTTGGCACTTCACAAATAACGCTGAAGAACGTGAATCACAGGACCGGTTGTACAAAATTCAACCATTAGTTGACAAAATAATACATAACTGCCGAAAAGTATATACTCCCGGCGAGCTCATTGTCGTCGATGAGTCAATGGTTGGCTTCAGAGGAAGACTTGGATTTCGCCAGTATAATCCACAAAAAAAGCAATAAGTACGACATAAAAATTTATAAGTTGTGTACTGATAGTGGTTACACTTGGAGCTACCGCATTTATTCTGGCCAGGATCATCAAATACAGGGATTAGATAAGCCAGGATCGGTAGTTATCACTTTAAATGATGGATTGCTGAATGAGGGAAGGCTTATGATTACTGACAACTGGTACACGAGCATTCCTTTGGCAAAGTACCTAAAACAACATAAAACTGATTTATGTGGAACACTTCGCAAAAACCGCCGAGGACTGCCGCAACAAGTCATTCAACAACGGCTGATTAGAGGCCAAATCGCTGTACAACAGAACAACTGTATAACAGTGCTGAAATGGCTTGATAAACGTGATGTCTATATGTTGTCTACTTGCCATAACAACGAGATGCGGATGTCAGGAGGATATCGTAGTGTTTTGAAGCCAAAGATGGTTTTGACCTACAACGAAGGCAAGGGATAGACTTGGCAGACCAGCTAGCAAGTTACAACTCGCCTGTAAGGAAAACCTTAGTTTGGTATAAAAAGATCGCCGCGGACCTGCTAGCCATAAGTGTACTCAATGCTATTTTGATATATAATGAGCTACATACAGAAGCAAAAATGAAGATGCTAGAGGGACATCAACATGTCATAAAGAAGTTACTTAGACTGGAAACTAGTGAAAACATCTTGTTGTCAAACCCTAGTTCAACTAGTTCTCTGAGTCAAGTCAGCCACAAAATGACGCGCATAGCCAGAAAACCCAATGGGAAGATTTGCCAGAAACGGTGCGCAAGTTGTTACAAAAAACTTAAAGAAACTGGCTCCACAACTAGTGATGCAAGAAAAAAGGCCACACAAGTAATTACGGAGTGTCTTCCTTGCAAAAAAACATTTTTTTCAAATATTTTTTTTTTATTTCAGACGTCCATAAAAAATAAAATAATAAAAAAAATCGATGGGACATTTTACTTTTATTTTCACCAATTCATTGTTCATACGTCCCTAGAAAATCAAAGCTCTAACTCACACGTCCAGCCCAGGAAACGCGATTCAGTTGTCTTTGGCAAATGCATTACATGTAATGCACGAACGTCACAGCCAGATCAAAAATGCATTACATGTAATGCACGGACAGTCAACGTGTTAATAGTCACCTTAGCATAAATCTCTCACTATAAAGGTGATTTTGGCCTATTGTATCTATAGGTTCTTTTGTTGAAGCGTTTAAATAAAAAAGGTACCTTTATATTTTAATTAATCTTCCTTTGTTCGATTTAAAAAAATCCACATAAATAGTACGTCACAGCTCTACAAAAAAAAACAATTTTACGTACGCTCGTTTGCCCATTATTCTTTAAAAAAAGCTGGATTTTTCGATGATTCGCACATTAATTAAATATTCAAACTCTACAGAAGGTATGACTAATTTTGGAAGTGAGATTTGGTAAAGTTTGGTGGTGGAAAATTTTCTTGGTAATTATAAATATATCACATCATCTGTGTGTCATTATATAACATCAACTGGATAGAATAGGAAATTATAGAGCTCAACCAGGATCTAACAGGGATGTAAGAAATGTAGCATAGGGTAGATAGGACTGTTACATGATGGCAGATTACTGCTGGTCTTTGAAAACAAATTGTCACGAAAAAAAATTAGGAAAAGTGCTGCTTAAAGGAGTTTCTTTTTTTAAGTTTAACATAAATTTGATGCTTTTTTTCTTCTTTTGATCTATTGTCTTTTAATTAAATATTAAAATAAAATAACTACTAATTATTTTTAATAAAAATTCAATATTTAAAAATATATTAGTTATGATTTTCTCATATTTACAATTCTTTTGGAAAAATGGGAANAAAATAACTACTAATTATTTTTAATAAAAATTCAATATTTAAAAATATATTAGTTATGATTTTCTCATATTTACAATTCTTTTGGAAAAATGGGAAATAAAAATTTAAAAAAAAATCAGAGCCAATCTTCTGAAACCATCAATAGTTTCATGAATTGTTGACATAAAGGTACTCGAAACCAATCTAACATTAATAGAATGCACAAACATTTCCATTGAGCGGACATTATATATCAGGTGTATTTGTGCTATTCCTTTAAAAACAAAAAGTGCAATCTCTGACCAGTCTAAGCGAATAAATGTCTACCAAAATGGCTGGTCAAACGGGTTGGTGTAGTTTTTTTCAAGTTTCAATTTTGTTTTGCAGTGTTGTTGTCCTGTGTAATTTCTTCCCTAAGTCGACTGTTTTACTAAAATATATATATTTTAGTAACACAGAACAATTTTAGTAAACCATTTAGTGAGAGTAAAAATATAAAAAATCTAAGAGTAGGTCAATAGATTTATCTCTTCATTATAAATTTCATTCAACAAACAAATCGGGTGTTATGAAATCTATGTTAAAAACATAAATATTACTTTACAAAAGCGATGGTGTATGTTTGTTAGCGAACTATCAATATATGCACACGTATACTTGGCGTAGTCGTACTTAAAGTTGCCTAATAGTTAAACGATTATGATTGAAAAAACATGTACACTTAAATTTATTCATTAAAAAGCTCTAAGAAATAATTTGAGTAAAGGCTCTTTTAGAAGATACTCTAGCAGATCGTAAATCAGATAAATAAGATTAGTGATTAACTGATAAGTGGGTTGCTTGTTTTTCACTGGAATATGTATATATAATAAAATTAACAAGAAAGAAACGTAATGCAATAGTCACATTGACATTTTATTTACTTGTTTATTGAAAACCAACAGCGATACAATTTAAACATAATAAAATACACAGAAAGTGTGATCAATAACAAGTTTTTCTCGTTAACTAAAAACTATGTATTCAGCATGTGCAGGCTCATACGTCCTTAAGAGTCATCAACCCACGATACATTAAATTTTGACGGTAAAATGACTGGTTAAACGATAATTAAAGTGATATTTTTTTGTACATATTCCGTTTGATTTAAATAAATTAGATAATTTTCATAATCACTTATATAATTATTTAGTAAAAGTAAGGACAGTGAGATAAATAAAATATTCTAATTCAACAAAAGAATATTTCTATCCTATAAATAACTTAGAAATATTAATTGCAATTCGTCGTCTCTCGATAAATTCAGAAAGATTAGGATTATATATAAAATACTAGGTACCACATTCTATAGATAAATCATAAAATATAGCTACTAAAACTTTAAAGTCAATAAATATAAAATATTTATTGGGTACCGTGATACTAAGAGGAAGAATATACAATATAACGCTCCGCGTTATCTTAACTACGCTCCTCAGGAAGATAAATTAAAAAGTTCGTGAGCAGTTGACTAGAATTAAGTATATTTTACCCGGCTCCTAAAGTTTAGTTATCTCTTTCGAATGTATTTATGTATGTATTTTTCATTGGCACGTCTTATATCCTTAACGACTTGTCGTATATTTAGAGTGGTGTCAATAGTTCGTCTTAGTCGTGAGAGTGACACTGGGTACAATTACTAATTTATTTAAAATCAGTCAACCATAGGCGATGCAGAGAAAACAGGAAGTAAATGCATTATGGTTAATAATTATTTTAGAACAATGCATGTAATACACATAATGTAGGCATATCATCATCAGCCTATCGCAGTCCACTGCTGGACATAGGCCTCTCCAATTTCACGCCACTTAGTTCGATCCTCGGCTACTCGCATTCAGCTCTTGCCAGCCGTCTTGCGCAGATCATTACTCCACCTGGCCTGTGGACGTCCCCCACTACGTTTGCCAAAACGCGGTCTCCACTCAAGAACCCGTATACCTTTATGCCACGTCCTTTCCAGTGTAGCGTCTTGAACAAGTCCTCCATTGTATTTGTGAAAAATTTCGAGGAAATAACATCCCCTTGTCTCACTCCTCGATGCAATGGTATGGGCTCTGCTGATTCTGTTTTTGGACGGTCATGGTAGCAGCTTTGTAGAGACATCTCAGCACTTGGATGTATTACCAGTCCAATTAGCAACGCTGCAGGGACTCCAGAACAGACCAGATGTCGATCAAGTCAAAGGCCTTCGCATAATATATTTTATATAAAACTTACATACACACAAAATTATATAAATATATATATACACATAAAGGTATAATAAATAGTAATAGTAAATGAGAATTATGTAGATGTTCAATGTTATATATCACATCACATCTACATAATACTACCGTTAACTGTATTAATAATAATAATACCGTTGATTTATAACATACTTAGGTACTGCTTAACTTTCATGTTAAAAGAAAAAGTCTTGGTGGCCATCCTGATTTCGATATTACTTCATTTCACAACACTTCTGTAATTATTTAAAAAAATGTTAGGTATTAACATTTTTTTTATATAATCCTCCCACAAGCACTACATGTCACACTTATATACGTACACACTACTATATATCTAATCTAGACGTCAACTTCAGACCTTAACCCTTCACATAAACCTTCACCCTTTACATATCAACCCACAAAATATCAGATAAGGTATTTAAAAGATTAGAAAACAATCTTAGTATTATTTCGACATTACTTAACTACCATATCCTAATAATGTTCCTTACACTACAAGATAAATTATAAAAGACTTTCGGTTTGTTCTAAAATTTCAAAGTAATAATACCGTAACCATTTTTTATCATTACGAGCAATCAGTAACGAAGACTGTAAGTAAGTGAAATCTATTTTGTAACACTATTTAAAAAATGTTTGTCCATTTCTAATCCTTTTTCTCGTGAGTTTCTGAAAAAAAAAATGTTTTTTCAAAAAGAAGTTGTTTAAGAGCATAAATTATCTTTTTCAAAAAGAAGTTATTTAAGAGCATTAATTAACTATTTCTAAACTAACATGTTGCAGAAGATAAAAGAGAAAGACTAAGTTGCATCATCGAATAATACACTTCTTATCAAAAAAATCGAAATACCTCGCACGTTGATCCGAAAGGATTATCGGAAAAAATATTAATTATTGACAATTAATATAACATTTTATTTAATAGTAAGTGTAATAAGGTTTTTTAAATCATAATGAGAATATTCAAAATTCAAATTAAACTTTGATAGATTTTACTGTTTTTTTAATGAGAAATCTTAACCGTATGTGGAGTATGAAGGATACAGGAAAACAATACATGTAAAAAAATGTTTAGAAACAATTCATTCATCAACTAACTAACTAAAATAACCAAGGCGCAGGAGGGGCTTTTTATTGGTGATCACCGGAACTCGAGCAACTTCGCGCAGCTTGCTCGTGAGCCCGCCACATATACCAGAGAACCCGAAGAAGAGGGCGAGCCACAGCTGCGGAGATCGCCGTAGTGAGGTGAAAGTGGAAGTATGGCAGAGGCCGTGAGCCTTGCTATCGTAGAAGTTAAAACTTGGTCCTGGAAGGAACTCATAAAAGGATTGGACAGGGCCCATCCAGCCCATACGCCCAAGGACACGGATGGCGAAGAACATCGAAGGGAGTTCACATGCGGAGTTCCTCGCGTATGATGCGTTTCTGAGGACCAGTTTACCCGATGGAGTGAGTGACATCTGTTATGCGGATGAAACTCTAGTACTGGCTAGGAGAGGAAGGAAGTTCTAGGGTTCGCCGAACTAGGGGTGGCTTGTGCTGTCCATAAAATTGGGTCTAAGGGTTGCACCTCATAAGACGGAAGCATCCTGGTTTCACAGGAAACGCGGAGGTGTCGTTCCAACCCGCTCGCTTGTTAGAGTGGGAGGAACGGAGGTTGAAGTTTGCCGGCACGTCAAGTATCTAAGCCTTATTCTAGACAGGTGCTGGACCTTCGTGGAGCAATTCCATTACGACCCTCCGAGTTCAGGGGGTGGCGGCTCCCTACAAAGATCTTACCTATAGCCTAATTTAGGGGGTCTGCGGGAGGCAGTTCGCCGCATCTCCGGTGCGGTGATACGATCCGTAGCTTGGCCTTCGCCAATAACGCTCCATAGAGAGCTATAGATAGCCATAGAGAGAGAAGTCTCACTGCCGAGCCAAGTTCAATCAAGCGAAGCGAGTAGCGGCCATTCGGATCGTACGAGGAAACCGCACCTTTCGTAGGAGGTGGCGACAGTCCTGGTTCGTTTCCCGCCTTTTGATATCCTGGCGGATATGATGAGATGGTCTATTGACTAGATTCATGCCATTCGCCGGGATGAGTGCGGGGAAGATCAAGAAGAGCTCGAAATGTGGCGTAACGCTCACCGACGGGCACTGGCAAAGTGGCGCGTGCGGCTGGAATAGCCGCTGAATACGCACCAACGCGAGGTTGATGCCGTTTTACCTAGCCTCGAAGTTTGGGCGCAATGGAAAAGACCGCTGAACGGGAGAGAGCCCATCTAGAGCGTAAACAACGCCTGCGGCGATACCAGCCTTCCTCAGGACCGCCAACTACCGGATAGTTGGACCTCTGGTAACAGTATAATTGGTACGGCCAGCGCCCTGGAAGCAAAACAGTATCCAGACCGCAACATAGAATGATTGGGCCGATAAGCAGGCAGTTCAGGCTGACACCCCCCCCCCAGATAGCGCCTGGATAGACGCGGCATCAATCTTGGGGGGACCTAAAATAACCTCCTGTGGACCAGATCCTCCTCAGAACAGGGTGCCTAAGACCGGCCGCCGGGGTGTTCTTTTTAGTGGAATTACCACCTGACTCTTCAGGCCCCGAGGAGCCGAAGATCCAAAAGAACTTCCAACAGGACAAGAAAAAAAGTACGCCAAGTGGGAACTCCCCTTTTGAGAGATTTGAAACTGAGTCTGTAATCTGTGATGATTTTTTCCTATAAAAATTTTCGAACAATGCGGCAGTAGCGGGCGGTAGCACCACTACTTGAGCGGCTTCTATGGTCGAAGTATCCATGTTGACTGGCGCCAGATAGTACTAAAATTAATAATAAACAAAAGCATAACATTCATTTTCAGGTTTTGTGCAATTATAAGTGCTGAAACTCTACATCAGTTTACATCAAAAAAATGTTTCAGAAAAATTACGAGATAAACAATTGAAAATCTGAATTTTCGTAATCATTTGATATACAACATCTTCAGCTACAATAGTGTTATGTTTTCCATGGAATATGAACTCTTTTTATGTTTGTCTTATGAGAAAAATTTAAAAGTGTTTCGATTGTTTTAATGAGAAGTGTATTTTTCTTAATATAAAAAAAGGATTTATTCCTTCTTTCATACCTGAGGCTTCATCCTCGTCTGCATCAAGTATGTCAGCACAGCATACCGAATAACATATAATAGATAAAAATCCGAGAGGTAGTCCAAACACTAGCGCTGTCAATACTGGATTCCCGCGCCACATACTATTTAGTGTCTGTCTAGCTTCAAAAAACCCTCTATATATATGAACAGGCCAGGTATTACCACCATAAGCCTGAAATATTCCAAGAATAGAAAATAAACAAAATGATGAGGTATATAGCATTACCCTAACGGCAAATTCAACTTTTTATAATTTGATTCTAGTAGATTGTGTTATTTTGCATGTTATACATTATGCAAAAGAATGGCTCACCACGGTTTCGATGATAGTGTTATATCATTGACAAAGAGACCAAGTACCTTTTCATAGTACGATACATTAAGTGGACATCCTGACTTCAGTAGGAACGAAATCTAGAGTAGAACTGCTTGTACGAAGAACTTTTTCTTATTCGTTCACGAAGTTGATTGAACGAGGGACATAATAGAAGCAGATTGTTTTCTCAGTGAATATTTCTGTTTTTGATAAAGCTCGATGCATATTTTCGTATCATTTTCATCAGGAATAAGCCTGATTGCAATTAAATGTCCTGCCTCTGTTAATAGTAACTGCCTAACTCTGTTTAACTGCCTCGGTGGCGCAGTGGTAGCGTACGCGACTGCTGTCCATGAGGTCTCGGGTTCGAATCCTGGGTCGGACCAAATGTTTGTATGATCTGCAAATATTTGTTTCGGAGTTTGGGTGTTTTCTATGTATAATATTTATGTATTTACAAAAAAAAAGTATTTATGTATTAATATCAGTTATCTAGTACCCATAATACAAGCTCTGTTTAGTTTGGGACTAGATGGCGTTGTGTGTTCGATGTCCGAAATATTTTTTTTATTTAAAAAGGCACATAAATCAAAACCGCACAGAAAGAAAAAATATACGTACTGGGGCAATTTGGTTATGTATTTGATCCAAAAAGATTGTAACAGCTTCTGGAGTCATTAGCACAGGGTCATCATTTGGAATGTGGTGGTGGCCCGTTGTAGAATTCAGAACCAATAAATTAGGCACTGTTAGTTCAGACATGGCAATAGAGTTTGCTAGCTCCGGAGAACCCATCCAACCAAACTGAAACCTCTCATGGAGGTGTCGTCTTCTCTTCCTGGAAATAAATATATTTGTTTTAATTTTTATTACAATTATATTATATTTTCGTGTTCTTAAACCACAAATTGAGTGATTGTATTGTGAAAATGTAATACAATAAGTACTCTAAAATTGACCCTAATCAGGGGCGAATCTTTTGAGCCGTGCCCGCCGTGTGTTTTGTGCGTTCCGTGAAAGCATTCCGGGCTCATGGCAGCCTCGTACGAGATCGTATTATTTATTCGGTTACCTGTGCAACGTTTCCTTCTCTCTCTCTCTCTCTCTACATATATTTATAAGTTACCGGCAATCTTTATAATCAGGTATTCTACACATTAATTAGGCAATATATACAATACCTAAAACGCATAGGTAATGTGTTAAATATTATTTTATTTTATACTTTGCCTAGGTATTATCTACAATGCCTAAATCTCAACCTGTAATGTGCTATCTACGGAAACAGGCAAAAAACAATCCACTCAAACTGCATTGCACTGTTAGCCTTGTGGTATATCGTATATTTCCAATGCGGGAGTTGCCTTTTTAAACAAGAAAAGAAACTCGACTAATCCAAATGATTCTACAACAGCAGAGTGGATCTTAGATGATCACTGTTCTAACCCAACCTAAGGCTAGATATCTCTAAACAAAGTGGATTTTAAGCAAACAGGACACGTTTCTAGGTAACAGTACGTAGTACCGACACACATAAACAGGACATCGGCATGTTATATCTGAATTCGAATATAGAAGCCAGAGATCCGATTTACAAAATGGGCTCACCTCACCGTTTACTGTCAATGGCTAATTATATTTTACTCAATAGGATAGTACTGGTAAGTCATCCCGTTTTTTGTTTTATTAAGAGTGATTACGATTATTTATAATAGTCGGTAGCTCATGATTGCTCGATCCGCACCGGTCCTTGATGTAACAGAACGGGAGAAGTTATTATTTTAGAAACCAACATATAAAATAGGTATATATTACACAATAATATAATTTCACCATAAAAATAAAAAAATATTGAAAAGGTGGACACTAATCATTTAAGAGTATGGAAAATAGGTGTAGCCTAATTCCTCCCAAAATTTCATATAAATCGGACCAGTCGTTTCAGAGGAGTTTGGTAACGAACATCGCGACGCGAAAATTTTATAAATTAGATACGCCATATTTATTTTCGTGAATAATTTCTAAATTACCGAAAAATTATTTTAGTAACTATTTAAGCCCGCCGAAACTGTAGGCAGCGCCGCATTATATATGACTTAGCGTACTAAGAAAAAAACGCCTCTGATTTTCTTCTATATAAACCTGGGCCTAATTATAACAAAAACAAAAAAAAAATTATAAGATTTGGTGTAGTCGATCGAAAGTTATGCGCGTACATACATTTTCGTCGTTCATTTTTATTTAAATAGATGATTGAGTATATCTGAGGTTTCTGCATTACAAGCTGTGTTGTGTTTTAAGTATACATATGAAAGTTTTTATTTCAGGTTCTTTTCATGCTTGTATACCACAGATGCCCGCCATAAAACTAATAATGGCCTAAATCAACACAACCTTCCTAACGAAAATGATGCTGATGTTGATATGACTTTGTTGCTGCTTCCGAACCTATCAGTAATCCAACACAGTCAATGTTAATATATCAATAATATCCTACAATATCCCACTGCTAGGCTCGAGTCTCCTTAGGAGAATGTTAAGGCCATACGTTCCTACTGGGACTGGCAAGACAAGACAGGACAAGCTTATTATTATTTAATTATAAAAGAAATTTCAGTGTGAAAAAAAGAAGTGATGTTTTTAATTTACATAAAACCCCATACGTTTAACCATGAAATGTGTGTGTAGGAATAAACAAACTGACGTGCATCTTAGTCTGCTGAAGGATGAGGAATGTGACCATACAAAATACAGCAACGTCCTTTACCAATACTTAAACTCAAGACAGGTAAAAGAAGTTTTTATGATACACTACACCTGATAATATTCTCCATCATATCCTTAAAGTCTCGTTCTGTTTGAGTAATTTCATTTAGTTTATTCTCAGAGACAATAGCAATTACAATATATTTTTCTAGATCCATTAGTTCATTTATATTTGCTCTTGATATTCTTGGGAAAAATCCAAATCTCTCTCTGTTTATCCATTTGTCCAATGTGTTGTTTAAGGCCTCTTTATCTTCAAGTAAAAGTTGATGTGCTGGAATTATAAAAATTACTACATAAATCCATTTTTTGGGCAAATTAACTTCGTAGTTGAATAGAAATTATGGTACTATTAAATTTGAATGATTTATCTATAGTACTTACTATAATTAAGGAGTTAAGTTTAAAAGATTATTATAGCAGCAGAAACTTATTCTTTTAGTGTCAAAATCTATATAAGTATATAGCAACACGGCAGGGAGTAGTTATATGCCAAAATTGTGACTCTGCTTTAAAGTATAGGCCCAAAAGAGCCTACAAATTCCACTGTTATGACACAGAATGCGTGCGTATATGTGCAAAATTAATATTTTTTCGTTTTAATTGCTATGAGTGAGTTTGTAATGTGTGAGCGTGAGTTTTTAATCCCCTTGTCAAAACAAAACAAGGGCCACCACGTTTTTACAGTATTCTCATGAATTCTTGAGGTTCCAGGGTTGAATAATGATTAGATTGGATAAATTAATTAATTTTCATTGAAAATAGCATAAAAAAATGATGGAAGAAAAATAAAAATAAAAAATGCACCACTTTTTCTAAAAATTTTTTTTTTTCAAAAATTAACGGGATGATTAAAAATTATGTAAAAAAAAGTAAACAAAAAGTGTTGGTTGATTTGTGGATTTCCTCAATATCTGGTGAGCCCTCCTCGTTTTCGGATGCACTCTTGAAGCCTGGAAGGTACACTCTCTACCAGGTGTACTAGTTTCCTGAGGAATTTGATCCCAGCTTGTTTTCAGAACGTTTATTAGCTGTATTATGTACGCGTTGGTTTGTGCTTCGAATACGGCGTTTCAGTAAATCCCACATGTGCTCAATGGGATTGAGATCCGGACTGTTTTCAGACCACGGCAGTACTTGTATACAAGTCTCCTCTAGGGCTTCTCTGGTAGCTCTAGCTGTACGAGCGCGAGCATTATCGTGCATCAGATGGAATCTTGCTCCAATGCTCTGTGCGTATAAATTTGACCTCCTCGATATAAATTTTAGCTGTAATTGTGCCTTGGTTGAGAATTATCCACTCGGTTCTACCTAATATAGAGATTCCTCCCCACACCATAAATTTAGGGCCTATCTGTCACTTTCATGGATACAAGCATTCGAAAATCGCTCACCTTCACGCCTCCAAATCCTAATGCGACGGTCATCACTAAAAAAATTAACTTTGCACTTATCCGTAAACAATACTGTGCTCCAATCACTCATATCCCATGCCAGACACTGCCTTGCGAACGATAATCAGTTTGCACGATTAACACTTGCTAATGGTAACCGTAGTACGCATCTCCTGGAGAACTGCTGGTCCTCGTGTGAACCGATTTCTGATGGTTTGATCACTAACACGTGTACCCGTCGCCTGCCGCAAACAGTTTTGTATAGAACGGGCTGTGATGCAGCGGTCTCTGCGCGCAGTCAAGTGCACGTAGCGGTCCTCCTGTGCGGTAGTTGCTCGAACTCTGCCAGATCCTCGTCTCCTGGTTAGTCTCCCAGTCTCTTGAAATCGATTCCAGGCATTCTGGATCGCTCGCCGGGATAAAACCCAGCTGCAACGCCACAGAAAGCTGCGAATGGCCTTCTTAAAGCAATGTTATGGCACTAGCTACAATTATGCAGCTGGACTATTAAAAAAAAAATTGTAAACAAATAAGGTAACACCACAATAAACAATCAGCCAATTGACTTACCGACGTAAAAAATAACAAGTGGCCCTTTTTTGTTTTGATTAGTATATTGTACGAAAATGTATATATATATACACATTTTCGTCCCCAGAACCTGCTACCCAAGCCCCTTACGACTTTCACCATTCTAAGGCCTCGTCAATGCTGCACTCGGTTGTTAGCTTATCGAATCAGTACTGAAGTTCCATTTCGAATCTTTCAGAACCTACAATAGTTTGGCACAGGGTAGACTTCCAGTCTACCCTGTGCCAAACTACTTCACACTACTACTACTTCACTTCAAAGTCCATGCTCCAGCATGGACTTTGAAGTGGACCACCATCAGCCCCTGTGATTTCTGCTCCCGATACCATGTGGCACCATAAGCGATTAGGTGACCATGCGTACTCCCACTTTTACGTTCAAATCCCCCGTATGATGTACGCTACCTTGGCGATACACTGGATATTTCCACAATTTTGGCGATGAGATCTTTAGTGACGAAAAATCCGACACCGGCCTGAGATAGGCTGTCTCCTTCCTGGAAGTAGAGTAGATAGCCTAATTTTAACGTTATCGTGTCCCATAGCCCCAGAACATGCCATCGTGTTTTGTCTATCTCTATATCTAATTCGGCTAGATATTTGTGGAGCCTCGGAGTTCGTCCATTATACGAAACCAAAATCAATATGTTGTATCTGTGATGTCCGTCCGTAGCCAGGTGATTCCACGCACCCCACTTCCCACTGACACTGTGATAGCTACTGAAGCGTTGTAGTGCAGGCGGGAACTGGGAGCCGTTTATTTTGTGCGTCTCTCATGGGAGGTAATAGTACAATCGCCAGTACAAAATTTAGGGAAACGGGTTGGCGATCGCAGTGAATTTAAAATACCAGAGTGCTGCTGGCCATTCTTAGATCTAGGGAAGTTTCCAATGTTCAGCCTCTCTTTCATTAGTCACCTTGTATGTCATTTGAATCGGTTGCTGCTCATTTTGACGTAAGTAACTTGAGCTACTTGAGACTAGCCTCGCCCTATGACATTACCCATTGCATCTTTACAACCGCCTCTACCACCAGTGTAGACAGCTCTACGTGACCACGACCGCTCTGCCAAGAGTGAAGCGAGTGAGAAGAATCTTTACAAGAACAACGCGAGGCGCAGCTGCGCAGCTAGTATATAATACTATAATAGGGCAAAGTTAGTTTTATACGCGACTATTTACCTGCTTGCGTATGTTCTGATAAAGATTGTCTTTGTGGTTAAACAAGATGACGTAATATATTTTAGAATTCAAAATCGTGCGTTTACGCTTTATTTGATCTGTCAATAAAATGTTGTCATGTCGAATAAATATATCTGCAAGCTCATTTATAAATATCAATAGAAATATGTTATCGTTTTGCTGATATTTATATTTTAAAACTCTATTAAATACTTTTGGTAATCTCGCGCACAATGTCATCTAGATTTCAAACTATTTTTACTTTTAGCATGGCATGCTTAGAAAACATAGAAAGGCGTTAAGGTAATGCAGGTGCAGCAATTTTTTGAGCAGAATTAAAATTGTTTTAGCAAAGTTCGAAAAACAAGATAGAAAAACAGGGTAGACTCAATTCACTCATCCAGGTACTGACAGCGCCGTCGTTGCTTACCTTCGGCGATTGTTTCTAATCACCGAGTGCAACTGGGCTAAGAGTGCCTCCTCAGGATCTGTTATCCTCCTTTAAAACCTTTCTGGTGATGATGGAAATAAAACAAAAACTGACTATGAGTATAAGCTATTAGTGGTAATAGTATTAGCTATACCTTCAAAAAAGAAGGCTTCGTCTTCCTTAAACACAAATATTGATGTATCATTCTTTGGTTTCAACTCATTTTTCACAAAATCATGTGACATGGCATAAAACCATGAATGTGGTTGATATTTTTCAGCATGTAGGTTAAACATTTCCTGTAACATTAAAATGAATTTATTTCACAAATAAAACATATAATAATATGTAATAAAAATTTTAAAAGCTAGTGATCTACTTTGTTATCTATTCCAATTCACCAAAACACTTAACCATAACAAAAATATAAATAATCAGCACAAATCCAGTCATATTGTATGATTTGACCAATTTGATTGATTTCCATGTTTTTGGATTTGTATTCATCAGGAACGGATACTAATTATTAAAATAAATAAAGTATTTAATAACAAATGAAATATTTTGTAATTAATTAATGAAAAAAATATCAATAAAAAAGTGTAAGCCATATCATACTTTCATATAATATATTTGAAATTTTAAAGTATCATCTGTCTACTACAATTTATTAGCTGAAGGGCTACTAATGCAGGCGGAGTAGTAGGCAGAAGCTAGTTTATGTATAAAAATAATTTTACCCAAAGCGGTCCCTGTTGTTTTCCTATGTATCCAAAAAAGACAGAATGTGAATCTTTTATATCACTAAAACTGTCTATATGAGACAACCTTTGTACTGCTGGTTGGGACATGCGCATAGCATAATTCACCATTTCTTCCTTCTGTCTTTCACCTGTATATTCATGACGGAATGATCCTTTGATACTGAAAAGTGAATACATGTTAGAATTCAATTTTGGAAATAACATCTAGAGTTAATTTGACTACTGAGTACTTAGTATTCAATGACAATTTTATTTAACTATTATTATTATTACCTGAGTGTGGTGTAGTAAGAAGGATAATAGTTGATGTTCATTCTCAGACGATCAAAGGCTAGGTCCATGATAGATCTTAGTGGAATATTTATTCTCCTAAAGTCTATCATGATCTAACATCATTCATCTAATTTTAATGAATGACTATATGAATTATAACAAAAGTTTTTTGAGTAGTCAGGTTATGGTTTAACTTTTTCTTGTTATAGTAGTTATAGTGTTAATATTGCTTACTTACAACATTATTGTAGGGTATGCTCTAACTTTGAAATGTGTTGCTACAGCTGTAAAACGAGTACAGTCAACTTTTGCCACTTTTATTGGGCTATTGTAAAGTGCTTGCGCGACATGGGCCCAGATCGGCTCTATCCTGCGACAGTGGGCACACCAGGGTGCATAAAATTTTACGAACCACATGCCATCACTGCTAATGTCGATAAATTTATCACTTAATTCTAGAACTCTTGAGGAAGATGAACCACATAATGCTGAAAAACATAAAAGTCATTTAAACAATAGTGATTAACATATCTCTCAATTTTCATCAGTAATTAAAAGAGAACATGTATGAAGAGTTAAATTCAATAATATGTAAACTTTCGAACCTATTAAAAAAAGAAAAAACTGCACTGCTAAATAATTCATTTTGTTGCACGTTTATTAGTAGATTATGTTTGTATATCAGGCCATGCCTTTATAAAAAACCGCAGAATGTATATTTATAGGATAGCATTCAAATCGTAATCGATAACTCGTAACTTCAACTTTTGATTAATGGCTCTATGGTGTGACCATGATTTTACCAATGTCATATTTTTGAAAGAAAAATTGACAAAGGATTTATTCTAGAGCTCCGGCAGAAACGGAAAAATAATTTAGTTTTGGACAGTGAAAATAAAAAAACTACTAATTTATTGACTTTTACAGGCATAAATTAACAGTATACATGAGTAAAAATATTAATATTTCAACACATAATTAACATTAAAAATTGAGGTAATATACAAATAAACTATACGATGATGACTTTATAATTTAATAAATAAGTAAATAGTTGATTCACATTAAATAATATTAGTATCTTGGCGCCTTCCGCTTGTTAGCTTCCTGCACTACGCGCGCGCTTAAAGCCATGTGATCTAGAAAAAAAAATGGTCAATACAAGATTTAATTACGGCGTAACATGTCAATTCCATATACCGTACACTATCAACCCGACAAACCAGGCACTATTACAAGAAACGACTCCAACCTCGTATAAAATATTTAATCATAAACTTATAATTTTATAATCAAGTAAATAGTTCTTCTTCTTCTTTTGATGAATGGCAATCAGCCGGATCAGCTATTTCTGCCAATGTCAAGTATTTCGAGTCTTCAATTCTAAGTCTTCTAGTCATCAAGTCTTCGTCGTGATGGAATTAATGATAAAAATTATAAAAAATGTGGATGACATGAAATGGGGACCGTCTTTCGAAAAAACAAAAAACGATCAAGTAAATAGTTGATTCATGTTAAATATTAGTAATATTTTGGCGCCTTTCGCTTGTCAGCTTCCGGAGCTACTTACACATATTGATAGCTGTACTCTTTTTATATAATGGTACTTCCGGCGTAATAAATATTTAATGTTAACCAATCCTGTATCATCTAATAATAATAATTGTATGTGAATAATTATTAGAATAATTATGATAGATAATGTTGAATATTATCTGTTAAGTTTGGGAATTTAACTCATTCGACTCAAGTAACTATGATTATCCGCAATAATGGAATAATTAGGTAGTATCTAAGAGATAGATACCGATGGGCGTACCTAGGGTGGGGGAGGGGCAGCTTTCTCCCCTGGGTTTGGTTACATCCCTACTAACTATCGCTCGCAGCGCTGCAAAATGCCGCGCTTGAAATCTCAATCGGTGGTGCCTCGGTCAGCGTTTTTCACGTTTCCACAAAAACATTACTGAATCTAGTCGAGCCAGTTTGAGTACCGTGAAGGTCAGATCATCGGAGTACTCCAACTTAGGGGTCAAATTCGGGGGTAATACTTCTAAAGGTATTTTTAGGGTTTTTTGAAATAATATACCGTTTTTAATGGTTGTGAAAAATAAATATGCCCGAGTATTTATTAACTTTGGGAGAACCAAAAGTAGCCTATCATATTTAGGAATTGATTTAGGGATTTAGCTCCACCTTATACAAGTAGGTACTTATAGTCTTATACCAAAACTACTCTGTGACAAATAGTTGCATTATGCCTAAGTACTATGATGGTTCCTATACAAAATAAACGGACAAATTGAGTGTTACCTAAATGTTATGTATTATGGCGCATTCTTTGGACAATTAATTAGAATACTTGGTGTTACTATATCGACTCAAGTCCAGTTTCATGCATATTTGGAGGGTAAGGCTAAACTGGCCTCGAAAAAGCTTGGCGTTCTCAACAGATCGAGACGGTATTGCACTCTGGCCCACCGCCTTCTGCTTTATAAGGCGCAGGTTCAGCCTCATAAGGAATACTGTTCTTATTACTGCCCAGTACCAACTTCTCCGTCTGGACCGCGTCCAACGGAGCGCAACTCGAATCGTTGACTGCTAAGATGTTTCTAATCGGCTAGACNAAAAGCTTGGCGTTCTCAACAGATCGAGACGGTATTGCACTCTGGCCCACCGCCTTCTGCTTTATAAGGCGCAGGTTCAGCCTCATAAGGAATACTGTTCTTATTACTGCCCAGTACCAACTTCTCCGTCTGGACCGCGTCCAACGGAGCGCAACTCGAATCGTTGACTGCTAAGATGTTTCTAATCGGCTAGACTCTCTAGCGCTACGTAGAGATGTGGCATAGCTATGCATTCTATTGCTTTTTGGGGAGTGCTCCGAGGAATTGTTTGAACTGATCCCTGCCCCCTCTTTCCGCCATCCTCCTAAGCGATAGAAGTTTGTTTGATTTACGCTCCCGACTGTTGATCCTTCTATTCTTTTTAGTTTTATTTTTACGCAGTCGGGTTTTTTGTTTTTATAATATTTTCTTTTATTTAACACTTTGTAGTCAGTTTTCATTAACTTCGTTATTACTATTATAAGACGGTAGATTTCGCAATCTTGTCATTTCATTAAGGGAATTTATATCATGAGGATTATTAAGTAACTTTCGGTGGTCTAGACTACTGATTATTAATCCTTCTAGAGACCTTACCCGGCTTAAAGCTACATATGCTTGATCTTTAGCAAAAATCCTCGAACTTAAGTCAACCATAGCTCGTTCTAAAGTAGTTCCTCGGAGTTTGTGTACTGTTACACCCGAGCACAATATCAATGGCAACATTCTTCGTTCTATTTTACCCTGTCCACGAAGTGCATCGAATTCTGTAGATCATGGTTCGATTCTGACTCCTACTCCAGGAACATTGTTTTTAATAGTTTTGTCACACACGCTTCCCCATTAAATGATATAAAAAACAATTCAATATGAATTTTATTTTTTTATATAATTTAATAGTAATATTTTATATTCATTCCGTACACGTAAAAAAATCCGGTTATAAGTAAGAAATGCGACATTGTTTGTTCTAATAACTTTAAATCGTTATATATACTAAACGGTTTTATAAAATGAAAAATGATAAAGGAAACCTACGATACCCCAACGATACCCCACTTGACGTGGTGCGTCGAAATATTTTTTTTTCATTTTGACTATATGGCGACTAGTTGTTACTATAGTGAGTATTGTTTACTGTCATGTTTTTAGTGACACTCGCGAGGTCAAGACGAATCGATTGACGTACGGATCATCAAAATCGGCCAAGGCGTTTGACCTCTACAATGCCACATAGGAACAAACAAACATACATACATAGACTGATAAACACATAACCCTTCTTTGCTTTGCGCAGTCGGGTAAAAAGGGTAGATATCGCGCGTAGAACAAGTGTGAGTAATAGCGTCGCCACTTTAAAAAAAATATCCCTGGCAATTGCAAAATAAGTAATATGCAATAACAAATCTGTTTGTTTCGTATAAATTACAATTATATTATACATATTTGTGTAAATGAAGGAGGCATATATGTGTGAGCAGAGAAAATATGGGAAGATTATTCGAAGATTGTTTTGTTATGATGTATGACACATATGTATTTTTGTTTGTACCTTTAGTTCGTAAATAACTTCTAAAATACTTAATATAATTTAAGAAATTTTGTCCCCTTCAAAGTATTATACACCCTGGGATATTATACACTAGTGCCAACGTTCTTTCCAATCTTCGAAGCCCTTCAAAAAATCATTTATTTGTATCTTGTTCGATGCCGTCTTTATCTCGTCAATCGTGGAGTAGCGTCGTCCTTTCATGGGCCTCTTCAGTTTCGGGAACAAGAAAAAGTTGCGGACAGATTCCAACATCTAATGAGATGTAATGCTAATGAGCAACGTTCATGCGATGCTGTTTTTGATCGAAATTGAGCAATTTCGGTACGAATTTAGCGACGACCCGTCTCACGCCCAAATTGTCGATTAAAATCGAATGGCACGAGCCAATCGATATGCCTAGGTCCTCGGCAATTTCTTTAACAGTGGTTCGACGATTGGTCACTGCCATTTTCTTTACTTCATTAATTTTTTCGTCTGTTGTTGAAGTGCTCGGCCGTCGAAGCTCGAAGCACGGTGTGACCATAAGACACGTGCCACCCTGTTTAGGCCCATCTGCCTGGTCACACCTTAGAATTGTGTATCCCGGAGGAATAAATTCTGAGTCCTTTATGGATTCATTGCAGCCTAATTCAGTGCTTCCAAATAGGTCAGCGCTTGATTTTTTCATTTTTTTATTATGTAATAGCTGCCAAAATGACTGCCTTACCTGATGATGAAAGTATGAGCAGAATCCAAGAGTGGTGGTCACCATCCTGAATGCGAAAAAGAACAATGCACCATGGTGACCCACACTATGGCGGCCTGGTGAGATGCTTTTTCACGCCCCGCAAAAAGGATTAGGGATCATAGTGGGAAGGAAACACGTGCGCTGGTAGTGAATATATATATAGCTGGCACAGGAAGGAAGCACCGAAGCGATGAGTACGAGAACGTATGTCTTCCACTTTAAAGCGGTGACTTCCAAGGCCGGTACGTGTTGTTCTGTAGAGGAAGGGAGAGGGGGGATCAGTTGGAAGAGCTCTTCAGAATACTCACCATGGCAAAGGCGGCAAAGGACTACCAAGGAGGCGATATCTCTACGCAACTGCAGAGGCTCAAGGGTCTCGGTGGCTTAAGGACTATCGACAATACGGATTGCTCGCCGCTGCTACCGGTCAAGAGCGTCAAACAGGTACTGTACGGCACCATCGCAAAGGTGAGAACAGTATCCACGCACGAGCGAACCTGGGTCCTGTAAAGAAGACACAGATTCTCGGGCGAGAAGAACCGTCTCACCCTGATTAACACACCTAGCTTCCGTGAGGCCGCTTTAGTAACACTCTCAACGTATTCGCGTGGGTTGAGGTCTTGGCAGATATCCATGCCCAGGATAGCGAGCCTATGTTGTAATGGTATTTGAGTGCACTGAAAAGTGGGAAGGGGAAGGAATGGAGACTTTTTGGCTGTGTTTTCTTGGCGTTGAACTCGACCAGATTCTTACAGCCCCATTGAAAAATACGGCCCAGAACATGGTCAAGTTGAGCGACAAGTTCTTATCGTCTTCCTTCGACATCTGCTGGGTTGTCCAAAATATTGTCCATGAACTGTGCTGTCGTCTGCATAACAATGAATGTTGCCAAGGGCTAACATGTCATTGACATGCAGAAGGAACAGTGTAGGCGACAGGACGGAGCCTTGAGGTACTCCGGCATTAATCCGCTGATACTCGGAGGCCGCACCGTCGCAAAGGACTCGGATGCGGCGCTGGTGTAGAAACACGGCAGTCCAATTGCAGAGTTTGGGGGCAATCCGAAAGTCGGTAGCTTGGAGAGAAGCGAACGGTGCCAAACCCTATCAAAAGCCTTGGCCATGTCGAGGCTGATGGCCAAGGATTCCCCATGCCTGTCAATAGCCTCACCCCAAAGGTGTGTGAACACCCGTAGACTGGTTCGGTCTGAAACCATATTGACGATCATTTAATAGGGAGTGACCTTCCAGGTAATGGACCAATTGTTTGTTAATTATCCGCTCAAACACCTTACAGATGACGGAGGTGACGGCTATCGGACGGTAGTTGGCTGGATCGGAGCGATCGCCTTTTTTGGGGATGGGTTGAATATTCGCCTCTCTCCAAGCCTCCGGAACAGCTCCCGAGGAATACGACTGGCGATACAGGCGCGTCAATACCGGGGACAATACTGGTGCAGAGTTCTTAAGATTCACCGCTGGGATACCGTTGGGTTCACTGGCTTTCCGGAGGTCGAGTGACAGAAGTTCCGCACGGACATCACTAGTGTCGCAGGAACGGAATGGTAGGTGGGGGTATGCCGCGGTCATCGATTCGGGAGTTAGCCGCAAAGAGATCGACAAGCAATTTCGCTTTCTCCTGCGGCTGGTGGGCAAGTGATACATCAGGATATTTTAGCAGTGGTAGCGAGGGATGACAGAAGTTGGACTGCACGGCTTTAGCTAATCGCCAGAATTTTCGGCTACCCGTAGGGTATGCGACGAGCTCTTGACCAAGCCTCGCAATGCGCTGGGCATCCGCTTGCATTCCCTAGTGGCTTTGTTAAACGCTGCTTTAAGTCGATCAACATCGGGGTAGCCGCGATCGCGGCCCCTGGTCCAAGCGCGGTAGGTCGATTGCTTTCGCGCAACAGCATGGGCACATTCGCGACCGAACCAAGGCCGGGTCGTTGCGCTACCGACCTCACTGTACGGAATATAGTATTACATTCTTATACCGAAATAGTAAGTAGTAATTACTTACTACTTACTATTTCGGTATAAGAATGTCCCGAAATAACTTTGTGCGCAGTCTTCTAACACTCTGATATATTATTTCAATATATGTTCAGGATTAGTAATTTTTTTTCATTTGTTCGGCGAAACCACACCCTCTCACAAAATTCAGTGCTAACACGCCATTGATTTGATCCTCACAAAATTCAGTGTTAACAGGCCATTGATTTGATCTGTATTATCTGACTACACGGCGCAGATAATAATAGAAAATGTCCGGTTAGTATAATCAGTACCATAAATCGAATGGCGATCCAGTAAAGGGAACTATATCAAAGAACGAAGAACGACAGTTGCACTCGGTGATTTGAAACAATCACCGAGGGCAAGCAACGACGGCGCGGTCAGTCCTTGGATGGGTGACCGCTGGTGGCATGTTACCATGAGCGTCTTCGTGATTCAGAGATCACATTAAGCAGTTGAAAAATTGTGAATAAGTATCTTAGGCACAGTATGGGAACTAGACAATTGATATTAATACATATATACTTTTTTCGTAAATACATATATTTTATACATAGAGGACACCCAAAATCCGAAACAAACTTTTGCAGATCATGACGACATTTAAACCGACCCGAGAATCGACGCCGACACCTCAAGCACAGCAGTCGCATACGTTACCACTGCGCCATCAAGGCAGTCAACAAATAATACGCTATTTATATCTTGACAAAACATCCTAGGCCTCATAAAATTTTACGAATCAATAAATTTCATTTCACGGCAATCAGAGAATCCCTACATTATCCTCTTTCTCATAAAGTTTTAAAGCAGGAAAATGATTGACCCTTTAAATAGACACTGTGCCAAAGTATGCATTAGGATGTAAATTAAGCAAAGCATTCGTGAAGAATTACCTTGTTTAAAACCAAACGTACTTTACTTTCATTACAAGTAACTGCGAATTACTTGTTCTATTATTTTGCTTCGGAAACTATTACATAACGCAAACGGGGAATAAATTTGACATAAAAAACTTGTTGATACTAATATTAGTACGTACGACACACATGTGTCGTAACAAAATCAATATATTGAAGAAGTGTTAAGTGAAAGGGAGCATAATCAGTGTGATTGTAAAACATGTACTTTGGCAATATCAAAACTGAATTACATAAAGCGCTATCACTCTAATAGCCCATTTAATTACACACATCAACTGGTTTATATATTACTAGTTGACCCGGCAAATTCGGATCGCCATATTCATTTCATCATTGGTGGCGCTCATAGCCCAGTTGCACTCGGTGATTAGAAACAATCATCGAGGGTAAGCAACGATGGCGCGGTCAGTACCTGGATGGGTGACCGCTGGTGGCATGTTAAAATGGATATTGCGTGCTATGAACATTTGCAGCATATAAATAAAAGACAATTATTGTGGCAGGCCCGATTAAAATCTATTCAGCAAAATAATGACCTTTCAAGGAATTATTCTAAGCTGTATGGAAAAATCATACATTAAATGCAATGCAACGTGCCCAAAATTATCACAAAGTGTCTTCAATTGAAAATAAGTCAAAAGCTACTTGGAAAATAATTAATCAAAACAAACTGAACATACTCAAATCAAATTGATTCACTTACTGAGTAAGTGAATCAATTTAATTTGTCATAATCGATCTTGGTATTGTATACAATTTTTGTTAATTTCGTTAAACGATGGAAGTAATCGGGGATGGGAATTTATTAATATTTAATAAAAATATAATTATATTTACAAGGCATGGCATGAGCCAAACATGTCTTGAGCCCTCTTCAACTTTATATCTTGCATGCGATTGTTTATTGTACATACACATAAATTTGAGCGAATAAGTGAATATCGTTACGAGCCGGCTATTAACTAAATAAAAGTAGTCGGTTGATTACCAATATTACACAATATTTATTAATTAACACTTTTAATACAATAATTCACTAAATCTAAGCTATCGAAATATCTCGAATGATCTCCAGTATCTGATACACCACTCTGGAACAAGTAGAATCACCTAGAAGCAGTAATCTAGCGCCGTAAACATCGCTAATAGTTGTGTGCTACTGGACACTAGATAGCGCCGTCCTCCGAATCTCGAATCTTCTAGATTGTACGAGACCAATTTAACTTTATAGCGCAACAATATTGTGTTATCACGAAAACATCATTTGTACGGTTCGAACCGTATGATTCGCAGAGTGATGCGAATCTGCGACCACTGCAAGTTTGAACTTTACGAAATAAATATTTCAACAACAATGTCCAGAGTAATCTGATCGCTTACTCAAAGTGAATTGCAACACACTGAATCGGACACGGATATTACTAAGGTTCACCAGGGGATAGCTACGCCACCGGTTGTATTTCGACGTAATAAGACATCGACAATCTAGTGACGAAAAGATGTGCTCTTTTAGGGACTAAACAAAAGATATGCAAGTCGATTGGAAAGTAACACAAATGGTATGCTTAACAAGCTCATCTCGGAGGTTGCTAAGATAAAAGAACAAAACATACAAAAATGTTTTTGTATACCGAAAATCCGTGTTGTGATTGTCAGGACGAGATCGCCGTGAGCGATAAAGTGGAAGATATCGAAAGAAAACGGTAAAACAGCTATTACATAAATAAATAATAAGTATTTCGACCACACAACGCCACCTAGTCCCAAAAAAGCAGAACTTGTATTATGGGTATTAGACGACTGATATAAATACATATATACTTTTTTTGTAAATACGTATATATTATACATAAAAAACACCCACACTGCGAAACAAACATTTGTAGATCATACAAACATTTGATCCGACCCGGGAATCGAAACCGAGACCTCAAGAACAGCAGTCGCATACGCTACCGCTGCGCCACCGACGCAGTCATTATTATTGAAGATAGCTATGCTTGAATCACTAGTTGAAGATACCCATAGGAACTTTAAGGCTTCCTCGCTCGAGGTACAATTCAGCGCAACGACTGCGCCTAACCACGAATCTCCTAAAGGCAGCTAAAAATGCTATCATAATACCAGATCACTGATTGCCTCGAGATGCACTGCTCGTGTTGACATACATATAAATAGTCCTATGTATCCTTTGTTACCCCTATTTTAGGCCTACGTTACTTACTACGTTTATGAGGCAGGCCGGCATAATCTACACCGCTTAAAAAAAAGGTGTAAATGACGCTCGATAAGATGATTACACGAGTTTAGGGTGACTTTTTACATGTTGTGCATCTTAGATAATTCTCCAATGTACAATAATTAACGTTCGTTACAAGAAAATTTGAAATTAAAAAACACATTATAAAATTACAAACATTTTATTGTATACCGAGATCTCTTTAATATTTATGATCCTAACATCTTAGATACACCATATATGTGTCAACATAAAAAGACATTAAGTTAAATGTCTTCAAAATTACATCTCTATTGCATGTTGATACCTATTCGACGCTTAATCTATCTTACATCTTAGATAATTCCTCAATGTACAATAACATTTCAATTTGTTGCATGCAAGCCTTGAATTGTCTGTACCAATTATTATAAGTGGTGTTAATGTCAAACCTTGTTGTTTCCATATCCTTATTACTTATTTTACTGCTACGCTTAACATCATTATTTCGTTTAATTTGCAGCTGCATGTTTTTTGTAGACCTGCTATGAAGACATGAGTTAGTATTGTAACCATCATCACCATTACTTGTAGGACTTGCTTCACTATTCAAAAATGTATGCTCATCGACTGTTTTTCTTTTTTCATTGACTGGTTTAAAAGTATCATTTTGAATCACAATAGTATCGTTGCTTTTGAGTTCATGTACTTTGAAAGAATTTATTGGATTGGTAAAAGATTGTAGTTTAATTTGTTCAGGTGCCTCATTTGAGATTAATGTTTTTGCACTACTTTCTTCATTACTATTCAACAATGTATTGTCATAGGTTGTCTTAGTTTTTTCAATGATTGCATTAAAAGATTCATCTTGAAATTCAATAGCGTCATTGCTTTCAAGTGTCTGCACTTTGAAAAACTCAATTAAATCATTAAAAGATTCTAGTTTAATTTGTTCAGGTGCATCATTTGAGATTAATGTTTTTGCACAACTTTTTTCATTGCTATTCGACAATGTATGGTCATCGGTTGTCTTACTTTTTTCATTAACTACTTTAATAGTGTCATCTTGAGTTGTAACAGCAAGACTGCTTCCACATTGATATATTTTGGAAGACTTCGCTAAACCGTTAATTTTTTCAGGTACCTTATTTTCAACTAATGTTTTTGCACAACTTTCTTTACTACTATTAAATGGAATATGATTATCAGTTTTTTTACTTTCTACTGTGACTGTTGTAGTGGTTTTATCTTGATTTGTAAAAGAATCATTGCTTTTCTGTTCACACATTTTGAAAGACTCCATTAAATCATTAAAAGATTGTATTTTAATTTCTTCAACATTACTCAATTCGAGCATTTGATGTTCTAGTATCTCTGACAGTTGTTTTTCTATTTTTATATTGAAATTGTTAGAATTGTTTGTGAAAATTTCTTTTATAAATTTTTTATCTTCCAAATTACTAACTTCGAGCATTTGATGTTTAATTATATCTGACGTATCTTTTCCTGTTTCTGGTGTTTTACATTTGTTGTCAACTATATCAGATGTTTCACAACTTGTTTTTACTTGCAGTGTTTTAGTCATTTGATTAATAGTGGAATTGTGGTTATCTTTGACTGATGGTGTTTTAGTTACTTCATCTATTGGTGGTGTTTTGCCTACTCCTCCCAAATCCAATATTTGAGACTTTTCATTTTCTCGTGATTCGACTATTTTATCATAGTCACTTAACTCCTTACCGTTTGACAAATAATTAATTTTTAAGGACTGGCTTATTGTTTTTATCAATTCTTGGAACTTTTCAAGTTCCTTTCCCTCACTAACAATTGAAATAGCAATGCCATATGATCCAAATCTCCCTGCTCTACCAATTCTGTGTAAGTATGTTTGCCAGTCACATGGAGGTTCAAAATTAATAACTAGATTTACATTTGAAGCATCAATGCCTCTTGCTGCTAAATCTGTTGACACGAGTAATCTGCATTTATATTCTTTTAATGTTTTTAATGCACCTAAACGTTCAGTTTGTTCTAGTTGACCATGTAGTTTATCTGCGGGCCATTTTTTTTGCACTAACATACTACACAATTCTCCAACCCGAACTTGATAATTACAGAAAATCAAACACTGTTTAAACTCTATACTTGACAAAATGTTCAGTAATTCTTCAAATCTGTTTTGTGTTTGAACAACAATATTCACGTTGCTTTTTACGGTTGTAGCAAACTGTTTGATTCCCAAAAGTATGTTTGTACTGTCTGGGCAAATATGCTGTGCCTTTTGAACATAGTTTTGCAAAATTTCCTTTAATGTATCTGGATATGTAGCACTGCTCATTATTACTTGTTTTTGTTTAGGTAAGTTTGAAAATATGTAGTTAATATCAGCTTTAAAACTTCTATCCATTAATTTATCAGCTTCATCAAGAACCAATAGTCGTACAGCTGAGACATCTATGTGTTTCTTTTGAATTAAATGCCTCATGCGCCCTGGGCTTCCTACAAGAATGTGCACCTTCTTTTGAAATTTTGCTATATCTTCTTCTATTGGTAATCCACCCATTACAACTTCAACATTTAAACCTGAAACAAAACAAACTTTATTATAAGTATACTGTCCACTTCCGCCTGTCAAAGTACGAACACGCAATAGAAGTCGCTCCAAACAAAGATTTAAAAAAACAAGCAGGTTAAATGCCTTTAACATGATGCCAGGAAGAAGTAAGTCCTTCACCTCTCTCTTTCTGTCATCTCTTTTACCCCTACATCTAAACAAAAATATGAGAACTCGACAGTCGAATAAACAGGGAACATACGAATATAAGCAAAACACCTAGAAAAACATTCTCCAATCCGGCTTGTCACCATGGGGGTTACGACAAATACCCTCGAGATAATACTATGTATAAAGAAAATAAACATAAAAATAAAAAAGAACTACATACTGCCACATTTAATAAAAAGATACTGGTAACAAAGTTTTGAATGTATCCTCTGTCGATATCTATCCTATCCTTACGCATCTTTGGTTCTTCTTAAACTCACTGGTTTGATACTATTCAATTATAATATCCTAGACAAGCTGAACCGAACTCAATTTAATAATATTTGCTATTATGTGTCAAGCCTGAATCATCGTTTTTTCATTATCTACAATTCCAATTCGGGTTTTGAGAGTGGCGTTCAACAGTACTGATACCGTGAGGAGCGTACCATCGTGTACGAGGATCGAGAGAGCGCCTTGAGACGGCGATCCATGTCGTGCGGCGTTCCACATGTGTCAGTCCTTGGACCACTCCTGTGGAACGTGTCAGAGGTGTCACTCTGGTGGTTGGGCGCATCGAGGCGCTGGGCTTACGGGTGGCCCTGGACAAAACGGAAGCCCTGCTGTTCCATGGGCCCCGTCGTAGGCCACCCCCTGGAACCTCCATAGTAGTCAACTCGGTCCTCATACCGGTTCGAACCCAAATGAAGTTTCTGGGCCTGAATCTTTTTTCATTTCCAACATTAGGATTTTCTTTTCCTTTAACAATCAGCTGATTGTATCTTATTATAGCTTTGTTGCCTTTTCAATCTCCTCTTTTTATGTTGAGTTCTTCTCTAGTCTTTAGTATTTCTTTAGGATAATCTTCTGTGACATATACCCTGGAGGGTTTTTTTTTTATTTTTCAAAAGTTCTGTTCTTCTCCATGCGAGAGTGAGTTTGACGAGTATAGGTCTCTTTTTGTCACTTTGTTTTTTGCCCAATCTGTACACCTCACTGAGTTCCCATTTATCAAAGGTTTCTTGTTCAATTGTCTTACAGACTGAGCTAAAAATATCCATGACCAATCTCAAAAGATCTTGGTTCGTCTTTTCGATTTCACCTATTCCATGAAGTATCGTGATATTTTTTCTTGTTTCTTTTTCTAAATTCCTAACCTTTGTTTTTAAAATGGCTACTTCAGCCTTCAATGTTTTGTACTCTTCTGTGATCTGATGTAGTTTTTCATCAATTGTTGCAACTAAAACAGTCGCTCTGTTTGACTATTGATTTGGCATTTAAAATCACCTATATCTCATTAATTTTGGAATTTATTTTCCCCATCTCCTCTACCCTTGAGTGGCCTTTCAATGTGTTGTTCCATCGGTCTTGCAATTTCTACTATTTAGTAGCTTTACTTTGCTGCTGGCAACACTAATACGTGTATCATCATCATCATCATCATCAGCCTATCGCAGTCCACTGCTGGACATAGGCCTCTCCAATTTCACGCCACTTAGTTCGATCTATGGCTTCTCGCATCCAGCTCCTGCCAGCCGTCTTGCGCAAATCATCGCTCCACCTGGCTTGTGGACGTCCTACACTACGTTTGCCGAGACGCGGTCTCCACTCAAGAACTCGTTTACCCCAACGGTTATCGTGTATGGGGTCACTTTATTCTCTTATTTTGATAGGTGTTGTTGAATGCCAGAATTCGCTTAATAGCGATGAGTTGTACGTGCAAATTGAAGTACCAGGGCTTCTAAGTACGAGTACAGAAAAATACCAGGGTCC
The DNA here is from genome assembly GCA_003709505.1 of Hyphantria cunea. NCBI lineage: Eukaryota > Metazoa > Arthropoda > Insecta > Lepidoptera > Erebidae > Hyphantria > Hyphantria cunea. The sequence goes on from PKRV01000347.1 coordinate 39,260, forward strand.
AAAACCAGGTTTTAAAAATACTTGAAAGTATTTATCAGTATCAAAGATTGTTAAGTATTAAAATATTATATGAATAACGAATCGGGCTCCTATCCTGGACGTTTTTGATACTGCAGATTTGTAAGATATTTTGCACATCTTGCATTTGTTTTATTTTCTCCTTGGACCACAAAATGATCCCACGCTAAACTTTCTTAGGAGCCATACTTATGGATTTGTACGAAGATAATTACCTATTTTACTTTTAAATATTAACTACAGTAGCCTATGATCTATCTGTACACAAAAACACTGTTAACACACTGTTATTTACAGTTCGAAAATCGTTATTTCCAGCTAATAAACACAATAATGTTCAGATTTATTTATTAACGTACTTAAACACTAAAATAAAAGTTTATAAAATTAACTTTCAATTCAATAAACCCGTGAAAATAAGTCACGTTTAGTAGGTTACGCAATAAGTTCACAATAACAATTGAATTGACAAAAAAAACTAAAGGAAACTTTTACTTTCTGGAATGTAAACAAAACTCTTATTACTTGCAATTTCTTGAGAAAATACTTGCAATAATGTCTCTTATGGCTATAGATATAAGGGTGAATGGTGAGTAATAATCAAAAAATAATTTATGAATGCATGTTTACGCAATTATACTCCTAATTTTGATCGGATTGTGATCGGGTTGCATATGCATCAAATTTTCGGTTCAAGCATTCGGCTTTCATCGGAAATACTCGGGCGCGGCAACCCACTACCTGCGCGTCAACGCGCCGAGCCCCGAACTTAAAATTTGAAAATACTTGCATAGGAATTCAACCCGTGAACTATGACGAATAAGGAGCAAAATCGTATAGATAAAAAAATACCTTGAAGTTCAAAGTATTTTTTATTCATAAATCTGATTGTGTTTCTTATTCCTATTACGATATTAATCATTTTCCTAAGCACTAGGCTTAGGAAAATGTTTTTTAGCATCCGACTTTAGCACATGTACTTTCATATACTTGCAAGTATTTTTTGTCATACCAGGGCGCCGTACTTCGAAGTAAAAACTTGGTAGCGTAAATACGTCTCATCTCTTTCAAATTTGAAAATACTTGCATAAGAATTCGACCAGTAAAATATGACAAATAAGGAGCAAAATCGTATAGATAAAAAAATTCTTTGAAGTTCAAAGTATTTTTTTATTCACAAATCCGATAGTAAGTTTTATTCCTATAGTGATATGAATCATTTTCCTATGTGTTAGTTTTAAGTTTTTTAGGATCTGACTTCAGCACAAATACTTTCATATACCTGCAAGTATTTTTTGCTCGTACCAGGATGACGTACTTTGAAGTAAAAACCTGGTTTTAAAACCTGGTAAATATGTCTCATCTTTATCGCTTAACATCAGTGTCACTGTACTGTATATATTTATAGTTATGTTTTCATCACTAAGATTTACACACTTTTTGACGAATTCCACTGGTTTATTGCACTGTTTTATTGTTATTTATTAGCCGTCACACTTGTTTCATCACTTATTGGAAAATCAATGAGTATTGCACTATATTTACGATAGTAATATTCCGTAGCCACAACAAGTATCCTACCGTACATGACAGGTACCCACCTTTTCAGTCCCTATAATAAGTTACACAAGATTTTTTATATACATTAATTTGCACATGTTTTTAATATACAAGGTAGGGTTTTCTTTTCACATAACAACAGTCTCAATTTAGTCATAGTTATATAGTCATAGTCATCAGTCACTACAACCTTAGCTGTCGATTAATGGCATTGATGTGTCACCACATCAATTTAAGAAGCAAATACTTTACTGCAGTGAATGTGCTAAGCATAGTATTATTAGTTTGATTTTTGCGACTCCCATTCTGAAGATATTTAACTTACCAACATATTTTGACCCTAATTGCTTGATGACATCAGCTATTTGAGCTGCAATCTCTCTTGTAGGGGCCAGTATAACAGTTTGTAAAGCTTTATTTAAGTCTATTTTTTCCAATGCAATCACAGTAAAAACTGCAGTTTTACCTGTCCCAGACTTTGCTTCGAGAAAAAGATCTGCAAATAAAAACCAACCTTGTTTAGTTACAAGATACTATCATTTTAAACAATCATATACTTTATTCTATAAATAAGGAATATCCACATAAGTATTTCCCTTGAAATCTACATTGTTCCAGTAAAGTTTTGGGTGCTTTATTTCACTACATGTGCTTATCAAGTGTGACTCCAACTGTTTCATTTTAACATATGCCACTAATGATAACAGCATATTTGAAATATTAAAACAATAATCATCATAATGGCATATATTGTAAGTTTGTAATATTTTACGAACTGTAGACTAACACAAGCAGAAAGCAATCTAAACTATTTTTAACAGTATAACCTGACATCTGATTCTTAATTATACTTTTCTACTCAAACTATATTGCATTAAAAAGGAACAATTTCAAGGAATAGATTTTCACGTATGACTACTAAATTTTCGGTAAAAAATTCGTATTACAAATAGAACATGCGTGTGTTTAAAAAAATACATGTACAAAGATAAATATCTCAATGTTTTAATCATACCGAATCCACATTTTCCCAGAGGTATACCCTGAAGCTGTATTGGAGAGGGTTTTTGAAATCCAGAAGTCTTCAAGCCGTCCATGGTATTTTTGGATAGGAGCATTGAATCAAATGTTATATCGGCAGATATTTGAATATCTCGGGTTCTAGCACCCTCCATGAGATTGTGAGCAAGCACCATGGTTATGACGTCGGTAAACTTAAGGAAAAAATAATTAAAAATTTACTAAAACCCTTGATTGTCATTAATTACTTGTCGGTACCTAGCTGTCAAAAAGCTTTTGATAACACTTGCTTTTTTGGCTCTGGATTCGAGCTCTTTTAAACCAGTCGTAAAAGTAAGTGACTTTTGGGCGGTCCCCGAACGCACTGTACGCGATTCCCAATGCCCTCAAAAATAAGATCTGAAACTCGCTTCTTGCGCTAAAAAGAAACAAAAAGAAAACATTGTTGTAAGGTATAAAAAAATAATTGAAAATTTGAAAAAAAAGTAGTAAAACCGTGTCAAGTCAGTCAAAATCCATACGCAGGAGTGCAAAATTTATTATACCCAAGATTACACAATGGTAGATAAACTGAAAGACTTAAAAGAAAAGAAATGAAATAAAGGTACCAAAGATATTTTCAATTAAAGTATTCTCAAAGAAAACATGATTGTGTAAAATGATATATAAATGAATAATACTTAGTTAAAAATATGTTATTATGAAACGTTATATATATGAATGTTGTATTTCTCGGAACCGTCTCGTTGCTTTAGCGGTTAGTGTCTGCGACTGCCGATCAAGTAGTTTTGGGTTCGATTCTTGGTTCAAGATAAAAGGGTTAATGGGTTTTTGTTTAAAAAAATTTCAATAACAGCTCATAGTTTGGAGATTTCGCGCCTGGACCTCGGAGAGCACGTCAAGCCGGCAATCCAAGTTGTCATAAACGTTTATGGTCATTGTTATTGGGAAGTAAGTGCACTCAATAAGAAAGGTGTCAGTAATCAAGAACCACTAAACTTATGTAATTATCTGATGAAATGGGGCTCATACTGTATAAAAATCGTTTTTTTTTCATATTTAAAGCGAGATTAATAGTTAATTTAATAAAATAAAACTACAAAATACTGCTATTCGCCATGTTAAATTGAAGGCAAACATTGGAATCCCAACGTACCTCGGGTCACCTAAGGTTTGTAGATGGCCCCCTCCTATCTAAGGAAAAACCTATGTAAAGCAACGGAAAATCAAAAACAATTGACGTGATGATGCAATTTCTAAGAATTGACGTCTAATTTAATTTTGTGAAATCGCTAATAGGCTTATATAAAAATTCACCGGCACACTCCACTAGATGCTCATTTCGGATTTTGGATTATATGTTGGTAATTGAAAAATCCAGCTGAGAAACAAATCGAGCTCAGCAACAAGGTCATATCGTTTTTCCTCAAAATCTGCTAGCTTCATGGTAGCCTTCAAAATATTACTGAATTGTGCCATCATCTGCCTAACAACATATATTGCTGAGGGCTAAAATGTCATTGCGTTGCATTCCTTAATGTAGTACTTACAGAGATTCAGGAATAAGTTTTCATTTGTGTCCAAAAGATTTAATTTAAGGACAAATTTATAAAAAAAAATGGAAGACTGATTTATGAATGACCTTAACGATTTCACCATCAATAAGAGTCTGTTCTCGTTACTTCTACATTGCAAATTATTTTCCAAACAGTTTTTTTTAAAGACAACTTCATACCTTATGAATATACATCCTGCGTTGTTAGGTTCTTATAAACACACATGAAACGGACACAAAGAACACCTAGACTCAGAACAACAATTTGTGGATCACACAATTTGACCTATGTGGGATTTCAACCCATAACATTTAGCGCAGTAAGAAATTTTTTTCCGTGATATAAATTATATCGAAAACTGTCAAAGTGTCGTTCTTCGCTTTGTATTTGCATTTACACAAATTATATTATTAAAATCTGTTTGTAATTTTAAAATAACAGCTTCTCACTAAATATGTGTTATACATGTAATGACATAAAAATATTGACAGATTGTTTGGTGTAATTGTATATTTCACATTTATTAATATTTTTATGTAAGTACCGTAAATACTAGTACTATATAAACTGTTTGTTTGGTCCGGTTCATCTCCGGAATGCCGGGTTAGTTTTTAACGGAACGTCCACTGGCTTAACGACGGAACGAGTTAGCCGCGGCGGCCGCATCGCAAAGTATAACTCAGTTTTTAATTAAATTAAATGCTATTGGTGTGACTTGCCACCTAAAAATACAATTAATTTAGTTTGATATTAAAAACGTCACTTTAATAACTTATTTTATTATCTGTAACGTGGAGTTTAAAAAGTTACTGTCTGTTGTTCCTGAACGATTTTTTGTGAAATGGCGAATTGTGATTCTTGTGAATCAATTTAATAAATAACAACATTTTTTTATTGAAAGTATGAGGAATTGTGAGATAAATAGTTTAGTATACGTTATCTAAAAACATACTAATGTTATATTGACTTGATTCTGATTATGAAATTTATGAAAGCAGTTGATTGCATTTCTATCGAGTGTTAGGTTTCCTCACGAAACAAAATTTACCAAGGTAAGCAGTATCTTTATTGTTTTTAAACAGTTGTTAATGTGAATTTCTAATTAAGAAAGCGGTGCATATTTAAGTAATTATTCCAACACTCATCCTCTAATACATATCCATTAGAATTCGTATTTCGATTCATAATGTAGGTCACTAAAATTAAATGCGAATATAATATACCATATATCCGTAGTTAAATTTGAAGAGTCAGTAATTATTGTTCGTCTTATTGAAAATAGTGTTTTTCATTTAATTTATTTTAAACATTCAACATGCCCATGAAATACTTGAATGTTAAACTCCAAGTTTTTTTTGCTTTGCCAACTTTTAAGTAGCTTTATCAGAGCCTGTTTGAGAGTAATAATTCTTCTAAGTGTGTAAAATATTAAATTTAAATTTGTTGAACAAAATGTGGTAATGTGGTAAGCAATTACAATTTTGCTTAAAAGAATTTAGGTATTGATATAGGTCTTTTAAACATACACCCTTTTATAAGTGGTCTACTTTATTTATATTTATTTCTAGACATATTCTTTTAATAGAATTGTATTATCCATTGAGTTTCAAATCAGTTGTAGAGTATTATATTAGGTATGTATAAAATACAACAATAAAACTGATAGTAAAATAAGAATATTGCATGGCTTATACAATTTTCAGTTTAGCCACAGTTATGATCACTTATAATATTTCATATATTATGTATATATATAAAGAGAATAGTCAAATTCTACCAGCTTCAATAAATCACTATTTGTATACATGTACATTTTTTTTTTCATTAGAAACCCCTTGGTCCTTCACCCCATTGGGGTTTGCGGCGGGGCGTTATGTCGGAACCGACTAAAACCACATGGTGTGCCACTCTGCACCTGAGAAGATATACCTCCCCTTCATTATCTCAATCCAGATGGCCATCCTAGTATAGTAGACTAAAACCTTGCTAAAGAAAGGCCTGTGTATAACATGTACAGTGTGACTCAAATCAGAATAATAACATCAATGACCTCTATCTGTCAAATGTCAATTGAAAAGTATTGTGTTTGCTATGAAACCTTATTAGCATATCAGTAATGTTTTTTTAATAAAATTTTTTAAAGGTGTTTTATGTTTTTTAAAGGATATTTGACAGATATGCTGGCCTGATTAGTTGCAAACAAATAAACTTCCCCTTTTAGGCGAGGCTTATGTCCAGCAGTGGGCCAATAAAGGTTGTTGATAATGACGATGGATAGTATGGCAGTATATTATGAAATTATTATAAATGTTTTAATGCCTAAAAACAGTTTCTAACAAAGCGACTATGGAATGCAAGACGGCTTACATTAAAGGGGATACTCAGTGCATTGTACAACTTCGCTACAACTTCTTTGCATACTACTAGTCCTCGCTAAATTTTTTGAAATACACTGACGGATCATGAGCCCATCAGCTGTAGGGGAAATTGAAACTGCTTGTAGATCTCTTTGTAGCTAACTTATGAATGGAGGAACATAGGGTGCAACCAACCTCCATTCCAATCTGCATCATACTTACCAATACAGGACTTTGCCTGATGGATATCATGAACGAATCCAAGAATAGTGGTCACCATATTCATTGCGATAACAATGCACAATGGTGACCCACATAGTGATGGCCTATTGAAATGCTTCTGCGTCATTGGGCCTCACACTTGCAAAACCAGATGTGTCACAAGTTCGTTGCCGGCCTTTTGGGTATGGGCTTCTGGCATCATCACTCACTCGGTGCTATACAGGGCAAGCGCTGTTTCTTTCCGATTTTCTGAGAGGCGCAATGTGAAAATATACCAATATTATCGATCATATTCCTTGTGAACTTATTTTTAGACTAAGTTTAGCTAAAGAAAGTTAAAAAAAAATCTATTTATAAACGAGATTCACGCTTTGACAAACAAGTTTCATTTGAATGAACAAAATACAATCAGGAATTCGTGATTATTTAGTAAACAAAAAAATGCCGAAAAATTTATCTCCGCTCAATAATATCATCCGTACCATAATAGTTTCAACAAACGAATGTAGGAGAAGAATTTCGCAGATAGATTTAAAAAGTTAATGATAGTCTTATTGAAAATAGTCTCATCTTTATTTAAAGAATAAAAAAATATTTTCTTCGATTTTTGTCTTAAGACATTGTGGCAAAGGGCAGGAAGATAGTATAAACAGTTATGAAAACTTTCGAAAATTTGCGTGCCTAAAAAAATAAGTGATAAAAAAGCTCTGTTTTTGTAATTTTTGTGATCTGTTAGTCCCACTTATTATGTGTTATGGTAACTCCGAGGTCCCTTTGGGAATTTACTAGTTGTAATGGTTCAGAATTACTTGTTGTATCATATTTGTAGTGACTTCCACATACAGCAGAAACACACTACAGCGCCATCTACTGGAGATACGTCGAACTACGGAGTAACGAAGGAAACTAAGACTACTACCAATCCTAAATCATGCAATAGAAGTTCTCGCGCCGATTAACATGTATACAACTTCTGAACATCAACCGTTGGGGAGTGGCCCGTCAGGCATGATCACCTCGCCTGGTCGGAGGATCCTCCCTTTGCGTTGGAGGGACATGACACCAGTTCCTCCGCATATTTACTGGCTGAACTTGAATTGTGTAGACGTTTACACCACCGCAGGCAAATAAAAACACTAAGACTACTATAGTTTTAAGTATACATATACCTACACATAAACTTTAACTATTAACTGACGTAGAGTACTTCATACGGCCATTATTCATGAATATAGTTTAAGTATTTAAATCCAGCTCAGCGCGAGCTTAGCTATCCCGCGAGCAATAACAGTGTGAAGTCAGAAAATTTAACACATTTGGATTTCTTTTAATTTTAAAATCAGGACAACATGTTGTAGTCAGCTACAACAAACACATAAAAAATAAAAAAGAACTATCCAATTACAAGCAGCCCATCGGAAGTGGTGCGCGTTCATTATACATACACATACCTACATATATTTTAATTTATTATACGCCAAGTATGAAATACCTCTGTGCTACATATTTGTTTAAAAACGAATTATTAAAAAAACCGACTGCGTCAATATTTGCCATCTTTATAAAATTCGTTTAAGAACTGAAAAGAAAGATTCCTTTAATTTTTTTTGTTTGGTGTACCCAGTGTCTCTATCACGCCTAAGACAAATCTATTGATACCACTCACATAAAGATACCACAAGTCGTTTAGGCTCTTTTTTAGGCAGAAATATACATACATACATACACTCCAAATACATAAACCCCCTTCTTTCGCAGTAGGATATAAAAGGTGTACAAACACTGAATACTATAGAACTTTAAATTTAATAACCATATGCTAAAACACTCTTATAAGTATCAAATTTCAATACCACGAAGGCTTTGGTTAATTTGATGAAGTTTTATTTTCGTTATGGTTACTACATGCTCACCACCTTTAATCATTTTAAAGTAGTTCTATTTATTTGATGGTGATATTTCTATTGATCATTTAATTATATGGACAGTACCGTCTTCACCATAAGGGTACGCGAGGCCAGTGCCCAGGGCTTCCATCCTCAGGGGACCAGGGACACAGATATGTTCTCATTATAAATTGTAAGGCTCATCACATTTTTTTCTCAAAAAATAATATACAATTCAATATCTAATAATCGAAATAAATAGTAAGCTTTTAAATCCCAAATTAAATATTTTCTCTAGGAAAATATTTCAATCATAAAACATTTAATGTTGTCATTATGTGCTTGTTGTAAATACAATTTATTCTCTATCGGTAATGTTATCACAAGGCGCTTATTCGTAACGCATCCTACATAATTTACTAAGTACATCAATCATCTGGTGATCACTTATGAAAATAACTTTGATTCCAAAGTCAAGCTGCTGTTTCGTATAATATAAATCATTTAAGATAACAACTAAACTGAAGCGGTTAACGATGGTCGATAGTACCCCAAATTTCGTTAGAGACGACCGCGTACAGGTAATTGTAAAGTTGGTAGGTCCCTCAAAAGATAGTCTGACGACCTGGTAAAGGTCACGGGAAGCTGTCAGGGTGTTGCGGTTAGGAGGCAAGTTTTTTAAGCCTTAAAAGAATACCTTTTTCAGGCAGAGTGTATAAAGAATTAATAGACTCAGTCGAAATATGGGGATCGCCATCTGGAACAGGTTTTTTCGCGCCCAGTTAAGCGATAAAGTCTAAGGCCGGGGGGAGCAAACAGCAATACAAGCCAGCAATGGACGTTGGAAATTGAGAACCTCGGACGGAAAGCGCATCTTTCGGCGGACGGGAAGATAATAAAAGCAAACAGATGATGTCCAGGTTGAACTGATAAGAAAACAATGAAGATAACACACGGGGATGAAGTTGACCTTAAGCAATTTATCACATGGAAAGCACACTCATATAGCGTCATATAGCGTCTGCGGGCGCTATTACTAAAACTTACTGGACATAATGGGATAGCATAGTTCTACAGAACCTGATACTTACGGATATGGAAGGAAACCAACGAGAGAGAGTTCTACCTGCATATAATTGTGCCAAAAGCTGAGGTGCCGGATGTCCTTCGTGAAGTTCACGATGAAGTTTCAAGTGGCCATCCTAATGTCAAGAAGACACTGTTAACAGTACGCGAGACATTGTACTTACTGCGGTCTTGGCATGATTCTTGTACGATTGGTCCAGTAAATGTACTACTTATACTGCTGTAAAAGGTCCATAGATGCACAGTCAAGAAAACCAGCAACTGTAAAACGTCTGAGCATCTTGAAAACGAATCGCAGTTGACATCGCGAGTGAGACCAAGAAAACCTGCAACGACCAGCGCTCAAACGATTTTCATGGCTATGTAACCCAAACCGTAAGTAGGAAGGTTTACCTGGATAAACGATGAGACCTACAAAATGCGGCAAAGACCAAGAGGGTTTCAACGTAGTGCGATTCTCGGAACGGGCACCTCTAAGAAGAAGTTAGTGTTACGCAAAAAGAACATTCCAGATTTAGACTCGTCAATCGGTAGTCATGAATGTTCTAATTGGTTTTTTGGAGCACAGAATAATGAACTTCGCATGAATATAGAATATCTCGTGAACGTCGGATCGCGGTCTTTTCGAGAGGCTGTTGAACTTGCCCGAATGATCTAGTAATAGCGGCATCTAATATAAAAAGACGTCCTGCGGCACGCGTGGTTCAGTTCGACAAATATCTGTGTTAAATAAGTGATTAACACAGAGACCTCGGCGAACATTAAGTAATATTGTTCTGAGTTATTCCGTGTTTTAAGACTGTTTATAATAAAGTGCCTTTTCACGGCAGAAAGCTTATTTCTCAAATTCATTAAACCCTATCACGTAATATTAATAGATTTTCCTTAATAGAAAGCCTGAAAGACACCATTATTGTTCATCATCATCATCATCATCATCATCATCATCATCAGCCTATCGCAGTCCACTGCTGGACATAGGCCTCTCCAATTTCACGCCACTTAGTTCGATCTATGGCTTCTCGCATCCAGCTCCTGCCAGCCGTCTTGCGCAAGTCATCGCTCCACCTGGCTTGTGGACGTCTTGTGACCAAAAAATTTGCAGCATATTAATATTATTAATGACTCTATAAATATTATATTATACTTGATAACTCATAGTAAACGACCATAGTAGAAAAATTTTAATGTAATTCGCTTTCTTTAATTTCCAAAAGGGTCCCAAATTCTAGACTGCCTAGGGCGCCAGCTTAGCTTAAGACGAACGGACGTCGACGGATACGAAGTGTATAAGTCCAATGCATCCTTTTTTGCAAAACCTATATTTACATATCTGTATAAATTACAGTAAGTTTATAATAATATGTTCAAGCTAACAGAACTCGCGAGCAACACCGTATGTAATTTTATACGAACCATTTGGAGATACTTTTGACACTCTCATAACTCTTAAAACTGTTTAACATAGACCTGTCAAATTTGGCTCGTTTATTAAGACTTGCGAGATACTTATGTCCACTAAATTTTAATAAACACACCTCAAACGGCTATTCAGACTCACATTTATATCAAAATTCTAACCCAGTTCCAAATGACCTAGAAAGCCCTTTGGCAGCCAGAGTAGTTGGGTGAATATCTAAGAATAAACGAGAAACCAGGGAATTTTTACAATTTTATTAAAATATAAAACATAATACTTAGTTATAGCGCCCGTAATAAAACCTGTAATATAAGAATCAATAATTAAAATTAATCACATCCTGTCTTTATGTGAATTTTGAGCTCTTCACGTGAATATTTAACGAGTAGAACAACGCCTTTAATTTATGATTTTTAATACTTAGAGGTATGTACTTATAACTATGATTATAGTCGATTTTCGTATTAATTACGGTATTAACTGGGATTTAGATTTATTTTAAATATTATTAAAATATAGAAATAATTAATATGATGATACATAGTATTAATTTTAATATGAAAAAGTACTTACTAATAATTTCTGTAAGAAAGTAATGATATCCCATCAAATCATAAATCTGAAATGAGAGCCAAGTTTAATGTTATGATATATGCCTTAATTATTCACTGCAACTGCAAAAGTAGTGAAAGGGTGCAAAGTTCAATGACTAGTCCTGAAATTTATTTATAAGAACACAAAACATTTAATAACGACTTAAATATAATTTCTTCTTAAAACTTAGGATAACATATCGAAGCCAAAAGTTTGACTTGGCTAGTTTTTAAAAACTAAAATGAAAGTTCTTATTTTGTTCTTTCTAAAATTTTACTTGCTGCTAGAAACTAGCCATCGAACTTAAGGCTCTTCCATGACTATATTAGTAGTGTAACTTGGCTCTCATTTCACATTTATGTTTTTGATGGGATATTTAAATAAAAGAAAGTCAATAGTTACACTATTTATAACTCAAGAACGGTTGAACCGATTTGGCTAAAAACTGGTGGGGAGGTGGCTTAGAACCAGGAGACGTACAGGATACTTTTTACATTTATTTTTACTTTGCGACGCGGGGTTCTTCTAGTAATATATAAAGATTTAGAAACACAAGTCTACATACGTATGTCGAAATATAAAAAGGGCTAGTTGGTAATTTACTAATGTGACAATCTACCAAATATAGACTCAGATTATCCTTATTTTTCGTCTGGCCACCCATAATTAAATTATAATATAATTATTAAAGTATAGGTAAATACCAATTCTATTTACATAGTAAAATTTAAGTATATTATTTGCCTCACAAAAAGTAAATAAAGGTAGGCAACACACCTCTGACGCCTCTGGTGCTGCGCGTTCCATGGGCAGCGGTAATTGCTTACCATCAGGCGATACTTTTGCTCGTTTGCCACCTAATCACACAAAAAAGTAAAACATCTACTATTTTTTATTTTTGTGCGGAAATCATTTCGGATACCACCGTCAGGTTATGTCGGACTCGAACCGACTAAAAACCGCACATCGTTTCGGGTACTAAAGGTCGGGGAACCAGATGTATCCCTGAAAGGAAATCTCTGGAACCCAGACGTACCTCGGGCCACCTACGCTTTGTAGATGGCTCCTTCCTGTGTAAGAGCCCTGTTGCTCCTTTTCTATTTAGAAAAGGGGCACGAAGCGCTTTAACTGTATAGATCTCACGACGCCACTACGGCCTGCTTCTGCTAGGGTGACCTGGTGGGCTCATATGGCACCCCGAGGCTTGCGCTTGTGTAGGACGGACGCACGAGTTGTTTGCCATACCTGACCCGTTCTCAGGCCTGGTGGACAGGGAAAGTTCTAAACCTCTCCCGGTCTCTTTCTCCGCCGGACATCCTGTCAGCGTGTGGAACGCTGTGTCAATGGTCTGGCCATCGCAGTGGTGGCATTCAGAGGTTGGCTCCTTGCAGATCAAACACAGGTGCTCTCCGAAACATCCTTTCCCAGAGATCACCTGCGTCAGCCGGTATGAGAGGCTTCCGTGATGCATCTCCACCCAGTCCTCCATAATAGGTCTTACCGCCGTATTAATGGCGTACCCAAATAACATCTAACTGAAATTGATTATCATCTTTCTGATCTATTTAATTGTTTTATGGCATTTTGAACACACCTTTTCAGAAGTTAACCTATAAGAGTATTATTTTTTTTTCATTTGTCCAAAATTTTTGTTAATTTGATTTATTGTTTTATTGGCACATGTTAAAATTATCTTTTTTATTCTTTGTTATTTAGAACTTCTATTTCTGATTTTAGGATATAAGTATGAATAACTGTGGAGTTGGAGGAGGGCCAGTGGGTGCTGCGGGCGGAGGAGCATATGACACTAAAATAGCAGGATTGTACGATCTTTTAGACACTCTTGGATCTGGGCATTTTGCTGTTGTAAAATTAGCACGTCATGTTTTCACCGGCGAAAAAGTAGCTGTTAAAGTAATTGACAAAAGTAAATTGGATGATGTCTCTAAATCACATTTGTTTCAAGAGGTATGTGAAGTTTAGATTGAAGCATAAATACTTGATGACGATTTTATGTATATAAACTCACGTTTAAAAAAAATGTAAAATGAAAAATAATGCTTAAAATCTCGTAATTTGTGGTGGCCATTTTTTGGCAAAACAAAAATTTTAACAAACAAAAAAGTGACTTCATTGGAATGTTACACGGGAAGCACCAACTTTCTAATAAAAAAAACATCAAAATCGGTTCACACAATGGAAAGTTCTGAGGTAAAAAACAAAGAAAAAAATACAGTCGAATAGAACCTCCTCCTTTTTTTAAGACGGTTAAAAATAGTATTGTACTCTTGAGTATGAAATGTTTTATACCACAATTAATTTTAAAGTAACCAAATTAAATGAATATTTGTATGTTTGCAGGTTCGCTGTATGAAATTGGTCCAGCATCCTAATGTCGTGCGTCTGTATGAAGTAATAGATACACAAACAAAATTATATTTAATATTAGAATTAGGCGATGGAGGTGATTTGTATGATTACATTATGAGACATGAATCCGGGTTATCGGAATCTCTCGCTCGTGACTATTTCCGCCAAATTGTTCGCGCTATCTCATATTGCCATAGGTAAAATGAAGCTGTTATATTTTTTTTTATGTACGACGTCGATGGAAACAACGTTTATTAATTTTTAACTATCCTTTGCAGGTTACACGTTGTGCACCGAGACTTGAAACCTGAAAATGTAGTATTCTTTGAAAAACTAGGCATAGTAAAATTGACAGATTTTGGATTTAGTAATAAATTTTGTCCTGGTCAAAAACTAGAAACATCTTGTGGATCGTTAGCTTATTCAGCTCCAGAGATACTTCTTGGCGACTCATACGATGCACCGGCTGTTGATGTGTGGTCTCTTGGTGTCATACTTTATATGCTTGTTTGTGGCCAGGCTCCATTTCAAGAGGCTAATGATAGTGAAACGTTAACAATGATTATGGATTGTAAATACACAATACCACAACACATAACCAATTCTTGCAAAAGGTATGTTTTGTTCTGTAAGTTTCGATTGTTATAACTTTAATGATTGCACTTGTCCAGGTCACTATTACGGCGTCGTAAACAAAGGAAACAGCACAGTTTGATCTTGCTCGTATGGCGGTCTAGCAGAGTCCACCCGCAACCCCCACCACCACTAGCCATGTCTGTATCTATTTCTACGCTACAGTACTTACAGTTCTTAAAATAAAGCTTATCTCTTTGACAGATGCCTACGAAACCGACTTAGTAACTTTGAACAATTTTATTTTTTATCACCTATTTTAAATTCTTCAGTTTATAACCACAGATTAAGTATCAAAAACATATTTGATACTTAATCTATGGTATGTACTTTGGAACTTTGTCTACGACCATCGGCTGACCGTTGGTTAAATTGTGTATCCTATTTGAACACATTTTGACAGACGTTTGGGATAAATTATAACACGACTTAAAAATTATTGTTATCGATTTTAGGGACTACCGCCCGAAATATTACCAATTTAATTATTTATTTACTTTACAGACTCATCGGAAGGATGCTAGTAAGGGAACCTGAAAAACGCGCCTCCCTTTCGGAAATCGCTACAGACCCGTGGGTAACGGCCGGAGAGGGGGTCACTATAGAAGACTTCGATACACCATTAGTCGCAAAAGAACAATTGTCGGAGGAAGACCGCACTGCCATAGTTCAAAGAATGGTAAACGGTTCCATCGCTAGCAAAGAATGTATTTTGGAATCGTTAGAAAAAAACGAATACAACCACATCACGGCCACCTATTATCTTTTAGCAGAGAGAAAACTTAGATCGAAAAGGTAAAATATTACACAGCTCTATAAAAAAAACATTTCTTTTTGTTGCCCATTCGAGGATAACGGGCTGGAGCGCCTCCACGGTGGCGAAGCCAGCACGTGGAGCCTCCAGCCGCGACGATCACCGAACCATAGCGGCTCGACGGGCGGCTTCACGCCACTTGCGTACCTCTTCGGGCGGAGGGCGCATGCCACTCTCCGCCCGGAATTCAGCCACCCGTTGATAAACTTCGGCGAACACTTCCGCCTCTTAATCCCACGGGAGTGCTCCGGCCAAGGCGCACGCCGCCTCGATCGACACCGTGCGGTATCCGCGTATGGCTCTGACCGCCAATACCCTCTGAGGCCGCCAGAGGTGCGCCTTGTTCTGGGCGGTCAGAGCCGACACCCATACCGGTGCGCCGTACAGCGCCATCGACCGGACAACCCCCGTGAAAAGGCTTCTCGTTGCGACACTGGCTCCACCCAGATNGGCGAACACTTCCGCCTCTTAATCCCACGGGAGTGCTCCGGCCAAGGCGCACGCCGCCTCGATCGACACCGTGCGGTATCCGCGTATGGCTCTGACCGCCAATACCCTCTGAGGCCGCCAGAGGTGCGCCTTGTTCTGGGCGGTCAGAGCCGACACCCATACCGGTGCGCCGTACAGCGCCATCGACCGGACAACCCCCGTGAAAAGGCTTCTCGTTGCGACACTGGCTCCACCCAGATTGGGCAGAAGTCGCCCTAGGGCGGAGGCCGTGTCGACCAGCTTGGGAGCAAGCTGTCGGAAGTGCTCGTCGAAGAGCCACCGACCCTCCCCCATTCCCTGCCCCAACCCCCCAATGGCCGGCAACGCACTTGTTACGTCCATCAGACAATACGTCTGCTCGTTTGCCCATTATTCTATAAAAAAAGCTGGATTATTCGATGGACCTCAAATTTCGGACATTAATTAAAGATTCAAAGTCTACAGAAGGTATGATTAATTCTGAAAGTGAAGCTTGGAAAAGTTATGTGTTGATGGTGGAAAATTTTCTTGGAAATTATAAATATGTCACATCATCTGTATCATATAATATCATCTGGATAGGATTGGAAATTACAGAGCTCTTCAACCAGGATTTAAAAGTGATGCAAGAAAGGTACCAGGGTAGGTGGGACCGTCACATGATGGCAGATTACTGCTGGTCCTTGAAAACAAATTTTCAGGAGAAAAAATATAGTGAAAGTGCTGCTAAAAGGTGTTTTTTTTTAAGTTTAACATAAATTTTATGATTTTTTCTTCTTCTGAACTATTCTGTTTCTTAATTCAATATTAAAATAAAATAACTATTAATTATTTTTAATAAAAAGTCAATATTTAAAAATATATTAGTTATGATTTTCTCATTTTTACTATTTTTTTGGCAAATTGTGAAATATAGAAATTTAAAAAAACTAGAGCCAATCTTCTGAAACCATCAATAGTTTCATGACGGTACTCTAAACCAATCTTACATCAATGGCAACAAAACCACTGTTGACCAGTGTTATCTACTAATACACACACCGAAGACGGCCGGAACGTATCGACGTTTATGCTTACGCGGGATACGTGTCTGCAGGCAGGAGGC
>PKRV01000347.1:56515-421914 GCA_003709505.1 Hyphantria cunea
AACAAAAAAACTCATCCCTGTCGTTTATTAATGTTTGTTATTCCTAGGTGAATCTCGACGACGAGGGGAGTCCAGAGGTAGCGGCACGCAGCGCTCCGCCGGCCGCTCCGCCACCCGCTCGGCGCCAGCGTCTCGAGTGTCGTCGTCGGCGTACTCGCGCCGGCTCTTGCTCATCCTCCGACTTATCGGACGACGATTCCGAGAAGAAAAAACGGGCTGCCGAACACGCCGATGCTCCCCCCGAACGGGCGCGCCGTGACTCGCACGACGATTCTAGCGATAGCCAAGAACGCGGCGGAGGCGCCGGCGCTCTAGGAGGAAGCCGCGGAGCGAGTCGCGCGCCCGCGCCCGCCGCCGCACCCGCCGAGCGCGGAGCGGGTGGAGCTGCGGGGGACGGACGCGCGGGCGGGCCGGCCGGAGCGACGGGTGGCCGCCGTCGACGAGCCGCACGTAAGGAGAGCCGCCTGCGAGAATCGCGTTCTTTGAACCGCATCGCAGAGGTAGAGGAAGCCGGGGCCGGTGCGCGATGGGGTGGCGCGGGGCTGGTGGCGCTGTGCGGGCGACCGCTGCTGCGCCTACTGGCCGCGGCGCGGCCGCCCCCGTCGACGCGCCGCCTGCACGGCCTGTGCTAGCCGGCTAGGCGAATAGTGCTAGCCGGCTACACGGCCAGTGCTGGCCGGCTATGCGACTAATGCTAGTCGGTTGCACGGCCTGTGCTAGCCGGTTGTGCGACTAATGCTAGCCGGTTGCACGGCCTGTGCTCGCCGGCTATGCGACTAATGCTAGCTGGCTGCAAGGCCTGTGTTTGCCGGCTGTGCCCAAATGCTAGACGGCTGCACGGCCTTTGACCTGCCGTGCTAGACGAAACTTATGTTAGCTACTAGTACTGCCCGTGCTGGTCGCCGTCATAGTTTTGCGAGCGACCTTCGCTTCTTAACGTTCTACGCGGCCGATATTAACTACTTACTTTTTCTCAGTTAGCCGATTGCGCAAAGTATGCTAAGCGCTCGCAGGATTTGTACGAGCTAAGAGGGTTGTAGATCGCTAGCTAGCTAAGGCTCGCCGCTAGCTCACGATTACGACATAGCGGTTAGCTTAGGAGATTACTTATTGAGGCAACTGTACCTGCATTCGTTGAGTTCTAGGTCAGATGACCTTAATTTATTCACTTTAGCATAATGAGTGTCTCTTGACCCCGTAAATAATTAATATAATATTGCTCCACATCGACGTTCTGATCGCGACTTGTTTCCTGTTTAAAATTTAAATATTTCTACTTCTTATATTTTTATAAAAAGAAATCCTAACAGGTAAACAGGGTTATAAAATGGTTTAGTAAATACAAGTACACCAGTAAATTTGTATGGTGATACACACTTTTATTTGTCTTGTCTAAAATTACTGCAACTTCAGATTCTTGTTGTGTTACTTATCTCAAAAAACTAGAAGCTCTTACGATGACTATTGATGTGTAAAATATTTTTTGTTACTAAATTAATATTGATGATCACAAACTGGATTTTCAATAAGCTGTATAGATACAACATACTTAAATATTACAAATATATGTTATAATTTAAGCGATAATTATAAATTTCATTTCGGTTAATAGGAATTACAATTAACGGACAAATTATTATAACACGCATATTGGTACATTTTTTATTGGTTAGTTATTGTTAAAACCAAACGACATCTGAATAGTAGGCGGTAATTTAGTATTGAGCGAAATTTCTTTCTGTGAATAAATTACAGTTTTTCAGCTAAAGAAATAATAACATTTATGGTGCAAATACTGTATTTTAGTACACTGACGTAGCCAGGTTTTAGTTCGGGGGAAGGTAAACTGTAATATTATTGTGAAAAAAAAGGAGGTGCAAAAATATATACAGAGTGTAAAAAGACGACTACCATAAACGAAAGGGGCTGAGACAGCACCCCAAAACCTATTGAAAAAATAGCAGTTGATCTTAAAAAAAAATAGCCGGAGAAAACAATTTGTCAAGATTTATATTTATTCCATTCGATAACTAGCAATGCATTGAGCGCTCCGTGTAGTTACGTGCATGCCTATTTATAACTATATTGGTCTTTGGGCCGCGTGCGGGAGTATCCAATCGTTTCATATAGCAAGTTTTCGGGCCTCCTCGTCTGCTGTATAACGACTGGATTAACTACCAATGAAAATGAGCCGTAAACTGTTGTTAATCCAATAGGTAGCGAGTTGATAGCTAGCCTGATTGTAGACTTATGAACACGATCCAGGAATGTAGGGTCCTCGACACTTATTACATTCAGGTATAAGAATACAGATGTGATACGGTTTCTCATTTCTTCAGCCGTATCGCACTCTATAGAAGACGCGTTCCTTGACACAAATCGCGTTAAAACACTCCCACTGTTATAATAAAACACGCATTCTGAAACTAACTTAATACTTAAATTAGATACAAATAGACCCAAAAATATACAAAGTACTCAGTAAACCACGTTACTAACCTACTAAAAAGAATAAAAAGAAAATCACAAAACACTTTCGCGAACGGTTATGCAAATTCTAAGCACCGCGCGAGTGCCAAGTACGAATATTGGACACCAACTAAAAAATAAATCAAAACATTTAGAGAAATTAAACCCTTTTAAAACACATGTTTTTTTTTAAATAACTAAAATGTCCAGATTGGTTTGTACCTATTAACTATTATTTGGCGTTGGTTGATACCATTTCAGCAAGCCAGATTAGTGAATGATTTCGTGTAAAGTTTTCGTGCGTTTTTAAGTGAGTAGGTACCTAAAGTACCCACCTAATACAGATTTATCTACATAGACAATTGTTTACGCAGATGCACGCTTCATAAAGTTACGACCATTACATTCTATTCATTTTTCATAATTACCTGCCTACCTACTTTAATATTTGCAATTTGTTTCTGTGTCAGATACTTACTTAAGATTGTGTTTGGAACTTGGTTTCTTAGTTATGTTATGGTACTAGGTTACTACCTAAACACATACCTAGACAGCATTATTAGCTTTGCGTGGTAAGCGGTACGCGCGCGTTCCTTCTTATCAGTTTTCAACCATGTGGCGCGGCTTCCAATGATCCAGCCAGTCGCAGCTGTTTGTATTTTAGTATACATTGCTGTTTTATTGATTTCATTTGTTTTTTAAATGAGATAATTAGGTGGTTAGGTTAAAGCATTAAAAAAAGCATAAAAAGACTTAGACATGTTAACATATTTTTTGCTTTTTTTTCGCTAAACATATTCAGTATCATAGTCTAATAGCAACCTCCAAGTTTTCGGTAGTAGTCTTTTTACACTGTAGTTTTTTACACTTTCTACTTGTTTTTTATATTGTCGATGCATTTCAGGGAGAGATGAACCAATAGCTACACCCATTATTTAGTACCACATTAGTATTCATTTACATAATAATATAACACCAAGCATCATTTCACTCATCCTAATATTTATTAAAAATATTCATTCTAGATAAAAAAAATACAAATTTTGTAGTGCGCGCATATACATATATCTATTATTTATTTCAAATCCCGTCCATGTACACCAATATAATATAAAGAAATTATATCGATTTGAGGGCAACTGTGCTATAAATATGAAAGAAAATCACAATATATATGTTATAATGTACCTGCTAATATTGTCATAAATACTGTGTGTAATAATAAAAATGTTACAGTTAGTTAAGATATCTTAATCCTAACTGTAACATTTTTACATCTTTCAACAAAAAATATCTTTGAGTAAAGAAATTGCATTGTCTACGAATAAGGAGTTAATTAAACAACTGTTGATAATGCGAAAGTCTTTAAACAACTTTGTTATGCTATTTCAAGTCACCAACTACAGCCCGTTCAATAAAAATTACTAGTTAGGTTGAATATTCTTCCATCACTTTCTATATATTCCATTTCCATAGCTGAGTTCAACACTGATAGTTTTTTAACAACTAAATATATTTAATAAAGTTTTTTTTTTCACTTTTAATTAGGCTAGTTATAAACTGTTTTAAATTTTAACTTAGCAAATATTGTACAAGATTCTTGACTAAAATGTAGATCAAAATTTGCACAATATTCCTGTAGAATTTACAAATAATATGCACTCTTTGGGGATTACTACGTTACTAGATATAAACAATTGTGTTGCCAGCCTAGCTGCCATCATATAATTTTGCATGTTATTATTATATCTTGACCTACAATACAATTTAAAGTACAATCGAATAATTAGATGAATAAAAACAATTGTGTCAGAATGAGGTTCGTCGTTATTTGTATGTTTTGTTGAGCTGTTTTTACCCGACTGTGAATGAAGAAGGGTTATGTTTTTGGAGTGTATATATGTATGTATGTGTATATATATCTTTAGCTCGTCCTTGATTCTAAACGGCTTATCGTATTTATATGCGAGTGGTGTCAATAGATTTATCTTAGTCGTGAGAGTGACAATGGGTATATAAAAAAAAAAGATACGCAGTCGGGTTTTTTTGAAAAAATACATTACTATGTTATTAAATCAGTACCATAGTAAAGTATATACTATATTTTTCAAACATTTCTGTACATGACTGTATAAATCTTTAGACCATTTAAAAGTAGTGTAAGCAGTGACGCTATTACGGCATATCTGTTCTTAAACCGAATAAAATGAACAAAACTGACCAGTGGCATTGTTTGGACTAAAAGATAAATCAAAATGAAAGTCAACCCATTTTTCTATACTTCTTCGTGCTTTGTGTACCTAAAACTGATTCACCGCAAATCGCACGCTAAAACCCTTAAATTAGTAATGTAATAATGGATTTCAAACACAAAAAGTACTACTACCTACAAAATACAAAACAAGACACGTTTGTGCACGAGTTTGCCTGGCCAAACATAATCAAGATTTATTCTCTTTATTATTTATTTAGGCCCTTTTGTTCGTATTTATTTATATTTTGAAAACTTTCTGGTACTTTTGTCGTCTTATTAGTAATGTATATATTTCATGTGGATTGAATATTCTACGTAAAGTCCCAAATATCAGACTGGTAATTAAATACATTTGTAGTATATTTTCTACCTCTTTTAGGACTGCATTAATAATTAATAATATTATCATTGCAAATTGTTTTAATAACTCTATAATATACATAAGTTTGTATTGAATGTTTATATACTTAGTTGTTATTAACAAATAATAATGGAGTATAACTCTGCAGCTTGAGAGACCTGTGACGCTCAGTTAGTGCAAAATATATTAGGATGCTGTTCACAAAATCTAGGCGCAAACTAATGTGTTTTACAATTGGACGAGTCCGTTGCTTAAGCGTTGTGTATTTCCACTGTGCGCCGTCGCAATGAACATGTGTGACGTACAGAATGTATAAAGCATTTCGTAAATGTTAGCTACGTTAGATTGAGGGAAAATATTTAATAATTTTTTAGATTGTACCTATGCATCTTTAGAATGATTACATTTTTAAGGTAAGTTAATGTTGTGTATTCAAAAACTGTGTACATATTTAAATTGTTGTAAATAAATAGTCTATCTCAAATATTATATAATTAAGTATCATCATCCTCAGCCTTCAACAGTCCTCTGCCGGACACAGGCATCTCCTTAGAAAGGAGGTTAATTAAGTATGTTTAGTTATGATAACTATTCAATGTCACATACCGTGAAGCAATATTTTACTAGGTTGACATTGTTAAACTTTTAAAAGGTGGATCATTATTGCACCCTGGTGGTGCTCTGAGTTCACAATACTTTTGCCAGACCAAAGATGAAAACAAATTGTGTTTATGCACTCCCGACTCTTGTGCTGTTTGTTCGGTGCCAACTTTATATACATTATATGATAAAATTCTGATGTGCGTGTCCCTATGTTTCCCTAGTATATTTTGTGTCGGTGCTTGTTATTTAAATAATGGTCGAGATTATTATTGGAAGATATTATTAAAAATATAGAAAAAAAAATTGAAGTACTTTATTTATACTAAAGATCGCCTTTTCGAATTCCAACAGTATTTCAGCTCTTGTATATTTTGGTTTATATACAGATGTGTTCTTCAAAACATGCAGGATGATTACTGATCGATTTAGGTGTAAGTTATGGTGTTCGTATGGAATGCAAGTGCTAAATGCTAGTTAAAGTTAACTAATCCGGGTTGGATACAACCAGGAGCAATTACCAAATGACGTCCAACGACAAATACCAAATCAGCAAATATTCCGGGTCCAGAATCAGATTCGCAACACATTCCTAAAATGTGTGTTTCTAATGTTAACGTAGGTTTTGTCCAAAATATATGTTTCGGTTTTCATTTATTATACTCATAATTATATATGTAACTCACCATTCAGTGGTCCTGGGCCTCTTAATTAAAATATGTTTCTTAGATTTACAGTTTTAAATAATGGGTACTATATAGTTCACGATGCCATTTTCTCTGAAAACTGTAAGCTTACTAAATACTTGGGATTTTATCACAGCATTAAATTTATTAATTTTGACCAGCATTACTCCCATGTCATGTCAGGTCTAGTGGTAAGCATAAGCGACTGCGGATCAAGAAATCTCAGGTCGGACTGTTGTTGGGTTTTTCTTACAAGAAATTCTATATGCCAGCCCGGAATACGGATGGCGCTGTTTTCCGTGTGTGCCTTATAAAGCACGTTAAGCCGTCGAACCAGGTTATCATGAACGTCTATCGCAATTGTTATTGGGAAGTCAGTGCCCCCAAACGTTTAGTTCAACCTGAATTCAATTCACCCTCAGGGTTCCGGAGTTCCGATGCCAGTCACTCCGTGGAAAAACTGATATTATGGTAAAACCGGTTGAACTAGAACCCGACCCCAAATAATCTTGGGAATAATAAATGCTAGGAAGAAGATGATTACTTCCATTTCAAAATCATCAATTTGGATGCGCTTTTCATTTCTTTAAGTTTCCGAGCAACCCTCGCCCTGCCTACTCAGGCTTTTCATTAACAGGAATTTTCTGTCAGTATAATAATAAATATCCTACTAGCTACATTGATAATGAGGCGGCATTATCAACTTTAACAATATTTCATTATTATACAACAATATAAAGCCAAAATATTCATAAAAGTAAATA
This sequence comes from Hyphantria cunea, assembly GCA_003709505.1. Lineage (NCBI taxonomy): Eukaryota > Metazoa > Arthropoda > Insecta > Lepidoptera > Erebidae > Hyphantria > Hyphantria cunea. The sequence goes on from PKRV01000347.1 coordinate 63,650, forward strand.
ATGGATCAATATAAGATATAAACCATCTTTTTGAATATGTATTAAAAAAAATAGTTTGTGACAGTGTTATTTGATTTATTTATTCTTGCTAGTTATACATTGGTAAAAATATGTAATGCTATAAGACATGTTGACTTAGCATTTGGTTTGTAATGCAAAAACTATGCATGGGAACTAATGCAAAAATTCCCAAATCGACAAGCTACAAAAAAGATTATTATTACATAAAAATGCATTGAATGATGCATCAAATGCAAGTTACAAATGGAAAAGTATTTAAACTGATGCAAAGCTTAAAAAGAACCAGTAGTACTTTATCTTATGTACCTAAGAAATAAAAATTTCCTACAATATTTTACACTTGAACAAGTTGAATTACAAAAAATCAAGCAATTTTTGTCACATAAAATCAGCAATACTTTCACAGAAATAATATAATTTTTACAATTTAGCCACAAAGATACAAAGTTGATAGAACATACAATAAGCCCACAAGGAGTAATAAACAATTCAAATGCAGAATTTTTACAATTCAAATGCAGAATTTTTCAACTTCCACAGTTCTAAAATTAACATAAATGTGTTGCAAGGGCTCAAAATCATTTACCTAAACCCAGATTACAGCAAAACTAGCCTTAATATAATACCAAAAGCAAGTTTAACTTTTTAAAGGCCACAATAATTTAGGTAATATGATAAATAAATGGGTGTTTACCTCTAAATGGGAAATAAAGAGCTATTTAAATGAATTCTTAGTTATTACCCAATCTACAATTATTTGTAAAATAACATAATTTTGCACTTAGCAATAAGATTGCCTCTGAGCGCAATAAATGCAATACACAAATCTAACATACACACTAGCGTAGCATTACTAAAATAAATCAATATCAGTTACAAATGAATTAAATCATCTTTTCACTGTATAGATAATCACAATGAAACAAAGTGGTGTGGAATCTATGTGCATATTGGGTAGATTGGGTCTATGAGAAGTCATCAGAAGAGAAACTAAAAAGTGCTTCCCTCTGGTGGCTGTGACAGTTTCATATTTTCCTTGAGTGTCATGAGACGTCTCAGCTCCTGCAGAACTGTCTTGATAGTGTAATCGCGTTGCCACCTTGCAAGAATTGGAACTTGTCTGTTATCCACCTGCATCAATAACAAAATTTAAATATGGTATTTGAATCACTTAGTCAACCAATATGAGCCATACTCACAAGTCCAGTCTGACTGTTGACACAGTTCATGTTGATCCTAGAAATAAAGCGAGCAGTTGGAGGTTCATCTGGGTATCTGGTGCCACATTCAATTTTGAGAGAGTACATTCTATTTTCATAAGGTGTCTGAAATGTGAATAAACTTGTAAGTATTTAAAATAAATATTTTACCATAAATAAATGAAGTATATTTATTTACTCGAGGGGGGCCAATAATCATGCCAGTCCAATGAGTGAGCGTCATATCATCGTCACTTTCGAGACCCCAAGATATTGTTCCGTCGCCCACTCCTTTTTGGCCTTGTTCAAGTTCTTCTAGAAGACGAAAGTTTCGAGGCACCACTGTCAAAAAAAAACATGTTTGAAATAAATAACGAACGGCATTGTTTTACTTAGCACCGTATTTTACAACTGGTACTAAATAATAAAAACAATGTGTTTTAAAAAACAAAATCTTACCAACGCCTGATGACGGATTCGCCATGATCAGAATTTCACCGGTACACACAACCTAGCAAAAAAAATCTGGTTTTATTTTACCTAAGCAGGCATTAATCATACAAATGAAATGATTATTTTCTGCAATTACGCATCCAAAATCAGAATAAAATCGTTAAAAGTATATCCATAAAATCCTTTGATTTTTCACTCAAAGAGAAAAAACGAAGGTTAATAATTTTTTGTTGACTTTGACAAATGTCATTACTCTATAGTCTATAGTTAGTTTGAGTAGAGGATAGAGGAACGACCAAGAAAATTCAGTACAGCAAAAATAGAAATGATACGAAAAAAAATTATCTTATTTAGATTCCCAATTGAATATGACACTTTTATTAAACTGAGAAATACAACTGAAGAATATAAAAAATATCAATAATTTGGATATACTCCACAAAATTATGTTTGTGTGTACGCATTTTGTAAATTCAAGTAATAAAATCTATAATAAATAATAAATAAATATTTTGGACATCAAACACAACGCCATCTAGTCCCAAACTAAGCAGAGCTTGTATTATGGGTACTGGATAACTGATATTAATACATAAATACTTTTCAAATAATTGCAGATCATACAAACATTTGGTGCGACCCAGGATTCAAACCCGAGACCTCATGGACAGCAGTCCCGTACGCTACCACTGCCCCACCGAGGTAGTCGATATCATATATTTTAGTTTTGAACGTATAAAAAAATAAGAAATGTAAAATGTACAAACACTGAACATGAAAAGTCGAAACATAGGCGGCAAATTTAAAATTTTATATGAAAACACTTGACTTTCACAGTTACCGCACAGGCACTCTACCGACCGATTCCGAAAATGTGGAAGGCGGGTAAGCTAAAAGAAGAGGTGCCTAGTGGATTCACCATGCGCCTACCGGCCCGTAGTGTTACTTGACAAGGTTTGCTATTTGAAAGAGTGATCTCATAAGGGTAGGGCCGGATTTAGCGAGCAACCAGTACGGTTTCTCGCGCTCATCAAATCTCACGCCCTTCTCTGAATAGAATAAGAGCGTTAGGATTCCTAAATATGATAGAGCCACCTACAAACAGTGGGTAGCCCGAGGTACGTCGGAGTTTTTTCTTTCGAGGGCGCACCTTGTTCCTCATCTTATTTATTTATTTATTTAAAACTTCATGCACATTGCACTCACATTGGCGAATGGCGAATTGGAAAAAATTGGCAAATGCTCAACTTCTAGTCCCCAAGACGGTGTACGGTTTTTTAGTCGGTTGGACATAATCAACAGTAGGTGGAATCCGAGGGGATCTCCGTACAAAAAAAGCTACCGTGCCGACATATCCTTCCGCGAAAACGTCATTTCGCAGAATAGCCTAATGTAGTTTTTTATGTTTGGAGCTGCCTAAATTGCTCTGCTCTGCCTGGAAAGCATAAGCAGAATCCAAGATTGGTGGTCACCATACTCATGCGAATGCATATAATGCCACAGTGCAGATGGTCACCCACACTGTGGCAGCCTGGTGATGCTGCTGTATCCTTGGGCCTTCGAATTTTTTCTCCGTAGGATTCTGTAGTTAGGTCAACTGACACAATAATAAGGACAAATGTGAAAGTTTAGTGGTATTTTGCTGATCCAACAAATCCAATTAATTAAAAGCTATAAATGTTTAAGGAGGGCAACTTATTTTATTAATGACGATAACGCATGGACAAACTAATTACTAGAAGCATGCAGTCTAACATTAAGTTGGTTGTGTTATTCAGCATCTTCCAGGCTACACCAGGCCTCCCGCAAGACACACCACTATGACCGTTGATGTGTTACTCGCGTTCAATGGTTTCTTATGAACTGTACTAGATACCCTTTGGTAAACCTTTCCAAGCTCCGTCTTCTATTGGGCGAATCCTTCTTTATAACTTTTTGGCACCACTGGTGATTTTTTCAGCGTGTGTTCTAAATTGACGTTTCATAAAAGAGATAAAGACAAATCATGACTTGATGCACTATCTCATTTATTTGTTATATATGAGATTTATTCTGGAGCTAAAACAACTGCTTTAAGCATAAAGTTTGTGAAAAAAGGTTCCCTAGTTGTTTGAATACCTATATATCTACTAATACTCTTTATAGTTTGTGTACATGTGATTATAATCCATTTCTACCGCACAATGGATTTTGATGTCCATGTTTTGAGTTGATATCAGGAGAGCCCTGGATCGTTTCTATTAACAACGGGATAAGGTTTAATATTATAAGCTAGTGCAATTAAGTTTATTATTATATTTTCTTTTTTTCGGGTAACGTTGTCTGTAACAAATGAAATACACTTAAAAACCTAATGAAATATTCGACACCTAAACTATTTTTATTTGATTAAGATAAAATACTATACATGTTATTGAAATATTATTCAATATTATTAATTTAACTTGTATATTTTGAAAATTCTAACATAAATATTTTTAGGGATGTTTAGATAATAAATATATTTATTTTATTTCATACTCTTGTTAAAATAGTAACGACTCACGGGAATTGTCATCATAATCAGCCCGCTGTAGTCGTGATCGTGAGTCCACCCAATGAAATTGTTTTAACAGATATGTGAGCTGGCTCCAAGAGTTGCGCCTCAGGAAACTGAGGCAATATGATCCCACGGCCTACGCAAGCGCCAGGAAGGACCCAGCTAGGTGCGATAAGTAGGGGCGCTGCATTGTTTGCTGTCTAATCTTATGGGAGACCATGGGAAGAGGCGGTGGGCGGTGGAACGCACACAACCTCTGCAGGAATAGCAAACACGACTCAGAATTCAGGGCTGAGCTAGAGCCAAACGCGTTATTGGAGCAATTTTGAGATTCAGATCTTCAAAGCTCGGATAGATATGACCGAATGCAGTCACGTAACGCTTAATGCAGATACTCACCAGGCTTCGTTGCTTCACTGAGTATCTGATTAGAATGAAACGTGAGGATACGGCACAATGCAACCACTGCAGCCCCGACAGTGACTCCACCCAGCACTCGCTGGAGAACTATCCTGGTCGGACAAATCGGGAAAAAGAATGGGTCAAACCCACTCAAAGGAGGCGAGGAAGGTAACGCGGTAGAATACGCTAGCTTCCCAATCGTCACCTAAGGGTCCCTGAGATTATATCTTCAGTAGATGTGACAGCTGCAAGCGACCTGAGACAGGTGACACCCGGTGCGATTAGTGGGTATCGTCTAAGGCGGGGCGGTATTCCGCCAGTTTAGAGTAGCGGTGTTACCCTGGAGGTGACTTAAATCGCTTTGGGATGTACCTCAAAGTAAGTTACGACATTGAGGACTCCAGAAGGCGCTGATGCGTTCCTGGAGTTCCTCCTGACTGCCGGGGTTGATCAATGTAGGCAATCGGTTCCGGGAGTCCCACACACGCTCTTCATCTCCCCCACGAAGGGTATGTTGCGAAAAGCATTCCCCGTGTTAAAAAAAAGGATTGTTGTTATCAAAAACGATAATTGATTGTCCAAATTTATTACCCTAATGAAATTGGTGTTCGTTACTTGTGTGATTGTCGTCGTACCTTAATTTCAACTGTATGACATTTATGTCTTGAACTGCTATTTAATTACTATATTATATAAACTTAAGAGTTATTGATTTTAAAATATCTTAAATTCAAAAAACTCGAAACCTTTTATTAGGGAACATTCTAAAACCTCAACTTTAAGAATAAAAATAGGGCTTTTTTGTACAAAGTGCACAAAAATATGGATTTTTATTAAACTAAAAATAGTGTTTAGGAGAAGTAGCGTACGTACCTTTATTGCAAGGACACACCTCTAGAAATGTCATTTTTATAACCTTAAATCTAAATTTACTTGTTTAGGTATTGCATTGCAAAAATATCAATACACTTTCGCTTTTGTTTCAGCTCACGCTGAGTATTTTCCATGACTCTGCAATTGCTTCGAGTCATTCGTAACTCATTTGTCATTCCATCAGAAAACAGCTCGTATTATTTCGGTCGCCATTGCAAGTTCTTACGTAGCAAGCACCGTTATTCGGAGTGGGGGTCGAGACGCGCGAGGGGGGCACGTTTCAGCAGCGCCGTTGGAGCGCGAGTTCACTCTGTCACTCGGTCATTACGGTATTTCTCCGTAGCGCGTCCTACATTTACGATCGTGAAAGAAAAAGTGACAATGCCCGAAAACAAACCATTTCAGCGTCTACCAAAATGTGTGGTACCAAAACATTACGATTTGGAATTGGTTCCGAATTTGGAGAAATTTACATTTAAGGGAAAAACAGCAGTGAAAGTATTGGTAAGTAGAAATTTCATCATCGACGCTGCAAAAAATGTACCCATGTGCCATGTTATAGTAGTAATTGCATTACGTTTTAGATCGTGAATGCAACCAATGAAATAGTTCTTAATTGCTTGGATTTGGAATTATCGAATGTGAAACTGCAATATCATGACGGAGGTTCAGAGTCAACGTTAATTCCATCCGAAGTACGTCTAAGCACGGCTGATGAAACTGCTACCATAGTATTTGATAATCAACTCGTTGAGGGCGAAGCTACGCTACTCTGCGAATTCGATGGTGAGATCAATGATAAGATGAAGGGTCTATACCGCAGCAAGTATTTGACTCCGAGTGGCGAGGAACGGCATGCTGCAGTCACGCAGTTCGAAGCGACAGATGCGCGTCGATGTTTTCCTTGCTGGGACGAACCAGCTATTAAAGCCACTTTTGATATCACACTTGAAGTGCCTGCGGACCGTGTAGCTTTATCCAACATGCCTGTCAAAGAAGAGAAATTGAATGGTGCTAAGAAGATAATTCATTTTGATACAACACCTATAATGTCAACATATCTTGTGGCGGTTGTTGTTGGTGAATATGATTATGTTGAAAAGAAGTCTCGTGATGGTGTATTGGTAAGAGTTTATACACCCGTAGGTAAAAGTAAACAAGGGTTGTTTGCCTTAGAAGTTGCATCTAAAGTTCTTCCTTATTACAAGGAATATTTTGACATAGCTTATCCTTTGCCCAAAATAGACTTAATAGCAATAGCAGATTTCTCTGCTGGTGCCATGGAAAATTGGGGCCTGGTAACATACAGAGAGACTTGTCTTCTTGTGGATGAGGAACATACTTCGGCCGTGAGGAGACAGTGGATAGCTTTGGTTGTTGGCCATGAGCTTGCTCACCAGTGGTTTGGTAACCTTGTGACCATGGAGTGGTGGACTCATCTCTGGTTGAATGAAGGGTATGCCTCTTTTGTGGAATTTCTCTGTGTTAACCACCTGTTTCCAGAATATGATATTTGGACTCAATTTGTCACAGAGAATTATATCAGGTAAGACATTGTTTTATTATATCTATGTGTAGACATTAGTTTAATACTGATATATTACTTGAACTGCTGTTTATATGATATTTTGATAATTAAGTAGTAACTTTCTGTATTAAGACAACTGATATATTCAACATTTTGTTTTTCCTTTTACAAGTTTACAAATTATGTACCTATGTGTTATAACTTTACTCCTATGCTACTATCTTAGACTTCATGATAATAATAATCCTAAGATGTAATTTATTTGTAGAGGTTTTGGTATCCTCTGTTTAAAGAAACATTATCTTTGTTAAATGTTTACCAGCAGTAGCTGGCTGTTTGCCAAATAAATGTCCTCTGGAGTCATTCACCTAGTGAACAAATGAGAACAATAGAATTCGTTTAATCAGCTACATGACTTGACTACATATTTATTATGTTCAAAATAATTATTAGCATTCCATTGTTTATTGAATTTTCATTCCAGGGCATTAGAATTGGATTGTTTGAAAAATTCACATCCTATTGAGGTACCCGTTGGTCATCCATCTGAAATAGATGAAATTTTTGATGACATATCTTATAACAAAGGTGCATCTGTAATCCGGATGTTGCACAGATATATTGGTGATGAAGATTTCCGTAAAGGCATGACTATTTACCTGACAAGACACCAGGTAATCACATACATAATATTCATAATATATATTTACACTAGCCACTCATGCTTTGCAAAGCAGAGTAGAATCATTTTGGTGACTATTGCATAAGCAAAAAGCCAACACTTGGTATGGTAAATAACCTAAATTACATATTATGAACATATTATTCTACCTATTGTATAATTGTTATCATTTACATTTCAGTACAAAAATACATTTACAGAAGATTTGTGGGCTGCCTTAGAAGAAGCATCCAATAAGCCTGTTGGGGCTGTAATGTCCACATGGACAAAGCAAATGGGCTTTCCAATGGTTGAGGTTTGTAAATAACTAAGATACTGAATATATATTTTATAATTACCTCTTCAATGAAACAACTATCACTTTTATTACTGCCTCTACCTGGATTCTGCTTGTCATGCCATCTTTAATAATGTCTTTTAAAAATGTTTTGGATTTCTTTGCTTCTGTTTTAAATCTCCTAGAAAGTTGTTACTGTAAAAGAGAGTTCCAATAAAATCAGCAATTTATTTATCTAAACATCTCTCTTCAGAGTCTGGGAATGGGAGATACTTAGCTACCACTATTTGAACTTAAATGTTTGCTATTGAATGTTCTATTTGCAGGTAGATTCAGAACAAAGAGGCGCAGATAGAGTACTGACACTAACACAGCAGAAGTTCTGTGCAGATGGTAGTCAAGGGAATGACACACTCTGGATGGTTCCAATTACAATATCCACTCAGGAACAACCAACAAAGGTACTGTAAATTATTTAAATCAGTACCATTTGATAAAAATTAATCAAAAGATTAGTTAAGATTAGATTAAATTGACAATAATCAATAATTTTCGTTTTTTGTGAAAGTGAACTAAAATACAGTTGATTTAAAAATTACATCCATATTTATCAAGGAAAATGTTTAATATCACATTTATATATGTAGTATAATAAAAACAATGAAAATTGAGATGAAACAGACAACGCCTCTATAGCTTTTATTTTTTTAGGTATTACACTTTCCTTCTTTAAGACTTCTATACCATATAGTAGGTTTACATGTTTACTATGTGTATCTATCTATTTGGTTTTTTAGCCAGAAAAGACTGACAAAGGCTGTATAATATTTTTATGATTTTGAATAAACAAGAGGCCGAAATGGTTTGAGTGGGCACACTTCCGTTTTCTACTGTAGTAATACTGAGTGTTATAAGTTAAAAACCCCAAATGGGACAACACTGTATATGATCCACAAATTGTTGTTCTGAGTCTTGATTATTCTTTGTGTCCTTTTCATGTTCATAAATAGATAATTCATTTTCAACTTTCTAACAGTTACACCACTGTATATTGACTTCATGCTGTGCCAACCCAGATAGAAGTGTTGTGGTTGATGTAAAAAAGGAAGAGTCTAATGTAAAAGTCTTATATAATATTATGATAGTATAGAACTTAGATTTTAATGTTGTCTTGATACTTTTTATGATATTGTAATTATAATTTACTGCAAGTAGTCTGTGGTTGATAACTTATTAATTGTGTTGTTCTCTGTATGTAAACAACTAGTTATCTAAGTAGGTTTGGCATTGTACATTGTATAAATGATACATGAAGCTTACACATATGTTTGCATTACAGATAGCTTTATCAACTGTACTAGAAAAGAGACAACAGGAAGTTGTTTTAAAAAATGTTGCTGAGAGCTCTTGGGTCAAACTTAATCCTGGCACTGTAAGTATATTTCCTTTTCTAAAATATTAGAAGGAGGATTTAAGAAATTCTACATGAATATAATATATGAGTCCTAAAATACCATATCTGTAAAAATAAAAAAAACGACTAGCTTCGTCCCACAGCATTAAATATGGTTGTTGTAAATTTACAACACCAGCAGAATCGTCTTTGTAGTTACAAATTGCATCAAAAAAGCGAACAACGCAGGGCTCATCTATAAATAAAATAATAAGGGCTTTTGAAGATTTCTATGTAAGGATTCTTCAGAAGTGTTTCGGCATGTCTGTCTGTTTCGGCGTTTTATAACCACAACATGTTATACAGGTCGGGTATTATAGAACACGCTACCCTGCGTCGATGTTGGCACAGCTGGTGACGGCCATCCGCGACGGTTCACTGCCGCCGCTCGACAGATTAGGCCTCCTGGACGACTGCTTCGCGTTAGTCCAGGCTGGACACACACAAACTGCTGAGGTGTGTACAAATATTTTTGATATTTAACCAATTTTTAAATTAAAAAGGATTAGAACAATTGCAATTTTATTACAAATGTGGCACTGAAATTAAATATTGTTTATTACCAGAGAAATTGAAAACACTGCTTTCATCTTCGTTCTCCTTAAGCTTTCTTATTTTAAAAACAATTGTTAATTATTAATGCTGACCATAAAAAAAAAGAAATATGTATAATTTAATCCTACAATCTTATAATACAATAAATAATAATTGTTTGTTTCTCATTTAAATGACTTAATCTCTAGAACCAACAGATTGGTCCAACAATGATTGTTTTTGTGATAGAATTATTTATTCACTAAAAAGTAGAAAAGTGGTCATAGACACATGTAATAACTAGAAGGAACAGCTAAATAGTCATGTCATAGCATTAAAATATGTGGAAACCTTTACAGTCTGTTCGCTTAGATCTTTTCAACTACTCATTGAATAATAATGCAGTTTTCAGCAGTAAATAGACTGATTAAGAAGAAGGTTTATATGTGTAATATATGCATATAAGGAAATCTGAGAATTTCAAAGACTTTCATGCAAATCTGGGTCAGGTAGTAATCTATAAAGTTTTATTGCCAATGTACCATATTCTGAACTATTATTATTGATCAGTGTATTTTGTTTTGTTCACAGTCATTGAAACTCATGGAAGCTTTTAGTAATGAAACAAACTTTACAGTGTGGTCTTCAATATCCAACTGTATGTACAAACTGAGTGCCTTATTGTCACATACACCACTTGACAAACCCTTAAAGAATTTCGGAAGAAAGTTATTTTCGAACATTACTCGGCGGTTAGGCTGGGATGCTGAGGAGAAGGAAAGCCATCTCGACACCTTGCTCCGTAGTTTAGTTCTTAACAAAATGATCATCTTTGAGGACCCAGATACCATTAAGGAAGCCAAGATCCGGTAAGTCAACTGAGGTTTAAATTATATGTATAATAGTTTTGATATGCATTACAATTAGTGACAAGTAGCAGTTGGATCAAACATTAGAGTTAGACGTAGTAAAAAAACACGCCTAAGGGATTACAAGAATGCAGTATATTTTTTTTATCCAGCTAAATTTAACTTCATTACATTTAAATCATTATAACGATATTGCCATTTCAAACTCATGTAGCAGGATTTACAGGGTTAAACATTCAGCACGAGATGAATGATGTCTTTTACTATTTATTTAGTTTGAAGCCTAATAAAAGGTTGAATAGAAAAATAACTTGAAGTAAAAAATGAACAAAATTTATGTAATTTTCTGTCAAAAATTTCCGCTGGGTATGAAACAAGTCTTCTGCATGTAAAAGAGAATAACTCTTAATCGTTAATCAGTTATATTATTCAGTTAATGAATTGCGGTCCCAGACACCTTTTATATTAGATGCTGATAATGATGGGAAGCTTCAACGCCCTCTCGAAGTAACCGTTTCCAAGAACACGCCGTCGAATGTAATGTAAAGCTAAACAATCGCTCGATAATCAATCTATACTCGACGTTATGCATATTCACTTAAGGTTCATTACAGAAATGGTTCTGTGCGGATAATGCGTTATTATTACAACTTTCCAGAAGATTCACACAAAGCCGATTGGCAAGTGTTTTTCAAAACGTTATTTGTTCGTAACAATATGTAACAACGTATGTTAGGTTCGAGCGGCACTCGACGGGCGTGGAGCCGCTGGCGGCGGACCTGCGCTCGGCGTGCTACCGCGCCGTGCTGGCGGGCGCCGACGAGCCCACGTTCGAGCGCTTTCTGGCGCTGTACCGCGCCGCCGACCTGCACGAGGAGAAGGACCGCATCAGCCGCGCGCTCGGCGCCGTCAACGACCCCGCCATCCTCAAGCGCGTGCTCGACTTCGCCATATCGGTAATCGATACTTTATATCTTGACCGTCCCACACACCACAGTCTGATCTTACACTAGACAGATATTACATATAAAATACACCCAGACACGCAACAAATGATTGTGCTCATCACACTAATAATTGTCCTGGGTGGCAACCAAACCAACGTCCTCCGGTTTAAGTCAGGGTTACTTAACCACTAATATATATATATATATATATAATCCGATGCGACACTTAACACGAAACGATAACCGCCAACGCCCTAACCACCACTAGTAATAATCGAGCAACGAACGCAGCCAAGCGAACCATTTCAAATACCAAACAAAGAGTGTAAACTAATCAATAGAGGCTCTGACGGTTCTGTTGACTGGATACGTGTCTACTAATATCTGCCGACATGTAAGCGCAGGAACTGTCACACCAGCTCAAATCTCATTAAGATAAGCTCCAATTTTTTTCACTTTATGATCTACCATATTTATGTCGTATTTTAATATATAAGTATTTCTGAGCAGGCTATTTACCATTTTACTGTCTCCTCCTACTTTGCGATTCATTATCATTTATAATTTTAGGATGAGGTGAGAGCACAGGACACCGTTTTCGTAATAGTCTCTGTGGCTGTCACTAAAAATGGCCGTGACCTCGCCTGGCAGTTCTTTAAGGATCATTGGCAGCAACTTATGGACCGGTATCAGGTAAGTTTAATCTAATGACAATTTTCTTTATTTTAGCATCCCTATTATATTATAAATGACAATAGAAATACTAAATTTCCACTATTTACTATAGAAAATAAATAAAAGTTAATGTATTTAAAAGAGACAAGTTATTTTTATTCCTTATCATTTTGGTAAAGTACAATTTTCATTAACATTCAGTTGTTACAATCTGATGACATGATACCACATATACTTCATTATTCTATACAACCGAGGGTGTTGTCCTAGCAGAAATAATAAAACAGAAATCAGGAAGAACTGCAACTAGTGAGTTACTGTGTCTTCAAGCTGTCTCTAAACTAAAGCCTGAACCTAATTTTTAACGCCTGAAGCCCGCCAGAGTGGTGACATACTAAAATATCAGTTGTGCTATTTTGGTGAAAAGATCAACAATAAAAATGGAGGGCAGAAACGTTCTTAATTTGAAGAGTCTTATTTGTTTTTATCCCGTTATTCTCTTATTCAGCGGCAAACTTGTAAGAAAACTAAATTCGGTTTGAAAAACGTAAACAGACAAAAAACATGTATAAAACGTAGAAATGTAAAATTTCAGGGAGGCTTTTTATTGGCGCGTCTGGTGAAGTCGACGACAGAGAACTTCGCGTCGGAGAGCTGCGCGCAGGAGATCGAGCAGTTCTTCCGCACGCACCAGTCGCCCGGCACCGAGCGCTCCGTGCAGCAGGCGCTGGAGACCGTGCGCCTCAACGCCGCCTGGCTGCGCCGCGACCTCGCCTCCACCACCGCCTACCTGCACTCCTACCACTGACGGCCGCCCCGCCCGCACCCCGCCCCGCCCCACAGGTGACCTGCTCACGTCTTACTGCTGCCTCGTCATTACCGCTAGAAAATTATTTGCAGGACCAATTGACATAAGACTGAAAAGCTACAACGAAATCGATGGTTATTTATGTCTTATCATCGTGCATCATTTATTTTCATTTATGTGTGATGCGTCGATAACGACTCTCAATTAGTCTAATGAGTTTTATTTATCGTTTATTAATTTAATTCTGCAGTTTTCTACTATCAAAATGAACTTTAAAAAGCCATATTTTTATGAATATCTTATTTGTTTCGGCCTCCTTCTAGGGTAATTAATCTGTGATAAAACAAAATTTGCAGTGTGTAAAAATTGCAGCTTTCGAAATAATACTTTAAATTACTGCAATTTCAATACAAGACTTTCCTAGATAGTGTGTAATGTGTGTAAAACATTAAATCTATCTATTCAGAAACAGAACAAAATTGAGTTTACCCATATCCCAAAAATATAGTTACGCGGATTCTCCGAATGTTAAGATGGCGCGTGCCATAATTAATGAATGAAAAAAAATGCCTCACTACAAGTTCAACAAAACGTGGTTCATATTTATTATATTAGCTACCTTGGTGATGCAAAACGTGCAGAGGCTGCTCAGGCCAATTTACAAAAAAATATGACTAATATTGTAAAACATTCAAATACACATAAATATAATATTTTATAATTAGCTAAATTGGTAGTGATATATATGCATTCTTTTAGTGAAAATTATATAACATGTTGATAGTAAAACTGTTTCACTTTCAGAGTGTTTTACTTACTTCAGTAATGAGTTTTAAGCCGGAAATGGTCAGGGATGTGTCACACCTACTTTTTGACAAAAAAAGAATATTATTATACTATGACCATAATGAAATGAATTATTAATTTTAATAAGTTTTTGGTACACAGGTACACAGATTGAGAAGAGCCGTAGAATTCAGGCCTATAACATATAATTATACATATATGTAATCTGTAAATGTGTATAAATATTATTTTAATTTATGTTGAACATGTTAAATGTTTGCTGCTGGTGCTGAGAGCATTTTTATTTTGTTTAACTTAAAATATTCTACATTATTATACAGACAACTTACTAGCTACTTAATTTAATAACAGTGCACCATCCTTTTTGATAGCGTCATTGCATTTGAAAAATGTAATATAATAATGATTGTATTTTCTCGCGTATTATTCTATACAGCATTTAAAGGTGTATAGAAGAATGCGTTCAGTTATGTCAAAACAGAGAGTGTATGTTATTTTATAATTGTAAAAATCATTTTTTTTTATCTATGTGTATAATGATACGCGTGTAAAATCGTCAGTTTATTTATTTTGTTGACATGCAAGCTTAGTCAAAATTGTGATTTTGGGGGCTAATTTGAAAGTTACCATTAGTGTCGCGTTTGTTGTCATCACTTGTTTGTTTTGTAAGACTGTGTTATCGCAATAAATCGTACAAAATGTAGCTTTTCTTTTTTTTCATGTCTAAAGTCTGTCTTGACGATAATCTGTGTAATTCAGGTATTTTATACAATTCCAGAGGTGTCCAGGCTATGTATGAAATATTACGAATATGATTATCCATTACATACTTTGCCCAGGTATTCTTTACGATTCCTAGGGATTGTACAGAATACCTACTAATAATAATGATCCACCGGCAATGTGTACAAATGATAGATTTTAGTCTGTATTTATATATTGATTTTATCTAAATCTCTCATTTTATAGGTATGTAAGTAACATATCTATAAAATGACGAGCAAATGAAACATTTTTTTGCTATAAGGTTAGGTTAGAACAGTAACCACGCCAGATCCTGTAGTTGTTGAATCATTTGGATTACATGAGTTTGAGTGGATTGCGTTTGACCTGTTTCTGTAGATTGTGCATTGGGTGGTAATGTTTCGAGAATGAGTAATATTCTTACAATGGTGAAATTAATAAAAATATAAAATTTAAAGAGTTTTGTTGTAGGTGAAGGTGAAGGCCCGAGGGAGTTTCCTTAAGTAAAAAAAAAGTCAGTATATTTGAGGGCACAACTTCCTAATAACGATTGCCACAGATATTCATACCGGGACCGACGGCATAACGTGCTCTCCGAGCCACGGGCGGGAAACAGAAACACCGCTATCTACCACACTTCGTGCTGCTATTAAGAATTTGACTGCCTCAGTGGCGCAGTGGTAGCGAATGCGACTGCTATGCAAGAGGTCTCTGGTTCGATTCCTGATTCGAGCCAAATGTGTATGATCTGCAAATATTTGTTTCGGAGTTTGGGTGTTTTCTATGTATAATATGTATGTATTTACAAAAAAAAAGTAAGTATTAATATCAGTTATCTAGTACCCCTAGTACAAGCTCTGCTTAATTTGGGGCTAGATGGCGTTGTGTGTTAAAATGTCTGAACTACTTTCGGCCAATTACCATTTTTATGTCGTTTTTTAAATTAATATCTATAGGGAAGGTCAAGCCCGTGTTAGCCTGTATAACAAAATTGAAAAAGAAATGCTGTATTTTTTTAAACGTGTTGAAAGGATGTTGGAGTCTTAGATATAAGAAATTTATGACTAAGGTTTCTCTAACATTGTCCAAATCGCCAGTATAAGTAAAGGAGAATTACGTTAAAAGCACCTGTAATAACTGGTAAGCGTGTACAAATATCGCTCCTAGCCTGGCCTGCAGTCTAGAGGCTGTAAATAAATGAAACGAGTAAATAAAACAGTACATCTATATTGCACTATAACATCTCACTGAGTATTGTACAAATTGTGTATCATTACGAGAATTGATTATACCTAAAATATAAACGTTAAAAATATTGTGCCAATTGAATATCTAGCGGGTGCACTCATTACAACACAATCACAAAAACTATAATCTAATGGAAATTAATGTTAAACTCAGAATACAACAATCCCATACAAATAAACAATACATTTGGAAATATAATATTTAGTTCACAATTCACACAAAAATGAAGTCGGTTTAGGTAAAAAGGCGTGGGTAGGAGGGTCGCTTCTCAACTATACTACTTATGTTAACAAGTAAGAAGTAACAATTACATCACACAATATATTTTTTTTCAGTTACAATTTAGATATTGTATGTTTTCTATGATCATCAAAAAAATAAAGTACATATGGTCAGGCATTTTTTACCTAGTATCTAATGAACATTAATGTAATCTATCGCTTGTTCGGAATACATATAATATCATTAAATAGTTACAAACTTTTTAATAATGCAACAATATTCATTTTCATCATAGTATTTATATAGACTTTCACAACTTTAGTTTCATAATTATTATATACAATTCAGATGATTTATACTATTAGCAAACCTTCATACATATATATATGTGGAATTAAAACACTTGACACGAGTCTACAAACAGAATATCTAAATATGTAGTCACAAGTCTTTATTGGTATCATCCTTCTCTATACATCGATTCGACAACTAATAATGGGTCACACCACTACTTATTGCTTTACAAATTACTGCAACTGCAGTAGCTCTGCGTAAATTGACAGATTCGGCAACATCACGAAACTCCACATACTCCTAGCGATAGAAGGCAACTTTTTTAGATACCTAGGCTTTTATTTAAATCGAAATTTCAATTATATTACAAGAGTTGGACGTTGTCGTGTTTATTGATTGCTTCAAAATATTGCCGTTGGCTGAATATCAAGATAGTCACAAAAAAATTATGAATATCACAACACAATTATAGCGCACTATTGCTTGAGCCTAGAATGATTTGAGTACACTCGATAGTTCCAAATACATTAATTATATTCATTTATTTTGCCATCGTTATATCATTTATGTGAACAAAAATTCTAAAACGTATTAACTTTTGGACCTTTAGTGTTAGAAATATAATATTATGCAAAACTTCAATATAAACCTCAATCCCCAAGCTATTTTTATTAGTATCTTGACTCTTTTGTTGTCCTATCCTATAATTAGTGTCCTTGTTGGCCATCAAATAAATATGATGAAATTACGTATACGATTTCAGTTTTGCATTTTCTTTTTATTAGCATATAGTATCATATTTTGGGCCAATAGTAGATTACAATATTTAACAAAATGGATGCACATTGCGATGTAATGTGTTCGAGGATGATTTAAAAAATCCACACAAGCAAAATTCATTCAAATCTTGACTCTCTTTTTATTAAATGAGGTCTAGCCATATTCGAAACACGACACGCTTAGTTTTTGTACAGACTGTAATTAATGCCTTAAGTACCATACCTCGAGGTATGTCTCGACTCTAAGAAGCTAAAATTCTAGGTAAGAATCCCTGGGCGGACGGCATTTAGCTTTACTGAGATTTTTCTTACGCAGTCTTATATTTGAACCAGTTAGAATTACGACTCACTTGATAGTCTCACATTTGATTCTTAAAATAATTCTCATAAAATGTCAAGTATTTGTGCCCCACGTCTCAAACGGCGGCGATAAAGAATGTTTTGATAAAAAAGTCCCGTGAGCCCGTAGAAAGTCGTTGGTTAGCATTAAGTGAAGTAACAAGTGCATTAAACAATAATTATTTTGAAAGGCATATGATACAAGGCTGTATCTTGACGTTTTTTTAAATGTTGAATCCCGACTCTACTCTATGAGACGTCCTTTATCCGCTATAAAAGTCACAGAGAATTGTTTTTCTCTCTTGTTTATCTATAATGTCGTAAGTAGTTATATGTACATATACGTACTATCTAGTGTTCAAGTAAGTCAATATACCGATATTATTGACGATCAACAGACAAAGTGCGAGAACTTTAATTCCATTATATGATAGCAAATAGATTTATACAGCATGCTACTTCTAGGTTGTGAGAAAATGCCGTCCGCAGCACTAAAGATACTCTTATTTCAGGCACACCTGGCTGCACACAGCCTGATACCTGGCAGTTTTAGTCGGCCTAAATTTGATACGGCTTTACCGATAAAAATATATACTACATCGTTAATAAAAGTTTATATTGACGGAAAGTGCTTGTTACTGTATTTTTGAAAAACTGTCTTGGAATCCATGGGGCCTAATTTTTATGGTTTAGCTGTTTATTCCCGTTTCATATATTGCTCATATAGTAAAACGTCTTGATTGAAAGTGTCAAGCATTTTTCTCGGTTTTTTAGATGTTACAAAACAATATTTGAAAATATCTAAAATTGTTTTAAAAAAATGACTAGAAAATGCTTACCCCAGTACGAAATAAATAACATTAATATTGTAAAAAGATATCAACGTGTCCCCACTAATTATAGTAGTAGAATTGTTTCGGTTAGTACTACCAATAGGGATAAAAAGTGTTAAGGGATTAGTGGAGACCAGTGAAGATACATTTATCAGTAGATATAATAAGTGCTAAGGGGTTCGTGGAGATAAGTGGAAGTACATACATCAGTAAGGATGTAAAGAACAAGTGTTTTTCTTTAAACTATTGAACATTAAATTAAATTCGTACTAGGGATGCTAAAGAAGAAGATTAACAAAGAATAAAATAAATTTAAAAATGCTAATAGATACATTAGATTTGTATAAATTGTAGTGGTAAATAAATAAATGAAATTACAACCTTTACGAGCTGCGTAAAAGACTAGTCTATAGCTATATCAAAGTACATTTGTATAAGCTTCAACAAAAAAACTAAAACAATCTGGGCATATTTATCATCTTTCCTCATTAGGTGTAAGTTTATATTTAGACTTGTTTTATTTGTTTTAAAAATAAGCAATAATAAAAGAGCGTTATGTATTAAAAACAAACTGTTAAAAATTTATTTGATTATACAGAACAAGTAGATGAAATTTTTATAAGTCTGGTGTTACGATACACTTCTAGATATGCCGTTTGGCTTTATATATATATATTGTTTACAGATAAAACCATACAGTTGCACATTGTTCGGGGTCCGGCGGAGGCATAATAGTGTCTTCTTTAGTTTTTTACTAACTATTATATTCACGTTGGTATATTTTTATAAGTTTAGATTAAACATAGAGCAACGCAGTAGAGAGGTGTTCCCTTCTGTCAAAGTATAAGCCCAAATGGGCCTACTACGCATTACACTGTTATGACACAGAATGTTTTTATGTGTGCATGAAGAACCCCCTCCTGAGAGGAGACCCGAGCCCAGCAGTGGGACATTATGGGTTGTTGTTGTGCATGAAGTTCTGAATGTTTTGTTTTATTTGCATTTGTGAGTTCGTATGACCGGCGATCGTAAAATTTTACCTTTCAGAAAATAACAGTTTTGTATCGGAAATGCTATAGCTGCTCCCCTCCGTTCAGTGTCCCGTGTTGCTCTATGAGATTAAAGTTTGGATATATTATTGCAAAATATGAATGTTAACAACATTTACAATATTAAATAGCATATTACATATTATCAAACATAATTTTGCTGTTATCTTGCAATATTTAAATTCATTACACCTGTATAGCGATTGCGTTGCGATAAAATATACACTGTAGTTACTTATTTACATTACACTCTGAACAAATTACTTATAAAAAAAATATTTTCACTTTCACCATTCACGAAACGGCTTATAGCTTAGCGATCTATGTTAATTACATTTAACTAATGGACATAACCAAATCTTGTGATTTGATTTCGCACGAATTGCACTATACATAAAATCACACAAATTCTATCTAATAAATGTTTTTTCTTATCATTTTTAAATACACATATACTCCATATCTTACATAAGTATTATATCTTTATATTGTGTTACATTCTGATGCTGTGTCAAATTATTTGAAGTGCTTTATTGAAAAATAATTATTAGTATCATATTTGTAATTATCAAGTAACATTGAGTATTATTATTAAAAATATGACACTGCACAGTTCATATGACACAAAATTATAACGAATACCAGTACGAAAATGCGTAAAAAACTCCAGCATATTAATAACAGAATAGGTAAATGGTCTTT
Source organism: Hyphantria cunea (assembly GCA_003709505.1). Classification (NCBI taxonomy): domain Eukaryota; kingdom Metazoa; phylum Arthropoda; class Insecta; order Lepidoptera; family Erebidae; genus Hyphantria; species Hyphantria cunea. The sequence continues at coordinate 83,927 of PKRV01000347.1, forward strand.
CAAGATAATATTATTCTGTAATTTTTTTTACAGTTCTTATTATGTATTAGAAAACGTCGCAATTTGAGCAAGTATTTAGGAAATATTTCTCGACATCACTTATGTGTCCTATATAATTTCTCAAGGATTTTTCTCTGGCATCGAGAAAACATACATATACATGATACAACAAATTAAATAATAAAAATACTAAAACTATACTGTCTGGGAGGACAATTTACATTAAAGTATTCAGTTAGATAAACTACACAAGGATCAATAGAATCTATTCAAGCATAAGTTAAGAAGGTAATTTCAAAACGTGTGACTATTGGTGGGGTTATCACTACAACTATAGTTTTTATAAATAAGATTTTAAACTAGGACTAGAAAGAAGCGTGAAGACAGACAGTCTTAGGAAAATATAAATTGTCTCTTTATTGAGACATCAGAGGCCACTACAATTAGGTAAATGCTGAAGGCATTGTTAGTATATCAAAAACATACTACATACAGTTCAACTTCATAATAAATTGTTGTAATATTTTTTAGTCTATTACATACTAAGTGCAACATAAAACACACAGCATATATTTTTGAAGTAACCTTTTTAAAGGCTTGAGAATACATAGTATGTTGTTGTTACAGTTTCTTCAAATACGTATATTGAATACCTTTATTACGTGAATATAGTACCTTATTCTATGATGAGGCATCGTGGTAAGTGTTCGTGGAGGTAGTCGAAGAGTTCCGGCGACGCACCCGGACAATTCGTTAGTTCCAATTCACGTAATTGCCTTAGTTGTATGAGACTAGATAATCCGCCCGAGGTTAACAATGGACAACCTAGAAATCAAAGGATTAAAGTTATATAACATTATATAGTAAACGGAAATACTAAAGTATATATTGTAACTATGAACTATTCGAAGAAGTTCTTGGAATAATGGATAATGGCGTGGAAAATAGTATGAATCTGATTTATCGTCAAACAGTTTAAACACATTGTGTTAAAGAAGATCACAGGGAATTGTGTTAAAAAAAAATAATATTTCTGACACACAACGCTATCTAGTTTCAAACTATGTAAAACTTGTACTGATAGGAATTATGACGGAAATGTTTCAATAAACGTTCATATAAATAATAAATAAATATTTCGGTCATTTAATACAAACCGCCATCTAGTCCCAAACTAAGCAGAGCTTATGTTATGAATACTAGGTAACTGATAAAAATTAGGTATATTATTCTTTTTTTTGTAAATATATGCTCATTATACATAGAAAACACCCAAACTCCGAAACAAGTATTTGCAGATCATACAAACATTTGGTCCGACGGTCGCATACGCTAACACTGCGCCACCGAGACACTCGTCAATATATTTTATGTATATAATAATATATAACCTGCTTAAAAGACTACTGTGCCTGATAGAAAGTATGTGTAGAATCCAAGAGTAATAATCACCATACTCATAGCGAATGCAGAAAATGCAACAATGCAGCATGGCGCCACAATATGGCGGCCTATTGGGATGCTTCTGCCATATTGTTCCATTGTTCACTTGTATTGGTCTAGATTCTTAGTTTATGATAAAATATACTTATGATGTATGGCCTCGACCCTCTCCTGAGAGGAGACCCGAGCCCAGCAGTGGGACATTATGGGTTGTAAAAAAAAAAAAAAAAAAACCTAATAATTAAACTCTTACGTCTATAACCTTCTAATTCTCTTAGTTAGTCTAACAAGATATGTATTCTGCTTAGGCATGTATGTGTATGAATTTAGTTTTAATTTATCTATTTAGGTTATCTTACGTTGAAATAATTGTATATTAATTCTATATCTCACCAGCCAACGACAGGAGTTGAAGCGAACGCATTCCACATAGATGTTGGACTCCAAAGTCTCGTACTTGAGAGCACCAGCGTAAAAACAACGCCACCAGAGACTGCATCGTACTTATGTATCCCACACCAATATCTGTTATGTGTACGCATCTGTAACAAAAAATACAATGCATACAACTGAAGGCACCAAATGGTACACTATGATATAGTTTGTAACTAAACAAAATTAGAAAAATTGTATATTGTCACTCGCACGCACACATACACTCACGCACATTACACTTTGTGTGATCTACAAGTTGTTGTTTTGAGTCTAGGTGTTATTTGTGTTTGTTTCATGTATATTTGTAAATTCCTTCAAGAAGGATATGTACGTAACGAGAACCAGAGTTGTCCGTTAAATACATAGGTCAACACACTATGTACTCTATTGATCCTGTCAAATTTAACATGTAAAATTGTCGAGGATAACATCATAATAGCCATGTAGTGTTACTATTACCACATTTCTCTTGACACTTGTCGAGAATCGAACCTCGATCCTAGACATCCAACCCGTTGAACCGCTAGCAAACGTGATGGAGCGCAAGACAAAGCGTTAACGACACTCGAAACTCCTTAACATGTTGTTCGAGATCGCTACTCTGAACAAACTTATATCCAAGTAAACATTATAAACCAGCGCAAAATACTGCTTTTTTTTTGTCTACCATCACCAGGACCTTACCCTTTACACTCTTTCTATGACGTAGGTGGTTAGTTATCAGGGTTGTTAGTGCGCTGTAATGTTACCAGTGTTTTAAAAGTCTACATTGCATCCACAAATGCTTATTTGCAAGTATGGAAAATTTAAAATGAATATTGAAAATCTGTTACAAACCTGTCAAGTGTAAGTTCCTCGAGGTGATTAAGATCGCAGGCAATATACTCAAGAGCATTATCCGTAACACGAGGGCACCAACTTAAATCGAGACTGCGCAAACGTGGTAGATTTTCCGCTAATAGCTCAACACCTTCATCGGTCACCTTGCTGCATCCGCTCAGTGATAACACCGTCAAGTTCGGCAACGAGTGAACTGTTGCAGCAAAGTTAACATTTAGCATGTCTTGTCTCGTAACATATCCGATTGCACTATTTGTTGATAAATGAAGAACAATAAAATGCCCTGTACTACTGAAGAACAAAAAAGTTTACACAGTGTTGAAAATTTAAATTGAGAATGAAAACAAATGTCTAAATCGAATTAATTAAAGTTTACTCTACAATGCAAACGAATCCCACCGCCTGCTATTTAAGCTTAGGTTTTTTTTTAATACATTATGTGCATCAGATATCAATACGTTGTCAATAAAATAAGTTAAGTATATAAATGCAGCATACCAATATTAACAACACCATGATTAGTCAGCTCCCAACAACTGTGAAGGCGTAATACACTGAGTGAAGCACTTTGTTTGGGAGAAAAGTAGCCCAAAGCTGCATCGGTTACGTGATAGGCTTGCAGAGAAAACTCGTATAGAGATGGTAGAAGCTGAGCTACTGCTCCAACCTGTACGGCAAAATACCATTATAAGTATACCACTCGCACTTAGAAAATTAATTGAATGTTAAAAATGTAATCATAAGATTGAAAAAGTCGTGTGAATTAAATTTAAAACGATGTTTTTTTAATTAAATAGTAGGTGAACGAGCAGATGTTATCGCCTTAAGCGTCTTCCACGGACACCCGCAGCACCAAAAGCGTCACAAATGCGTTGACGGCCTTTTATGAAGGAGTACGCTATTTTCTTGAAAATTTGAAGGTCGTATTGGTCCAGGAAAACCGCAGGCGACAGTTCATTCCACAGTTTTGTTGTTACTTAACTACCTGTTAATCTATACAGTGTATATTTGCAGTTTTATTAAAAAGTGATGAACTATTCATAGAATTTTATTCTTTGCTTTCTTAACATAAACTTTGTATTTACACAAAGATTTTAGTTCGTATTTATTGTTATACTTTTCTTCTCTCTTTTAAAGGTTTTAATTATTACTGTAATATAGGTTTAGATTAATTGAATTTTAAGCTGCATTTTAATGTGGTCATTCCACATTAAAATGCTGTGACTCACTCCAATGCATAAAATATACTTATTGTAAAAATTTCCAGAATGCCATTTACTTATTATTTTTCTCATTTGTAGAGGTCTTCCACACAGGCTAATAATTGATTTACTAATAATATGTAGAAGATAAATAACAGGCTATTAGTGTGATTTGACTATTTCCATAACCTTGTTTGTAGATACATTGTAATTAGATATTGGTACGCCAAGGCTTAATAAATAACCCATTATTTTGAATTATTTGTACTATTTTAAAATATCCTAATTTAACAGTTGTCAGCCTTAAAAAAACATAAACTGAGTAAACTAATATTTACTGTTTTGTGTCTCTGATACAAAACAGTAAATATTAGTTTATGCATTTAGAAAAATATTTACCTAATCATTATGGAACTCGCAATCTATTTTAAGAGTACAGAGTTTAAATTTAATATTTAGCTAGTAAGAAGCAGCAGATGGGGCTCTGCTGTGGTACGCCTTGGGAAATCCCTATTACCAGCAGTGAAGTGCAACAGGCTGATATCGAATAAGCATAGAGAGCATCTGTGGAGACTTGTTAATTGCGTTTTATTGCTATTTTCATAACCTATGTTAAGTTTATTGCTCTAAGTTTCCCAAGCAATATAAAATAAATAAATTCAAAACTTTGTTTAAAATTACATTATTAGTATTATAGCTGGGGCTTTGAAGATTCTTCTTTGCAACTAGCATTGATAATAAGTATTATTATTACTAAAAAAATGGGAATTACTAGAAAAAAATTCCGTCTGCAAAGATATCTGCCATTAATTCATTTTTAAATTCATTATTACATTCTATTATTATTTACATTATTTATTATAATTACATACATTCATTATTAAATTCTTTGAAGAACTGAAACGCTTTATTTTGATGAACCCTGTGTCACTCTCACGACTCTCCTTTCGCAGTCTGGTAAAAAGTGACCACTGTACATTTTGTGAGAAACACACCTTTTTTAAATCATTACTAACTGGCAAGAAGAATATCAAATGTGAAGTTCTTTTGTCATATACAATATCCTACGTTTATGATCAGTATCCTAAATATTCTTAAATTTTCCAATTACCTGTACACTTTTTTAATTTTTTTTCGCTCATAAGAACCTTCTCCGGACAATATCAATACAACAAAAACAACGTGAAATCAGTCCCGCCATTCACGCATGATGGCATGACAAGGGAAAAAGAGATTCAATTTTATATATATAGATTCCTTAATGAAATAAGTACTTACAGCCTCATCAGCAATGTTAATGCAGTCAGTAAGCGTGAGGGAGACAATTCGTGGAGTTAGACATGCCCATAATCCAGCTTCTGTTATTTCATTGCATCCTGTTAGTTCTAGCTCAAAGAGAACCTAAAATACAATTTGAATAATCTGTTACTAATGAAGTGATCAGAATCAGAATTAGAAATTATTAGACTCTGACCAAAACAGACCATTTATAGTTCAATATTTAATTCATGCATATAAGTTTTGTAATGAGTAAGTATGTGTTAAAAAAAAAACTTACCTGCAAATGATCTAATACTGCCTCCAAACCTCTATCTGTTATTGTGCACCCTTTTAAACTAATGGCATGAATATGATGTGCTGACAAAGAAAACTGCCTAATAAATTCATTTATGTCATCATCAGAAGCTGATACTAATACCACTGCGCGTATTCCTCTTCTGATTAAAGAATTATAAAACCGTTGCATACAGCACCCTGTAGCAGACCGAAGTTCTCGGCAGTCCAGAACAGCAGCTAGACCATTCCACCAACGAGGTGAAGAATACAATATATCACGCCATCTGGTACAAACTTGTGCTAACGTCCTTCTATCATTAGCATTAAAATAGAGAAAAAACTTCTCTAGAAATTTTTCCTCTAGGATAAATTGATTCCATGACAAAGGTCTGGGTGAAGGTCTTCGACGGCGAGGTACTCTCGGTGCTGCAGTAGCCGTTGTTGGACCACAAAGCGCATTCGTCACACGTTCCACTACGCCTGGGGAACGCTTGCGGCCTCTGAGACCTAGACCAGTGATACGGCGTGATAGTTCAGCAGAGGCACGCTCCACGACGCCTTGTGCAGACACCGAAGACATTTTCACCTTGACGCGGCGAATGGTATCCGCCGGTCGGCCGCCACCCGAGCCTCCGCCGCCCGCACCGTGCTCACAGCCCGCCACGGCGCTACTGTGAACATAATTAAATTCGTTTATCAGTAACTCATAATTATAAGTCACTTTAAAAATTATGTTACAGTTACTTTTAATGTAGGAAATGTTTATGAATTTAAATTTTGCAAAAGATAGTTTTATTACTTTTAAATGTATTAGATTAAGAATTAATTAGTATTAAATAACAATAGCCAGCTTTACTTCGAATACTCAAAATTTATTATCTATAGAATAGAATATTTACGTATAGATCTCCGGTAATTTTAATTTTCACTACGATTAACTGTCACAAGAAAATAAATAAAAAAATCGATGCGCTCCAAATATTACCTTTATGTTTGTTTCTGCCAAATAAAACACCATCATAGACTGCAAATACCACTGATTGTTATTAGAATATTGAGTTCATACATTCAGATTACGAATTTACTTGCAATATCAGACTGCAGCTAATTTCTATGTACAAAAATCAAGAAATTTATCTAGATATACAAAAACGCACTCTGTAACCTCCTTCCGTCAGGTACGTTCAGTACCACTACCACAGAACTCAATACAATCACTAATATTCACTCACTCATTGTTCAGAAAAACCGTAACAATTAAATCGACACGATTTGAATAAACTCATCTAAAACCGGTTTTTATTTATTCGGCGGAACCTCTTTTTCACAGACTAAAATGTAAAATATTGAACTTTAAATTCTAGATTTTCTCTTTCGTTATTTAAACTATGTAGTAGTACTTCCATAGTGATAATTAAAGGTATTCGTGCAAAATTATTCCCTTACCATTCCAAAATATGCAAAATGCACAATATTAATATTAAACTTTTCACTACTGCCGGCACTCGGAGTGCAACCCGTTTTTCTTTTTTTTTTTACAGGAGTTTTTTGTATTGGTAAGACTGTTTCTATCTTTTGACTTTTATTTGAGTGATTGTGATGTTTCTGATTGCCAAACCAGACAAGCTAAGCTAGTTTCAACCGTAAAATATCAGTGGCGGGAGAGGTGTTTTCAGGCTGGATTGTGTCTTAACCTATAATAATAAAAGTAATTAATACATGTGTATAAACAAAGCATAAGACTTCCAATTCGCCAAGATTTTGTAATCTTAATAAATACTATACAATGGATTTCTTAGAATCTATGCCGGTTACTTTTAAAGAAATAATACCCAATTATAATATACCTGAAAAATGGAAAGAAGTGACATTAAACACAGGTTTGTGCAGTTTTGTTAATATTAGCTACAAATTGATTCAAATTATCATATCATTATATATTTTTAGGTGGCACCCACAGTACTTTACAGGACATAAAATTACCGCAAAAGGCTGGAGGATACTGGTACAAAGATTCAACGAAAGTATACACTCGAAACCGCTTCATTTATTGGTAAGATCTATTAATGATCTAATTAGTTAGTTAAAACTCAAAGGTATAGATGTTCATATATTACATATATATGTTTGTTACCTTTTTAAAAACATTCATTGGTAAACTATTTGTTTCATAGCTATTTATCTGCATTTTAACATTTTATTTCAGGCAAACAACATCAGATGCTATTGAACTTTCAGAAGCATCATTAGACATCAACTTGTCATCAGCTAATCTTAAATGTAAAGTTGCTGCCGGGACTCCTCCATTAAGCAGTATTACTGTATATGAAAGAAGTTCTACTAGAGATGTGGTTATACTAGCTGCTACAGTTTCCTCAGTACACAGATTGATATTCCCACATCCAGGAACTTTAGATAAGAAGGTTTGTACTTTTTTATTAGACATAATGGAGGTGCTCATAGCCCAGTTGCTTGTGATTAGAAACAATCACTGAGGGCAAGCAAAGACCAAGCGGTCAGTACCTGGATAGGTGACCGCTGGTGGCATGTTACCATGAGCGTCTCAGTGATTCGGAGTTCACGTTAAGCAGTTGGTCCCAGTTGTTATCATGGGATAACAGTCGTGAAGCTTAGTTGGAGGCCTTCGGGCGGTTTCGAAACATCCAACGGCAAGATTCACGTAGCCACAACATATTCTTGCCAGTCCCCAACCCGCACTTGGCCAGCGTGGGGACGTATGGCCTTAACCCTCTCCTGAGAGGAGACCCGAGCCCAGCAGTGGGACATTATGGGTTGTTGATAATGGCATTGTCCTAGTATCTAATCACTACTTAATATGAAATATAACAATACTATATTTATAGAACAAGAATCTTGGTTACTTAGTTAGGTTTTGTTTACATGCTGTGCATTTTTTCTTTGATATTTTATTTTATCAAATGTTAAAGGAAAAAAATTCTATATCAAACTAATATAAATATATGCCGATTCTAAAGTGTGCAAGAGAGAATGGAGAAAAATTAAATAAAACTATTTCAACTTTTGCAATCAGCCTGAACAGGTGTTTTAGGTTGTGGCTTGTCTGTCATGAAAGATTGACATATGGAACCTGGACCTATGAAAAATGATAACTTAGTGTCAAAAATTATATATTTTGATTTGTTCAATATTTTTCTCTTTTTGTTTCTGTTTCTTTTATCTGTCTATATTTGTATGTTATGGAGAGAAATTTCTTTAACTTTTTAATGTTACTGAAATTTCTTTATCATTAAAGAAACTTACTAACATATTTTAAAATATATTTTTATTTATCTTCAGTCAACATTTGGACCTCTCAGCAGTTCGTCTCCATCAATATTCCATGAAACAAGTGCTATAAACAATCCAAATAATTACTTTATTCTAAATCAATATCCCAATGCAAGTGAGTATACAAATTCATATTAGCTTTACAAATAAATAATATTGTAGGTCTGTTTTATAATTTATAATTAACAGCCATTCACTACATGCATTTATATGAAAGTATATGCAGAACTTCTATTAAAAAAATCAGTTTTAATTTTTTTTGACTGTCTTTGTACTAATCTCTGGAACAGCTTTAAAGGTTTTAACCAGATTTACACTATCAGATAGTTTATGTTATAAGTAGTATAAGTCACTTATAACATCATCTATTTACTACTACTTACTATAGCTACTTTCATTTTAGAAAAAAAAAGGTTACATGAAAAAAAAAAAATGTATTATTATTATACATTTTTAAGAACTTCTGGAGTTTGGAATACTCCTCTTAAAGTTGGTGAAGTCTATGTATTGTCTGTTATCAAACATAGTATTCAAACTGTTGCAGCCTCAGGGGTCGCTCACACATGTTCATCACTATTGCGCGATAATGGTGAGGCGGTATTTGCACTTGCCTTTGGTCATGGTGGTGATGGAGGCTTACTGATAGTGAAACTCCCAGTAACTGGTTCTGCTGTCACCACTTTGTTGAAACGAGAGTCAACAGTGCCAAGATTTTTGTCTGGTCTTACTGGAGCATTGAGGTAAGAACTATAAGTATTCACTTTCTGTGTTATCATACTTATAAAAACAATAATATCAATGGCCGTCTAGTTTCAAGCTAGGCATAAACATCATCCTCATCAGCCCATTGCAGTCTACTGTTGGACATAGGCCACTCATAAGGCACATTACAGAAGCCTGCTGCCTTTCGCATCCAATCGCCGCCGGCCCGCCATAAGGCGCCCCACACTACGTTTGACTTGACCTGGTCCAGTCCAGAACATGCTTACTCCAGTGGTTAATTTTTGCTGATAAGCATACTTATATATTTTTACATATCATAGAATGGAGAGAACATTGAGTTCTGGGTAGGATCTGGTAGTAGGCCAATAGGCGAGTCAAACTTATTCCAGAATGTTATTGTGGCAGTTCATAATATTATAAATTTCTTATATTTATAGAGGAAAGAGCAGCTCGGATGGAGTTGAAACTTATGGGGTGGTGCTAACCAATGGGTTGGCAGTGGCAATATGTGGAGATGCATGTTTGCGTGCTTGGCAATTAGACGAAGGCGGAGCTCCAATCGCAGTCTCGACTCCACTTTCACAAACTTTAGTCAGGCCAAAACCACCTCGTGAGTTGAAAACCATGATTTAATTGTACTTTAATAAAATTTAACTGTTATTTAGTATTTTTGTAATTTTTAGGATGAAAAGAAAGTTTTTTTTTAACATATTGACTTCCAAAATAACTCTGCTCTGCCTGATGGAAAGCATAGGGAGAATCCAAGAGTGGTGGTCACTATACTCATTGAGAATGTAAATAATGCAGCATGGTGACCAACACCATTACAGCCTAGTGGTGCTTCTGCATCATTGGACCTCTGGTTTCTCACTCACCACCGAAACACAACAGCAAGAATGCTATGATTTTACATTGATTCTCTGTGCGAGGGTTGTACTGTCGCAGTCGAGCAAGCCTCAATACCGTGGGAGAGCCACGCTTCGGCATGAATGGGCCGGCTCGACCGGAGTGATACCACGGCCTCACAGAAAACCGGTGTGAAACAGAGCTTACGCTGTGTTTCATCGAGTGAGTGAGGATACCGGAGGCCCATACCCCAATCCAACGCCCCCTATCCCCCTCAATCCCTTTCCCCCCAGGCCGCCATAGTGTGGGTCACCATACTGCATTGTTCTTTTTCGGATTGAGGATGGTGACCACCACTCTTGCATTCTGCTCATGCTTTCCATCAGGCAGGGCAGAGTCATTTTGGCAGGTTAAATATAAAAAAAAAGCCTGTATATATGAACCCAGAGACGTGCTTCTGCCTTGAAAATAAGTTATGTATCTTAGCATGCCGCTTATATTTCAGTAAACAAAGTTTTTAGAATATCATTTTATAGTACAACCATACAAATAACTAGTGGCACAGTCTGTATTCTGTCTTTTATTGATTTCAAGAGATTGGATTGTCTATAAAGGGATTCAAAGACAATATACATTGTCTGTGGAAATTGTTCTAATCACTCTTCTATTTTTTTTGTGTTAAAGCCTTGTAGAGTAAAGCAAGTTATGTAGTGTTTGTAAAGCGACTACTAGAGTTTTCAAGTTTTTAAATACATTTGCAAAATAAAAGTGATAATAATCTGTACAAAACTGAGGGATGTATCAATTGCTACAAAATTGTTTTATTTGTATTTGTTTACTTTAACAAAGTTTGTTTTTCTTTTTTGGGGCGAGGAACAACTAAGTATACATTTTTTTTATTATTTATAATTTTTATTAATATTTCAGCTCATGGCCATATGTTACAAAAAACAGTTGGATCAGATGGCAGCGTGACATTGGTGGCGTATTTATCTTTCCCTAATGAATGTGAATTCGTTGTTATGAAGATGCACAATGGTGGGCCTGCAGGAGTGCGGTTTTCTCACATTAGTCGAATTTTTGGACCACAGGTATTATTTTTATTACAAAAGGGTATATGCATGTGTTTTTTATTTCTTGATGTGATCATTTACGTCTCTATAACTTAGAAAAAATTTAAATAGGCTTGAAAATAGTCGAAACTAATTTTCAAAGTGAAATTTAAAACACTGACTAAATTTGAGCTCTTCAAACGCCGCCATTTTGCGCGCGCTTTTGACGCGGCTAGTGAGGTCATTGTCATTTCCTGTTTGTTTACTATTCAGTGTTTCAGTTATTTTATAGTTATTTATAGTTTTAATTCTATAAAAATCATGGAAGAGGTTAAAAGAATTTCAACGCCGATAATTTCGATGAAAGGACCATTAACGTTATGTTTCCTTTCGACAAATAGTGACATGTTTTATAATTTGAATTTCCCTCCCTTAATTTCACTTTTTATTTAATATTATCTAGTCTTCAATAATCACTAAATAACAAAAATCAAATTAAGTACATTAAATAAACATATCTGAGACAAATTAAATTTGTATGCATATTGCCTATTAGCTTTTTCCTTAATATAAAGGTTATAATGATGCTGGGGCAACTTTTTCTAGGATCTATTAAGAAGGATTTTTTAATGAATCATCTCAAGAGTAATAAAAAAAAAATTCTTGTTTTCAGTTGGATCTGCTGGACTATGTCATCGGTTTTGGTGAAAGTAGTAATGTGATATGGGCTCTATGGAGTCAACCAGATGGTGACACCATTATTACCAGTAAGTTCATTAAAAAATTATCTAATATCATGTAAATGTTAATTGATAACTTGGCTCGAAGTGTTATTATATGTGTTATTTATTTACCTAATAAAAATTATGGTCTGCAAATCAGCTTTAGGCTTCATCGGACACAGTGCTGAATCTATGTTTGACACTACATAAATAGTTTTAGTTATGAGTTTTTCTTTTGCTGTTTTTTATTTAATGTAATGTACTTTGCCTGATGGAGAGCATGAGCAGAATTCAAAAGTGGTGGCCACCACACCCTGCGATGGGTGTGGTGGTCACGACTTTGCAGACAATGCAACAATGGAGCATGGTGACCCACACCATGGCGGCCTAGCGATGCTTCTACATCAATGAGCTACTACATTGTCAAAATTAATATTTTTCTCTTCTTCTTTCTATTTGTGTACAACCAGATTTATTGACTACACGGTTGGCCTGGTGGTTTCAGTGGTCGCCACACCGCTTCCTACTGCGCCAAGTGTTGTGGGTTCAAATCCTACGTGGGACAACACTTTGTGTGATCCATAAATTGTTGTTCTAAATCTGGGTGTACTTTGTGTCCGTTTCATGTATGTTTGTAAAGATCCCCGCGACACAGGAATTTATATTCCTAATGCGGGAGTTGTCTAAAAAAAAAACGAAGGAAAAGAAGATAGGTGTAATGAATGAGGTATGATTGTGTTCAGGTGTGTCGACGGGTGTGGAAGCGCTGTGGCGCGCGGTTGCGTGTCGCGAGGCGGGCGGTGCGCTGCCGGTGCTGGGCTCGCACGACCACTACCGCGACCGGCTCCTAGCACCTGCGCTCTTCCCGCCTGCTGTCATCAAAAAAGCCCTCGTGGTACGTATTTTTCATGTCAAACACCAATCTAAAGTTTATTTACACTATACCTTAGGGTTTTATACTTTCCTGCAGAAAAATATTGTTATACTAACTAACTAGAGACCCGCCCCGGCATCGAAAGAAAATAAAAGTTTTTAGATTTTATCTCTTCATTATTATGTTTAATACGAACTTTTGAATCACTATTGGTAAACTCACGGTGAACCCTTTACTATCCGTTGCGAAGTTTAAAAGATCTATTTATTTACATATATAAAATACCTTAAAACACATAGGCATCAAGTAATGAGACTTGATAATAGGCATGATGACAGTAACCAAGAGCCACTAAAATTATGTATCTGATGAAATGAGGTTCATAGAGTATAAAAATCGTATTTATTTTTATATTTAGAGCGAGATTCATGATTATGAATTAATTAACAAAAATTAAACTACGAAATACAGCAACATGCCATGTTAAGTTGAACACCAATCAAAGCGAGTTACGTCACGTATGTATAAAGATCTCATTAGTTATGTATTTTCATAATTACGATTTACGACGGTAACAAATGTAACGTTAAGTATCATAACAATATGTGTATTATTTAGATTTACAACCGCACTTGGGGAAACAGCGATTCCGCGTTGGACGGCGACCTGGGCGAGGCAGCCGCCAGCGCCGTGCGGGCGCGCCTACGCCACCTCACCGCGCGGGCGGCTGCACCCGACCACGCACACCTCATGCACAAGTTTGTACACATAACAACTACAACCCCTTTTTTTTGGTGACGACGGACGTGGTGGCATGCCTTTACGCACTTCGCTCCCCACCCCCCCCCTTTTNCGTTGTGGAATGCCTTTACGCACTTCGCTCCCCCCCCTCCCCTGCGAGTACAGGGGGTTCGCTTTGTGTGGGACTCCTGACTGACTCGCCAGACTACCCACTAAACCACCACGGTGTGCCACTCTGCGCCTGAGACGGGAGAGATCCGGGAACCGCTTTCTTACGCCATCCGGACCCCTCCCAGCGCCAGCCCGCACTGAAGCGGGCTCCGTCGAACAACTACAACCCCTACCCTAACAACCCTACACATCATATTAAATAAATTATTAGTCACTCACTGAATAAGTTTATTGGTGACCAACCTCACTTGAATCTGTGGGGGCTCAAAAAGCTGTGACAAACCTCCATGATTCCGTTCCGTCCTTTAAAAAAAGTGTCATCAAGTCATCAACCCACCTAGGCTTTCTAAGAATTAACTCCTTAAAAAAAACGATTTTTATATTTACCCTGCGTTCTGAAAGTTTTATTAACAGTAAATTTTAATCGAGCTCGATCACTAATAAGGTTTTACGTTACAGCACTTAGTAATTTTTTTATGTCGTCTAACAAACTCAAAAACAGCGGTAGATACCGATCTACTATAATAACCGTATTATTCGACAGATCTGATAGTAAGGCAGAAGGATATAATTATGTTGGACAGGGTGACAGCTAATTGATTTATTAGAAAATATTTATAGTGCAAATCATTGAAAATTTGCATCTTGTTTTAGATGCTGGTCAGATTTATACAGCTGGTGCATGCAGTATATGGAAAGTTTACAGAAGCCACTCGGACTTATGGTGTCTATGCATGTAAGTTTTGTAACTGACTGCATTCAAAGATTAAATTTATTTGACTGTCCCAGTATTGCAGCGGTAGTATATGTAATTCCCTTGCTGAGGTCTCGATTGTTTGTAATATGCAATTCTTAGTTCTGGAGTTTGGGTGTTTTCTATGTTTGTATTTAAAAAAGTATATAAGCCGTTTCTGTAGGTTTATTAGCACTGATTATATGAAAACTAGATAACGTTGTATATCAGGTGTCCAACAATCTATTATTATTAGTCTAATAACAATATTATACTGACATTGGTTTATAGGAATCTGATGTTGAAAATGGTTGGTGGTGTGCGGTTGTACGTCGCACCGGTGTATCACTCGTCTGCGAATTAGAACCTCTTGAAAGAATGATGCTGTCACCTGATCCTCAGTTGCTCGATGGAAGTGGTATGTTAAATAAACTATTTTCTCTAGTTAATTGTCATGGTAGATATTTTAGTGACCATTATACTTTTAATATTATATACTATAATACTTATAATATTTATAATATACTTATAATATTTGACTGCCTCGGTGGCGCAGTGGTAGCGTACGCGACTGCTGTCCATGAGGTCTCGGGTTCGAATCCTGGGTCGGACCAAATGTTTGTATGATCTACAAATATTTGTTTCGGAGTTTGGGTGTTTTCTATGTATAATATGTATTTATTTACAAAAAAAAAGTATTTATGTATTAATATCAGTTATCTAGTACCCATAATACAAGCTCTGCTTAGTTTGGGACTAGATGGCGTTGTGTGTTAGATGTCCGAAAAAAAAAAAAAATATTTTTTTTGACTACACGGTTGGCCTAGTGGTTTCAGTGGTCGCCACACCGCTTCCTACTGCGCCAAGTGTTGTGGATTCAAATCCTACATGGGACAACACTTTGTGTGATCCATAAATTGTTGTTCTAAGTCTGGGTGTACTTTGTGTCCGTTTCATGTATGTTTGTAAAGATCTCCGTGACACAGGAATGTAGATTCATAATGCGGGAATTGTCTTTAAAAAAAAAATTGTTATATTATATTTACGTATATTGTATAAATTTTTATTTTTACATGTATGTGTGGTCATGCAATTTGTATTGTGTAGTATCTATGAGGGCATTGACTTTCTAATAAAGATTATTATAGAGCATATGTATCTATCTACATAACTATATGATTGCACGGTTGGCCTATGGGTTTAAGCGGTCGCCACCGAAGTGTTGTGGGTTCAAATTCTCATGGAACAACCCTTTGCGTGATTCACAAATTGTTGTTCTGAGTCTGGGTGTTTTTTGTGTCTGTGGCTTGTATGTGTATGAAATCCCCCACGGCACAGGGTGCACTATCGACACATTTGAATCATGACGCACTTTGCCGATAAATCGTTTGAAGCCGTCAAAACAACAAAGATCTCCCTCTTTTGCAGTGCTTGCTGCACTTAGAACTTATTAAATAGTAAGTTAAGCAGTTAGTAACAAGTTACGTCAATATTGGTCGGAGATCTGTGCAATTTTCACCTTTATCATGACTGCAATAGATATTATATTGGATGAAACAGTGATAGTTATATTTTAATAAATCCGGGATTTATACAAGGTATTTAC
Source organism: Hyphantria cunea (assembly GCA_003709505.1). Lineage (NCBI taxonomy): Eukaryota > Metazoa > Arthropoda > Insecta > Lepidoptera > Erebidae > Hyphantria > Hyphantria cunea. The sequence continues at coordinate 100,181 of PKRV01000347.1, forward strand.
TATAAATCAGAACAAATTCTTTTTTGGATACTACATAATTCTCGTGGTAACGACCTTGTTATCTGTAATTAAATTACCGGTAACAAGGTCGTTATCATGGAATTGTGTATTTACATGGATGTTGACCTAATTGTATTTGAATGTCTGTAAGAAAGTAAGCTCATAGTGGGTTATGATTTAAACTTATCAATAGTATATTAGTAATAAGAGCTTTGTCCTTTTTGACCTCCCGGCGATTGAAGTAAAACATCTTTACCTATATATAGTTGGATATGAGAGAAAGAGAGAAAGAAAATGTGTGCGTGCAACTCTCCCTCTCTCTTTCTATCTTCCCTTCTTCACTTCAGTTCGCCTCGCCCGATTACACTTTTCGTAACGTTCTCGTCACGCATTTACCAGCTCACTCTCTAAGTAGAGCGCGCGTAAAGAAGTTTTACTACAAAAAACACACAACCCGTTCACGTTAAGTTTGCCGCTGGTGATATGCCGATATGAAGTCCCTCGAAGGGAGCGTTAAGCGATGACGTTGTCAACGATACTGTGAGGACGATTCAGTGGTGCGGTAGGCGGTAGGGGGAGGGGACGCGCGTACACGGACCGGCAAAATTAGCTCGAACGGGCTATAAATGCGTGTACACCTCAGTAGAAGCTAGCGGTTGTGGCGCAGGTGCGGGCGGGGGGGCGGAGTACGGCGAGCTGTCGGAGGACGCGGTGCGTATCGTGGTGGCGGGAGCGCGCTGGGAGCGGGCCGCGCCGCCCGCCGCCGCGGCTGAGCTGGAACAGCGCCTGTTCGCGTGCGGCGGCCCGCAGCACCGCCTTCTACCACGCCTGCTGCACCTGCTGCTCACGCCCGCCGACCACTCCACACCTGTAAGCTTCATCGACAGCCTCTTTAAACGACTACCTACTGAAACTGGTGCTTCCCGTGTGGTACAATGTCAATTTGCTCCATTTATTCAAGTCTTGTTAAAATTTTTGTTATTAGAACATACTCCTCCTTCGAAAGGAGATTTTGACCTACTATAACCACACTGAGTAGGTATGTTTTCATAGGGTTGGTTTCAAAGTTTTACAGTGAAGTTGTCCGGTGTAGTTTTTCCCTTAGTCACCTCTTGCGATACTTATGGAGGCAATAGAGCAGCAGTCTATACTATTAGCAGCCTGTATTCTTAATCAACCACCACACGGAAACGTCATTATATTGATCATATTTTCTGTATCTGATTGTGATGTATCTAAAATATACGTGTTTTTATAATATAAGTTAGTGTTTATCAGCAATCTGGTTAAACGACCTTGTGCAATGTTATTAGTATAACACGCCGATAGTAAATCGTAAACCGATCATTCTCGTGGTGTGTATCTCACTTTTCTTTTACTAAAGACGACTATCCTACAAAATAGTCTTGAAACAAAAAGTTGAAGATATTCTTAGTCTTTTAGATAATAGTTGATTGTTTATAGCCCTCCCGAATTTAAATAAAATTTCATTGTGTACTTTTATGCTAATAATTTGCCTCACACATATAATTACAGATCTTAACTCCTCAACAAATAGAAGAGTTGACATCTATCCTGAATCCTATTAAAGACTTACAAAGTGCTGTTCTCGAGTTGAACGATGCTTTGAGACTAGATGTTCCAGAGATTGAAACTGTCAAAAGTAAGTACTTAGGAGTGTCTGTTTCTAATATTAAAATAACCGCTTTTTACTAAATGTATGTATACGGTACATATATCATCAATTTTGTTTGTCTGTTGGCCTGTCTGCCTGTTTGTTAAGGCTAATCTCTGGAACGACTACCGAATTTTGACCGAACTTTAACTGGTAGATAACATGTTTTTAGTCTTACTTTGCTCCCCGTCGTTACGCGGCGTGTTTGTTGTAGCGTGGGTAAAACCGCGGGGCTCGGCTAGTACAAACATATATACGAAACGCCTGCGTCTTCGATATCGTGTATGGTTAGTTATAATGGTAAAGACCGTGTCCTTCCCCAAGAATCAAAGTAATTCCATGGCAAATTTGCAGTAGTGGTTTAGCCATGAAAACGTAACAGGCATAGTTACTGTTGAATTTTTTATATTAGTATTGATAGGATCATACTTGCCTAGTATAAATTGTTGGGTTTTCAAAGAAAACACTTCCTAAACTTGTATCAAGATATCCTCTAACCACGGCCCACCGAATGATTTTTAGGTTACTTAATGTTATATTTTTCAGATGAAGAAGGCGAAACTGACGAATATGAGTGCCTTCTCGCCAGCGATCTCGGTGTGGCTATCGTCACTGAAGCAATACGGCAAATGGCAGAAATGCGGTATGTAATAGATATTAATGTAAAAAAAAAATATTTCTTGATTTTTACTTATAACATTATAACAACAAGTGATAGAGAGAAATGAAAGGTCTAAGAGTTCGGCTTGTGGTATATATTTATTTTCATCAATGTATTCTTATGACGTTATTGCGTTAAATTATCGTCCGTAAACCGACTTCTCAAACAACAAAGAACATGATTTATCAGGTCGCGTGTGGTTCGTGGAGCCCTATGCGTCCTGGGCGCGTACCGGGACGCCGGCGGAGTGCCGGGCGCTGGCCACTGCGCCGTGCACTGGCAGGCCTACCGCGCCCTGCTGTGGCTACGCTCAGCTACTTTACAGCCACGGTGAGTACCCTTGCTGCCTATGTACCCTTCACAGAGGTGTAAGGTAAGACAAATGGTGTGTAATGGCTACATTCGCAAAAAATAACTACACGACATGCGTACATATGCGCCGAGAATATTATTCAAACTGAACTAAATCGTATGCATTTTCATTTAAGGTTGATATTACGTTTGATGTGTATGTGTGTGTGAGTGCGGATCAATACGTCATCATTATAATTTACCGGGTCACAAGCGCCGCGACAAACGCGTACAGAGCACTTCTATTACCTTATTTAGATTTCTGTAGTACCAGTGGCCTTAACATTGGCTATTATGCTTTAAACTGTTTCTACTCCAAATTATACAAGTTCTTTTACTTAGACTCAATTTGAGGGCCTAGTGTGAATTTATTAAAAAGTTAAAAGGTAAGTGAAGCGTTCCAGTAGATGTCAAAGAAAGTCACACTAAACTTTGAATTGATATAAAATGTATTTAATTCACTTGCTCTTACGGTTAAGGGTCACGAGTGCAGTCGCACCGTAACGTTCATATTTACTAGGAGAATGATGTAGAGTTCAATGCAAAAGCAGAAAAATTAAAATGTCCTCGATAGTTTGGAAACTTTCAGACTATTCATGTACATTAAAATTCAAAACGTGTCTTCATTAAACATCGGTGGGATCGCAGTTATGAGTGTACATGTGAGGTGACAAGGTTGGGTATGGTCATCAGGGCGGGCGGTCCGTCGGAGTCGTTCCGGCTGAAGCTGAGCGCGCTGGGCGCGGAGGCTCGCGCGAGCGTGTCGCGCCGCAGCGTGGTGGCGGAGTACGTGCGCGTGGCCGGCGGGGTGCGCGCGCGCCTGCACCTCGCGGCTGCGCGCGCGCACACCGCCTGGCACCACGCGCTGCCTCTGCTCTCCTACCACCTAGCTCATCAACTGTATCCTTTACTGCTTGTATGTTGCACATCGTCACATTAACAGCTTTTAATAGTTCACCGTTACACGTGGACCTTCTTTTGTGTATGTCCCTTCCGAAATGACTACACTGTCTGATGTCACCAAGAGTGGTGGTCACCATATTCATTACCAATGCAGAGAATGCAACAATGTAGAATGGTGACCCAATCGGATCAGTATTTCCAGAGATTACCCTTTACAACTCCACGAAATTAGAATTTTTAATCCTTGTTTGCATGTCAAACTCGTAAACCCACGTCTCGTCACCAGAAACAATGCGTTTCATGAATGTTGAGTCGGAATTGACTCGTTCTAGCATGTCATCAGCGACATTCATGCATTTGAGCTTTTGGAGACTTTTGATCTTTTGGGACTAGCCAAGCGGTACCATGTTTCATACTCAAGTGATTATTTAAAATGGTACAGATCGACTCGTAAGATGCAGAAAGTTTAGTGGCTATCTCTCGCAAAGTTAAATGAAAATTTTCAGACACTATTTGTGCAAAATCGCAAACGTTGATGGCCTACCAGAGCGAGGCAATTCTTTTTGACCTTTATGAAACTCGTAATACACGATATATATAACTTAAAACAGCGCTGTATATAATATAAATAGCGGATGCAACTCAAACTTCGCGCCAAAATGGAAAACAGTTGTGCCAATCTAACAACAACCAAAAAAATCAAAATCAAATTTCGAACCATAAACAAAACATCCATTCCCGATACTTTTTTGACTGAATTTATTTCAAAATCAGTTCTAATCTTGTTACAAAGAATAAATAAATCCTTGACGAAAACACCAGCTGGGCGGTAAGTGGCGGTTTTGACTTCAGTTGGTGGTTAGCTTCTATAGACCAACCACGCCTCGTTCAAAATTATGTCACGATGCTCGAGCCCTGGTGTGAATGGAACTCATGTTCACGTAAGTATTTCAATCTCAAAGTTTGAAGCAAATTAAAAACCCGATTTTTTTTTTCTTATATTGAATAAAAATGGTAATACTCATTACTGGCCAGCGCTAATGGAGTCTAGATATCATTCATGTTTTTCTGCCTTCATATCTTTTGCGTAATGGTAAAATGAGCATAATTCTTTAATTAATAATTTAATAATCAGGAGAACTCAAAGGCCCTATCGAGATCAAGACACTTAACGAGAATAGAACAAAGTTCAACCCCTGTAGGCCACGTTGACATTTTACTAAGTCACGTGGTCAAAACAAAATATTTGCTAATAATACAAGATAATTACAGACATTAGCGATTGTAGAAAGAGAAAATAGATGCGAAACACTTGCATCTTGGCTTAGGGGGCACACTGTATGATCCATACGAGCGGTTATTACCAAACCTACCAATCCTTACTACTAATTAAACCATCCCTTGAACCTTCCCAACTAATTAATTATCAAATAGTTCCTTCTTTAATATTGTCTGTGATTGTAGGTAATTAATTCATTGTACTCTGACTATAGGTCAATTTATTCTTGGTTTGGCATTGTTGGACTTGGATGACGCTGAAAAAGCGTACACGGCTTTTTACAAGGCGGCGAAGGGAGTCAGTACTGAGCCATTCCTGAGGAGACTCGTAGCCGCGGACGCGCGCCTCACACAACATCAAGCGCTTGTTCTTTATTATGTGAAGGTACTATATAATATGAAAGTATCGAAACAATTTGATTATCAAAATAAAATGTTATTTGAATAATTTATTCAAATAACAGTTAATTTTGATCATCAAATTGTTTTGATAACATTAAAAAATCTAATGAATTTTAAATGTTTAAAAATACCAAAATAAAAAGAAAATATATCAATGGAAAGTAAAACATTGAATTTGTGTCTGATTTGTTAATATTTTATTTTCCGTAGGTGATAAAATTGTTTCAAATTCACGATGCTGGCGCTTGCGTGGTGAGGCTTGCCGAGACGGCCATCAGTATCGCTGACACAGACGATCCCAACTTGGTAAGTCCCTTCGATCTTTACTTTACAGACAAACATCTCAATTAATTGCCAAGAACAAGGAGATCTGATTATATTAACCGAGTTACAAAAAAAAAGTAATAATTTAATATAATTCGTTAGCAGAAGTTAGAATGATTTCCATCGAACATATAGCATCGGATCGGAACGGATTATGCAATGTTTAAACGTCATCAAAGCTTGTAAACGATATTTAAAGTCTATATTTCCTAGACGCTCAAAGCAGCTTTACTGCCTCGGTAGCGTAGTGGTAGCGTACGCGACTGCTGTGCTAGAGGTCTCGGGTTCGATTCCTGAGTCGGACCAAATGTTTGTATGATCTGCAAATATTGGTTTCGGAGTTTGGGTGTTTTCTATGTATAATATGTATGTATTTACAAAAAAAAAAGTATATATTTATTAATATCAGTTGTCTTAGTACCCATAGTACAAGCTCTGCTTAGTTTGGGACTAGGTGGCGTTGTGTGTTAAAATGTCCGAAAATATTTAAAAAAAAAATAAATAAATTTAAAAAGCTTTACTGAGGGCATCTTACGGAACACTCGGTGGTACCTAATCGTACCCTATGAGATTCGATGAGAGCTGTTTGATGGAACTGATCCTTTATAGTTTTCTTCGCCTAATGCGTTTGGTGGTTAAGAAGTTTGTTGTTGTTGCCAGACGATGTTCCAGTGGGTAGTGTTTAAGTGGCACCTGTCGAGCGGTCAGACCGCGCGGGCCCTGAGCGCGGCGGCCGCCATCCCTGCACGACACACGCGGGAAGCCGCAGCGGCAACGCTACTTACTACACTCGGTATGTCATTTGGGCAAGTGTCGCAGCTTATCATGCGGCGGCAAAACTCATTAATGAATTACTCCTTCTAAATGAAGTGTTAGATTTTTTTCCCGTGGGAGAGCCACGCTTCGGCATGAATGGGCCGGCTCGACCGGAGTGATACCACGGCCTCACAGAAAACCGGTGTGAAACAGCGCTTGCGCTGTGTTTCATCGAGTGAGTGAGGATACCGGAGGCCCATACCCCAATCCAACGCCCCCTATCCCCCTCACCATCCCCTTTCCCCCCAGGCCGCCATAGTGTGGGTCACCGTGGTGCATTGTTCTTTTTCGCATTGAGGATGGTGACCACCACTCTTGGATTCTGCTCATGCTTTCCATCAGGCAAGGCAGAGTCATTTTGGCAGTTAAATATATAAAAAAAAAAAAAAAAAAGATTATGGTGTTTTCTGACTATATCGATGAAGAAAATATAATCAGTATTTAGTAATAAATATTAGTAACTGTAATGTAGAATATTTGCATTCTACTAGGATCTAGTTATCGTTTTAAATTGATCAATCAATATTTAAGAATAACCGGTTCAAATCTCGGTTATAATAAAGGAATATGATGGCGATGACTTAAGAATTCATTAGTAGATTTATGTGTGTAAATTACGAATTCCCTTGTACGCACAGAAATAAAGCAGGCCGAAACTTCTTTTAGTGAGTGAGCCTCGCCTAACAGTGACAATTAAAATCTGTTAATGATGAATGATGATGCGTTTGGTGGTTAAGAAGTTTGTTGTTGTTGCCAGACGATGTTCCAGTGGGTAGTGTTTAAATGGCACCTGTCGAGCGGTCAGACCGCGCGGGCCCTGAGCGCGGCGGCCGCCATCCCTGCGTAGTAATAAGTAGTGATTTCCGTGTTGTGCGACAGGTCCGCGGCGTGAGCTGGGCGCGTTGGTGTCGTGCAGCGCGCTGGCCGAGTTCGCCGAACGCGCCGCCGCCGCCCGCGCCAAGCTACACGACGCACACGCGCACAACCCTTACTACGACTTCCTCTACGCGCTCTACATCTCACGCAATCACTATAGAAAAGGTATCGTAGCATTTGTTTCTACGTTACTATCCATCACTTGCTACGCGGTGCGTTTCAAATGTTTAAAAAAAAAAAAACAACAACCCATAATGTCCCACTGCTGGGCTCGGGTCTCCTCTCAGGAGAGGGTTAAGGCCATTCGTCCCCACGCTGGCCAAGTGCGGGTTGGGGACTGGCAAGAATACGTTGTGGCTACGTAAATCTTGCCGTTGGATGTTTTTAAGCCGCCCGAAGGCCTCCAACTAAGCTTCACGACTTTTATCGTACGATAACAACCGGGACCGACTGCTTAACGTGACCTCCGAATCACGGAGACGCTCATGGTAACATGCCACCAGCGGTCACCCATCCAGGTACTGACCGCGCCATCGTTGCTTACCCTCGGTGATTGTTTCTAATCACCGAGTGCAACTGGGCTACGAGCGCCTCTAAATGTTTAATAATATAATGAATTATCTAGGATTACAGGGGTGTCTTCGCTAACATAATCCTTTAACTTAGTTGAGAAAAAAAAAATACACTGACCGAACGGATTTTTTTATGAAATACCTATTAGTAGCACTGCTTGAACGCAGAGTTCACGAAGATGGAATTAGGAGAGGGACATGAGAGAAGCAGATTGTTTTATGGGCTATGATTTTTGCCGTGATTTTAGGGAACAAAAATAGAGGGAAATGGAAGAGTCAGAGCTCGCCGATTGCCCAACTAACATGATGTTCTCGGAGACCAGCCAACTGAGCAGGTGATATTATAGTGCACAACTGTGTGCGCAAACACAAGTGCACTGTCTGTTCCCTCTCTCTCAAAATTCGATGGGACGGTTAACTGACACGATTGGAGAGAGATCAGGCGCAGGACCATCACCATCGTCGATTAACGGAATGATTGAGGTCTGCGTAGGAAGCAGGAAATTCTTGAGGCGATACAGTGTTTGCAGGTTTCCAGTTACCTTAACTCATATGATTTACCTGAGCTCGCCAATAGAGAGGCGGGTCAATGCGTAGACCCAGATCCCTGACTAAGAGGCGGTAACGGTACCACTCGTACCACAAACCCGAGTACGATCTGTGATATTGAAATTTGAAACCGTATTTAATCTGCACATCATGCGTTTGCTGCCTAAAATTACATCGGAAAATACATAATATCAATTATATAGATTACATCCGTTAATCTATAAGTCGCAGTCTGAAATTTTATCATCTTATCGGAAAACAATAACTACTATATAGCTCTTTGTCATCGCAATATCAAAGTTCATATGCGTTTTTGATTTATATTACCGTCAAACGTGATTATCGTATAACAAGATGCGTGTTTTTGTACAGCGGCGTCGATAATGTACGAGCGAGCGGCGCGGTGCGGCGCGGAGAGGTCCGCCCGCGGCGCGGTACAGCGCCGACGCTGCGAGGCGGCCGCGCTCACGTGCTTGCGCCTTGCACGGCCCGGACACGACTTCCTCGTCCGCCCGCAACCACACTCCTCGCAGCCTAAGCATGTTCAGGTAGCTCACGCTTAGGGCCAGGCGAGGGCCAATGGCAGACAGATGTCCGCGGTGTAATTCACGCGAAAGCTCATGTGTCGCTTGGCGGTATATGCAGACAGACATTCAGCCCGCTTTAAATTTTTTTTTTTNTTTTTTTTTTTTTTTTTTTTTTTTTTACAATATTTGTAGCTTGGGGTGGACTGGAGCCTAAACTAGGCCAAAACCTGTATTTCAGGACTCCAGGATTATTTATTTATTAGTTATCATCAGGTTGCATTTGTGTGTTGCGTTTACAGCTACGTAACATGAGGTATTGCCAGGATAAAACTACTAACAAGAGCACACCGTCAGCGCAGACTTATCGTACATATTACTCATTGCCCTACTTTTTATCGATATATCTAAAGATGCCTATAATCGGTTGATAACGATGTGCACGATGCACGGACAAAAACGTCTAAACGAAAAATAAGCCCACCAAGATCTAGTCCATATATTATAATTAATTACTATTTTTTATGCAATAAGGCAAGTTTTGTCAAAACTAGTTTTTTGTGGTGGCCACCATAGTTTGGGTCGCAATGAGTATGGTGACCACTCTACCTAGAGAGGTACTTTGGCGGGCTTCAAAAAAAATTTTATACTAAACTTATAAAATTATATAAATGAAAAATTTCATCGCAATGAAGATGTCAAAACTTAATACACGCAATTTATAGTTCCGTTATAATATTTGGATAAAATATATTTTTAAGCTTTTTATCAAATTTCTAAAGGTTATTGGACCCGAGGAGTTAGCGGCTGAGCTTAGAGAAGATGATCCCGAATCCCTAGATCCAGTACAACAAGCGCTACTTCGTAAGAATAATATTTATTTAACGTATTTCTTGTATTTCCCAAACAGATATTCATTCGTGTTTTATGTTATTTAAATTTTAGGAGGTGGCAATTTAGACTTCGATGCATTGTATCCAACCCTTATGGAAGCCGACCCAGAAACACTGCTGGCGGTGACTAAGAGAGCCATTAGTACTGAGCAGTTCTTGCCTCACTGGTTTCTTGAAAGATATATGGTAAGATTATTTATTTTCGGTGTTCCTTTCGTTTTATTGATAACGTAGAAACTTCCGATCATACTTAAAACCAAAAAACTAGGCAAATCTATTTTAGTTTTTTCTTAAGTTATCGAATGGAAGGATGTATAAATAAAAATTCCGATTAATTAGTAGTAGTCATCATTAACAGCATTTATTAATGGATTTTTCATAGGCCTCTCTCTGGAAAGATACCACTGACTACACTCCAAGTTTTCCTTACAGTAATAAAGTTTTGCATAGTTTTAGCTTCTTAAGTCCCTTATACAACATTTATGGGATAAATAAGGGTTGAAAAGATTCCCTAAGAGTCTGGGTAGACGAGGGATAACGGCATACATAAGCGTTGACATTTTGTTCGCCATCGATTCCAAGTCTGTTGTTGCTTCATTTAACTAAATACGTATACATTACATACAATTATCTTATTTTGTATAATTTATTTTAGAAATTTTAAGCTTGGTTTCGAGTTTTTAAAGAACAGAAAAACACCATTGTCCTTCGTCGGCGGTCCTCAATCCGTCACTAAACGGATAATAGGGTAGATGACTGTTTCGTATATAAATACCGATGTCTCCTTCATTTAAACATTGAAATATATTCTTCTTTTGATGATATGGCAATCAGCCGGATCAGCTATTTCTGCCAATGTCAAGTATTTCGAGTCTTCAATTCTAAGTCTTCGAATCTTCAAGTCTTCGTCGTGATGGAGTTAATGATAAAAATTATAAAAAATGTGGATGACATGAAATGGGGACCGTCTTTCGAAAAAACAAAAAACGATCTCCTTGAAATATATTGCTCAATTGAGTAGTCTAAAACAGTGACGTCACAAATTTGTATTTAGTACACTTTACATAAAACGTTATCGTTTTGACAGAATAAAAAGTGACTAATTTGAGTAAGGTGTCGACTACCGGTTAGGTGGTAGTAGTAGGATGTATAAAGAGCGGAATGGTGGGTGGCAGGAGGTGGAGGGTGCGGGCGCAGTGCGGGCGCTCCTGGGCGGTGGGCGCGTCGTGGAGGCGGGGGCGCTGTGCGGGGCGCTGCTGAGGCGCTCGCTGGCCGCGCTCGTGCCCACCGGCCCGCCGCGCCACGCGCCGCTCGGCCTCGCCGACCTCGTGCTGGCCGAGCTGCGCCATCTCGTGCACGACCCCTACGTCGCACAGGTACTCTCCCACTCCTACACACCATAAGTGGCAACGGTTGTAGGATAACACCGGGAGAACACTATAATTTTATTTATAACTCATATCTCTCCACTGTCCTACACACCATAAGTGGCAACGGTTGTAGGATAACACCGGGAGAACACTATAATTTTATTTATAACTCATATCTCTCCACTGTCCTACACACCATAAGTGGCAACGGTTGTAGGATAACACCGGGAGAACACTATAATTTTATTTATAACTTATATAAATTTTAATCTTCAATTTCATCCGATACTGGTATCGCAGTAACAAGTTTCAAATAATAATTATCACATACTTTCTGCAGGTATACACGGATTTGAATAATTTGGTTGAAGAATACGTAAATGTGGTGAAAAGAACTTCTCAAGATATGAAACTGGTCGGTTTGGGACGCGTCGTCAACTAAAGAGAAAATAAAAACACCTTGTTTTTTTTAAATGTTTTAATTTGAATTGGTACAGTTATTTATTATTTTCTTACACCACCTTTGCATATAAATAAATAATTTCAGTATAGTTTTAGATTTTTACATTGCATATCGTTTTTCGATTAAAAAATCATAATTACTTAATTTAGTTTAATATAAAAAAACCACTTAAATATTGCAACATATTTACTAAACATAATTGGTGTCTTATTAAAATTAGCATATGTAAAACTGATTCCCATTAAAACAAAAATATAAATATGCACAAACTACCTTCAATATTTACATTGTTTATGAGCTTTTAAAGTTTTTGGCACATTGCAACTAACAAAAAAATCATACCTATCTCAATTAATTGAGCCGTATAGTAAATTAGTTACGTATGTAAAAAGATATCGATTTTAATCAGTATTTGACACTATATCCAAAAGCTTATATGTTAATTTGTAATACTGAGAAAAAATAATATACAAAAAAAACATTTTTAGAAAAGCATATACATACATAATATGCAAAACAAATCCCATGAATAAACAAACAAGGCTTTTTGCCAAGTTGTCTAACAAACGTGAACACTAGTGAATTTTAACACTGGTGCACTCTCACCATTCCTGGCAAAACTAGTTCACATAAAAACAGCCATGTCATAGATACAGTCTTAATATAACTCCTGTTTTATATTGGTTTATAAGTATGTGTAACTGCACTTGCACTCAGTGATTAGAAACCACCAAGGGTAAGCAACGACGGCGCGGTCAGTACCTGGACGGGTGACCGCTGGTGGTATGATACCATTACCATCGTTATGGGTTGTCGATGATTAATTAAGTGTAACTGTAAAAGCACCTTGGTGGCGCCCATTAATCTGACCAACGGTTTCGAATACATAGAGAGCAAACAAAAAATATTTTTTATTTATATTGACAACTAAATGAACCTGTCACGCTTGTGTGGTGCTTTCTGGTGGCATTGATGAGGTACAAAACTGAGACGAAAAAGTTTTCCCCAAATCAATATATTATAAAAAAGTATTTAAAATACCTATACAAAACACACTTCAACACAATAAACGATTAATGTTTATGACTCAGTCAACGAATAGTGTTAATAATATAGGTAACTAAAGTCAAAAATGAAACTTGTTTTCAAATAATCATTGTTCTATTAAGCGCACCTTAATGACGCTGTCTTAATCTTGTAGTTGCTAACTAAAGAAAAATCATCCATGTAATGGACTCGAGCGATCACATAAAAAGGAATAACAATCATCACGTGTAGATTAATAAACATAATCCCATCTAGTGTAGTCATAAATCGGCTACAGCTTGTAGCAATCAGATTTTTTTTCTTTAAATCTAGAAAATACGGCTTGAGGATCAACCGAAGTCAGATCTTAAACAGTGCAAAAAGAAAAATAATATCAATTGATTTTACTACTTTGTGGAATCGTACTGAGTAAATATAGTATATTTACAGCCTCACTATGATCTTTGCTTGTGTAATTCCAAGGTCAGTCATCTAACACATAACTTGTTGATTTAACTTTGTATATAACGAGCAAGTATTTATGCTAAACCAAGGCAATTTTATTTCTGTCTTAAGCAAAGTAACAAATGTTATGATAATTTTCATATCGGTGGCGCTCTTGAATTACGAACATAAGCATTGATTTTAATATTTTCGCTTAACTTATCAAACAATCCAACAGTCTTGCAATACTAATGACCATATAATACTATTATAATAAAATAACCCAGGTATGTTTTCATACAATTGATAATTTCCCACAGAGGTAAAAATATCTATACAATAAAATTCAGCGCTTAGCTAATCTTACTCTCATGATTGTTAAAACTAAACGAATAAGTTTTTCATAAATAATAAACATAAGAGCGGCCGTCATTACGGTTTGTAATAATTTGACTTCTAGTCCACGGAATGCTACTAGAGGTTTGGATTTCATATCTCTAAATAGAGGTTTTAAGCTAGTCCCAGCGCGAAGCCTGGATTGTATCAACTGTAGAGGATACGTTAAAGTTGTTGCTACTGCTTTCGCCACCGCACCGACAAAAAATGCAGTTAAAGTATTAAATGAGCCCCGAGATTTTAAATGTCTCTTTAAATATTCATAAACCATAAATTGAATAGCTGGATTAGAAACCAGCAATAGAGACGGTAAGGTGCCAGACCATAGACCCTTTGCTCCTTCTTTTTGGAAAAGTTCGACAAGACCTTCCATTAGACTATCACAAGATGTCTTATCAAGCTTCATGCGAGTGTTAACAACCCATAAAGGTGAAGTTAAAAGCACATTTATGCTTCCAGCAATTATACCAAACATCAAGTCCTTTACTGTCGTTGTCTCTCTTGAATCTAATTTCCGTAAACCATGAAAAGTATAAAAATATACAAAGTTTGATATTGACAGTGACTGCAGAACCGGTGACAAGCCCCTGTACAGCGACTCCAGGCCTTCTTCGGAAGCTAGTTTAACTAAAAGCTCAAATGTGGATCCACGCAGTTTATTGGAGTCTTCAACTGTAAAGAAAAATACTGTTTAGTTTTTTTTTTCTATTCAAAAGAAACATTAGATCTTTAACCGATGTTCGCATAAAGAATGCTTAAATAAAAGTCTTTTCTAAAAAAAAACGGATTCCTCTTATATCATAATCGGACATTATCACTGGAATGGGCTTTTATTATTGTTTGCATATAAGTACTTAAATAGAGCAACTGTCCCACTAATATTCTGTCCCTTTCTATAAATTTACTTTTCAACCTTCCGCTCTTGAAAAATAACTGTATTTTCGTCATTATACATATTTGTGGTCTTTAAACTAAATAGAGAATCTTAACTTCAAATTGCCTGCATTGTTAATATTAGATGAGTCTAATCTCGAGTCTATTCAGTATTTTAATTGTCTTATTTACTCAAGAAAATTGTTATATTATTAATTTCCTATGCTAATGCGACACAACAGTGTATTTCTTTATACCTGGGTACCCTGAACTAAATAATTAGCGACGTCGCGAAGTTTCATGAAAACATTAAGAAAATATAATTTTTGAAGATACTTTAGGTAATATAAATTATTCATGTTAATGTAAATAAAACGCTATTTTAGTGGGAAATAATATTTTGGGAAACGTATAAATATTCTTTAAAATATTTATCTTTTGTGAACTTCAGTTTGACTTCATGTAAATTAAAACAAAAAGCAAAAGTTTTAAAGAAGACGTCAGGAAATACAAATTCCTATTTTCAACAGAAATCACTCTGAAATTTCTTACATCTACTTAGGTATTTATCTTATCATAGAAAATTAATTATTGCCTATCATCCCCATTAACCATTTCACCGTGGGAGAGCTACCTCAACCGGTGTAGAAAACTCCTATCCTTAGATATTTCGGCATTCCACCACTATGCGATTTTCAAGATATTGTAGCCACAATATTTAGAGTAAATTATAATAGCAGCATAGTTATAGTACTTTTAAATGATTATAGTCACATCAATAGGGATTTTGTACCCAAGTGGTGTCCTCAAGATAGCTGTGTACAGTCAAATCTTGCATAGTCGTAAAAAATATTCTTTTCATTAGACTAACTTGCTTGCTTTATCGACTGTTTGTGTTTGGAGGACTAGTAGGTACTACGACTGCGATGCAGTACTATGAAAGTCAGAAACGCAAATGCTATATGCGCCGGCACGTAACTTGACCGCACCGCATGGTTCGCACTTAATACAGTTACTGCAACTTAACAAAACAAACAAAATCAAGATGTAGTCGACTGATGCTCCAATTGCTTGCTCGGAACTGTGCTTCTATAATCCCTGCGTCCCTCTCACAAACAAAGGTACCTGAAAGGACATATGCATATCTAACGAATCTGGCTAAATTACGTGCCGGTCTATAAATTTTATTTAAAATCTAACGCTATTTAGAAAGTCGTTTTTTTTTTAAATCATCAACTCTGATACACTTAATTTTATTCGATAATATTTTCCAACACACATGCATTTAATGATAAAATTTAACCTTTAACTTGTTTCTGTCTATATTATTATTATGATTTCCTTCAAAGCGTGTTAATTATAAAATTGTAACTCATATGAACGCTATCTTACCTCATCATCAGACTATCGCAGTCCACAATGTGTCATGTAGGTAGGTATATCTTTAATTTATCTTTAAATGTTAATTATTATCCAACATATTAACTACTTAATTCTCTTGTGACGTTGTTGCTATTGTTTTTGCTGACCATGAACTCTATCTAAACGATTTTCACTTTATTTAAACGTGTTTTGCTGACGTGCCTAAGATAGAATAGTCCACACCACGCAGACCAAAAGGAATCGAGGATAATTTAAAAAGAGACACAGACGAAATTACGTGAGTCAATTAGTACTCTTAATATATTTTCGCTCTGATGCTTACGTTTTCAAATACGGATTTGTCCAAAACGTTAATTAACTTTTTAAATCTTTTATAGACTGTATTTGTAACTGAACGATTTCCATTGCTGGTAGTGCTTTTTAAGGTCAGACCTATTGTTATTTACATTTTGCATATTTAGAAATATCAGATAATCAAGTACGTGATGCAGAAGATGCCTTGATCTTAAATCAAAAACCCTATAGAGAAGGGATAGTAGATATTATGGCCCTTATAACGTATCAGTTGTACTGTACCTCGGACATATATGTACTACATACAGTCCCATGGGGATAAACGCTAGCAGGCTCTACAACTATGTAGTTAACTTTTTTGGAACTATTATCATGTTTCGACCTTCCTAAAGCTTAGATTATTTTGGATAATTGTCAGCATGAATATGTGGCAGTCATGATTTTTCGTTGCCTTTGCTGAACAACATGGGGTATAAGTACTTTCGGACACTTTCGGTATTTATAATAAGCGTTTGGGAACACTTTATAATAAGCGTTTGGGCATTGAACGTAACATTATCACCTATCATTTAATAAAAGAGCCTTTACCATTAAAGAGTCAGGCTTCTTTTATTAAAACAATTTTAATGCAAGTTGAAGTTAGAATATTTTGGAAGGATGTGAAAATACGTTGAAGGTACCTTATAACTCTTACTTATTATAAACGCAAATAAACATTTGGCATATCCCATAAAAATTACAATAAATAAATATTTCCGACATCTAACACACAACGCCATCTAGTCCCAAACTAAGCAGAGCTTGCATTATGGGTACATGGGTACTAGACAACAATGCTTCTATGTAATTATTATTGATCGTCAATAAAACGGTGTCTTTAATTTAGTTAGGTTTCTTTAATTTACTTTAAAAAGAAGCCTTTTTGCTGACAATAAGCCGCACTTATGTAATAGAATTCATTGAGGTCAATAGTACATTAACATATCCTTAGACGGCTCTATGCCATAGGACATTTTGCTAACATTATGTGGAAACCAATGTACTAATGCCCAATATTGTTATCCAATTCATTGCCTAAATCTGACAAGCTCAAAACACTTGCAAATACGCTACTCCATCCGAAGTAACGTTTAAATATTGTTTTAACTGACTTACAGAAGTTGCTGGCACAAAGCGCTTCTTTCGAAGCTCCCTTCTTATGGGCTTCCCAAGAAATTGTGCGATTGGGTCACCAGTTTTCTAGCAGATAGAAGCATATAGGTCGTAGTCGACGGTGAATGCTCTGACTCCATATCTGTGAATGCCGGTGTCCCGCAAGGCTGTGTGCTATCGCCTACTTTGTTCCTCCTCCATCTCAATGACATGCTGCAAATTAGCGGCATTATGCGCATGACAGCACCGACGATGCCCCTTTACACCGGCCGCGCCAATATTTATCGGGAAAACTTCATTAAGAGTCGAAACAAACTTGTGTCTGAAGTTGAGACCTCCTTGAAAAAGATCTCACTTACAAGACTTAATTTAGTCCAATTTAACCCTACTAAGACACAAGTTTGCGCGTTCACTGCTAAAAAACTGCCGTGGGTCGTATGTCCTCGTTTTGAAGATACTTCCCTATCTGCCTCAGCCAATATTGGAATACTTGGTGTCGCCATATCGAGCGAAGTCCAGTTTCATGAGCATTTGTAAGGTAAAGCCAAATTGGCCTCGAAGAAGCTCGGTGTGCTCAACAAATCGAGACAGTATTTCACTTCAGCCCACCGCCTTTTGCTTTATAAGGCGCAGGTCCGGCCTCCCATGGAATACTGTCCCCATCTTTGGACGGAGGCATCCCAATACCAGCTCTTCCATTTGGACCGCATTCAACGGAGAGCGACTCGAATCGTCGATTCCCAAGAAGTTTCAAATCGGCTAGCCTCATTGGCGCTGCGTTGAGATGTGGCTTTACTGTGCATCTTCTACCGCATTTACCATGGAAAGTGCTCCGAGGAATTGTTCGGACTGATTCCTGCCACCTCTTTCCGACATCGACCTTCGTGACAAAAATTTCATCCCCGTCATCTAAATAGTTGGTAGTCTACAACTGTGCGCTTTTGAAGGAACTTTCTGCCTCGCACAACAAAATTGTGGAATGAACTGTCGCCTACGGTATTCCCGGACCAATACGACATTCAAAGATTCAAGAAAAGAGCGTACTACTTCTTAAAAAGCCAGCAACGCACTTGTGACGCCTCTGGTGTTGCGGGTGTCGCTTACCATCAGGCGATAAGTATGCTCGTTTGCCACCTATGCCATAAAAAAATTATAAATTCAGTTAAAAAAGTATTTTTTGGTACATGTTTCTTCGTTGTTAACAGAACTTTAGAAGGTAAGAAAAAAATACAAGGTAGACTAATAGTGAGCAAATCCTTACATACATTTTAGTATTTTCATATCATATCAATCATACGGTTGACGATAAGCTGTTAGCACTGCTTGTGAACACTTATAGAACCATCATGCTTGTTAATTCTACTGAATTATTCTGAAATGTTAGCCTTCCAACATAAGAAGATGGTTTTATCATGAAGTTAATTGCCTCGTTTATTGATGTGCCAAGGACCGACATGTTATTCAAACTTTTGTTTAAAAAAATTACGTACCTTGTAATCTTGATCTCAAAGTATCTAGTGGATAGAATACAGCCATGCCTACAACGCTACCCTGAAAAGAAACATGAAAAATTATTTTGTTTCATTGCTACAGCAAAGTTTATAAACAAATCATGTCGTCGCTACCCATTAGTGTAAATACTAATATTTTTTAAAATCTTAGACTCACGTACCGTGGCTCCTGCAACTGCATGTACTAAAGTTTCGTAGCTAAATAATGCTGTAGCCATTTTGGATTAACATAAAGTAACGTAAAGCGCAATTATCTCCAAGATTCTTCGCACTTTGACCCCTTCTATTCAAAAAAATAAAATTCTCTTCGCACGAAGAGCGCTGACGTTCAGCACCAACAAGCGTGCGGATTGATTTATCTCATTGGACGAATGAGATCACTACGTTACAACCATGAACCGTAAGATATGACGAATAACTTCATTCGCTTTGATTCAATGAATAGAAACAGATTAAATAAAAAAGCAATGTATCAGTTCTACCCATAGATAAAGTAAATTTTATCAATGGTTCTACCTACTTGAGACTATGATAATGAAGCCTATTAAAGCTGGAAATAAATTACTGTAGGATTAAGGGACGCAGCTGAAAGCCGCGACTGATAATTGTGCACATTCTTTGGCACGTTAGTTAAGGATGCATTTCAATGTCTCTATTCCACAAATAACCACGCACGAAGAAAAATGTAGAGTAGCGAAAGTGAGGATTTTCCTTCCTAGAAAGAAAATAATAAAAAGCCTTTGGGTTCATGAAGTAAATAAAGAAAGAACAGAGTCTGTTGAATTTCACACGTTGGATCAACATTTATAAAGAGATGAAGGTCGTTATAAACTTTATTTGAAAATGAACGAGGATCAATTTTTTTTTTGATAAATCTAGTCAAAAATGGCTTTGACGTATCCCGCACCACGTGCATACTATCCACAGACGTTTTTGGCTGTAAAAACTTACAATAACAAACCTAAAAAAATAAATTACCTAGATACATAAGAAAAGTCACACTCAACAGTCGACGCATTGGGCTTGACCGATTTTGATGTAGTTTTCAATAAAATAATATATATTATAGATCACATTCGTGGACTGGGAATGTTTTATTTAAGTTATTGCTCTGTGATTTCATCGTGACAGACATGTTGGATGAGTCTATTTATTAGGTACTGAGAATGCGTTTCTCATTATTTAGCGAACCAAAGAAGGAAGAAACAATAAAAAAGCAGTGTTGAAAGTGTTAGCGATGTAGAAGGGTTAAAACAAAAGTAGTAGTAGCGACTGACAATGACGCTGCTACCGCTAGCACTTGAGCTATTGTACTTACAGGCAGAACTTACAGCTTCAATGCAAACTACTTATGGTGTATTTAGACGCGTGCAAGCGCAAAAAAAAAAAACAAAATACGCTACACCCCTGCATTTGTTTGGGTTGTGTTAGGTAGTGATAGCTTGTCGCCGACGTACGTACCGGCCGACGTACGCTCCATGGCCGGTGGCGAGAGCAGTTGATGGTGTGGACGAGTTTTCCCAGCCATCCACTTCAGAGGCCAGCCGCGAGGAGGCGACGTTATGCGTGTGCCGTACCTCGTCTAAATTGAGAGTTTAACATCAGGAGATGGTGCTCGCTTCAGTGCGGGCAGGCGCTGGGAGGGGTCCGAATGGCGTAAGAAAGCGGTTCCCGGATCCCTCCCGTCTCAGGCGCATAGTGGCACACCGCGTGGTTTTTGGGCAATTCGATTCCGACACACCGCCCGAGGGGGCCACAAGAAAAAAAAAAGGTTTACGCCGCCCGAATCGCTATCGGTTTTTGGACACAGATCAAAAGAAGCTTGCGTGAGCGTTTGCAGTTTGTTAGCGACTGCCAAGTCCTCGCAGGCGTGTAAACATAACATTACCATGCACACAACAGAACTACGATGAAAGTCAATATATCATATTTTATAGGTAAGTATTATCCACTACTTGAGTTTGTTTCTTCTTTTAATTTTTTTGTTTTTTTCTTTCAGTTGTTCCTTTATATATATGTGTACATAGATTATTAATTATATGGTAGTTAACTTGAAATTAGCATAACATGTTTACCTATAAATGTTTGTTACACTTTATTGTGATACTTTGAATGTATTTTGTACTAGTTTATGCCCGCGGTTACGCCAGCGTATATGCCGGTTATCGCGGCAAATAGTAGCCTATGTGTTATTCTGATGTATTAGCTATATTACTGTAAAGTTTCATCCAAATCCGTTGAGTAGTTTTTACGTGAAAGAGTAACAAACATCCATCCGTACAAACTTTCGCGTTTATAATATTAATAGGATTACGTGTAAGCTCATGTTGGTGACGCCAATAAATAAATTTTAAAAAAATGACAGGGAACATTTCCTAAGTCACTTATTTTCTATGAATTTAGCACAAAACTTTGAAATTTTAAAGAAGTGTTGGGTGCCTCCTCCAAGTTACGACTTCGGCAAGGATGCTGTACGAAAAAGAAAATTAAAGCATACTTGCAGAAATCTAACCGCTTTATGTCTTAAGTGGTAATTATCACAGCCAGGCTAAACATCGTATCAAACTAAAAAGCTGAAAAGGTCTAGATTTTTTTAAACGTACGTTAGGGAATTAAACCTTTTTTTACTTGTTCTATATCCCTTATTGGCCATGTGTATTGTTATTTCAATGAATTTGAAGTTGACAAGATGCTGTCAAAGTCAACAGACTGACAGCATAGCTTAGTAAATAAATAGTAATTTAATCATAGAAAACTTAAGTTTTATTCAACATTGTAATACTTTTAAATAGTTTGATAACATTCAGTCGACCACGTCAAGATTTTTAAGTTTTGTAACCACTCCAACGGAGTTGGAATTTAGATTAGTTTATTTTGGCTCACTAATTCGTACCTATCTATAATTTGTTATATATTATAAAATCATGAAAGCTTTTATGGCAGAGGACAATCTCTGTGCCCAAAACTTGTTAAAGCTAGTATCTCATGGGAATGCTATAGTTGCTGAAATATTAAGACTTAAAGATCATAAGCCTGCTACTTATCAGTAAGTATTTTCAATAAAAACTAGAGTTTAGTATTTCTTTAAACAACTTTTACAGTATACAATTTTGATCAATGAAG
This sequence comes from Hyphantria cunea, assembly GCA_003709505.1. Taxonomy (NCBI): domain Eukaryota; kingdom Metazoa; phylum Arthropoda; class Insecta; order Lepidoptera; family Erebidae; genus Hyphantria; species Hyphantria cunea. The sequence continues at coordinate 122,040 of PKRV01000347.1, forward strand.
TCACATATCATCATCATCAACAATGCGGAAGTTGTATTTTTTATAAATATAAATATTAAAAAAAACCTATAATATCCCACTGCTGGGCTGGGGTCTTCTCTATGCATTCACATATGTCTTTAAAAATTCATTTAAAATAAAATATTAGTATAGCCTCTATGTATCTAAATCAATTTGATTCTTTTCAGGTTAGACACTAAAGAAGCACAGCAAAAATACCAAGATGTTATCATGGATTTCAGCTACTTTAAGATTTCAGATGTCCAAGAAAAGAAAATTAACACTAGTTCAGTAAGTGTGTTTCTATTCACATTCTTGTCCACATTGGCTGCCATAATTGTTAGATTAGCAGGGAGTAGTGACCAGTAACACAAGTATTTCAATACTTAGTACTCTTTGGAAGGGTTAGAGAGATAGGAGCATTGCAAGAAGTATATAGAGTTGCAAGGAGTCTATGTAGACTAAAAAGTCTATCTATCTCGGGTACTCTCATAAATCTTTGTTTTGAATGTATTTTAGATAAAGCATTTTCTCTGTACTGCATACATCTGTGATGAGAAAAATACAGTTATTACTATTACATTTTAGATGAATCATCAAAGAATGTCACACTGGACATTATTGACTGATAACAATTTATCTTCTATTGTGTCTGATTAATGAGGTTGGATATTAAACTATCCAAAAAGCTTCTAAAAATATTAAAACACATAGATAGTTTTGTGTTTATCTAAGCTTAGTGGGCTCACAACTTTTTTTCTAAGCAGCCATCAATTATTTATTTATTTAAAGTTAATACACATCTTGTACAAAGACAGACTTAATGCCTGTGGGCAACTGTACAATTAAAACAGTATGATCATGAAAACACTCCCTTTATTTTATTGTAAAATATACTCTAGTATGAGCATTAAATCAACACATCTCAATTTTTTTGTTGTTGATATAAAGTCAAGAACCTGGTAATACTGTTTTAATGTGCAGTTGCCCACAATGCAATGGTGCATTCTCTTACAGTCCAATATGCTGTCAACCTTTGGGTGATGTAAAAATATGAGGCGGTAGTTGCAAAAGTGGAATATTAAAGTAGAAATTAACTTAATAACAAACATATTCATTATCATTTACAGAAATGTTGAAAATTAGACATGTTACATAAATAATACATACACAGTACATAAACATACTTATAAATAAGTTTAACATAGTATAAAAGTACTCAGTGGGATACTATTGTTGTGACTGTTCTGCCAATTCATGCCGATGTAGATCGTGTACCTTCGTCGTGAATGTCAGGCGCGATTTGTGGACATCCTGTCTGTTATCTTATAGCATAGATAAAGGAAAAATTTGCGAAAAGTATAAATTTGTAGTTACATCATATAATAAACCTACAGGTTTGTACGGAACCCTCGGTGCGCGAAACCTATTCGCACTTAACTGGTTTTTTTCAATTTTGTAGTCAACCATTAAAATATTTTTTTTTACAGAAACTGCAAGACTTAGATGATGAATTGAAGGAGAAATATACAGAACTTATCAATAGATTCTATCTGCTGTTTGAAAATATATATCAATATATAGTTGATTTAAATGCATTTATTGAACAGTTGAATGACAATACATTTATTCAACAAAATATGGAAACTGTAATGAAAGATGTAGAAGGTAAACAGCTTTTGGTAAGTTGAAAAACCTATTTTATTTTGCAAGAATTAAATATATTTTATCCCATTTTTGGCTAATGCTTATGTCACCTCAGCTGTTTTATAGTGTTGTTGCATACTTAAGTTACACGAAAATTGTAAATTTGCTTTTTTAAAGAGTAGCTTGTAGTTTCTTGCCTTTTCATATAAATATCATTTTGGAACTAAGAAAGCAACCAAAAGCTATCTAATTTTGGTTTTGTACAATTTCAAACATTCAAGAGTAAAAAGAGAGAGATTATTAGATATACTTTTTTTCTTTTAAAGTGTTGTCAACAAATGCTTATGCCATTTCGATGTACAGGCTCTGTGTAGTTAATGATCAGGTTACCGTGCATGAAGGTATTTTTACTTTAATTAATAAAAAGAAAAGGAAATAATTTTGCAGTTATAATCTCGTAAAAAGAAATTAAAAACAGTATAAGAAACTAGAATAAGATTAAAAAATAGTTTAAAATTAATATAACACAAATAATATTTATCTAATTCACTTATCAACAAGTTTAAATATAGAAATGTAAAGTAAAACTTACTCTAATTCTAGTGTGAAAGCTTGTATCTTTATGGTGCTATGCTTTTATTGTGCGACCTGTATATTCCTGGACCTCTGAGGGAGAGAATGCTCGTAGCATTTTACCGCTACAGTACGAGCCAATCACAATCTAACATTGATGACGTTTGTAAACTTCTAAGAGATACAGGCTACGATCAGCAGAATGGGAAGAGACCTGCAGATTATCCTGTAGAGTACTATAGGTCAGTTGGCACTTTCTAGTAGGATTAGTATTATTTTAGATATTGCATTAACTTCTAGTTATGTTTTGTTCTATTTTAGCCGGGTTGCTATTCGTCCGGATTTTATTGAAAAAGTTATAGGAAAATTAAGGTCTGAAGATATTTACAATCAGCTGGCAGTTTACACGATTCCCGAGCATCAAGCTTCAGCATTAGCCGCACAGGCCAGTATGCTTGTGGTTTGCTTATTCTTTACACCGCATTATCTTCATACGGATACTTCCAGGATGAGAGAAATTGTAGATAAATTCTTTCCAAGTAATTGGGTTGTACCGATATATATGGGGGTAACTATAAATATTATTGATTATTGGGAGAATTTTAAAGCAGCCAAGTCAGCTTTGAACAACACTTGTAATAACAAGATGGTTAGAGAAATTTTTGCAAAAAGGGGTGGATCAATACCGATGTTAACCAATAAAACACACCAACTATTAAAAGAAGGAACGTTAACCGATGATTTTGTGTTAGATAATATAAATAAAATATTGAATCTTCTCTTAAACTCTAATCTAGTTTTACGCTGGCTACTATTACACAATACGGATGTCATATTCTATGATCATAATAAAAAAAGCAAACAACTTAAAGATACTGTCTTAAAGGAAACTAATTATGATCCTTTAAAAATGTTGGAACTAATGATAAGTACTGCAGAATTAGAATTAAAAGTCAGAGAAATTCTGAACAAATTATTGGACAACAGAGTAGAGTCGTGGAACGCTAATAAAGCTCTTGCGATAGAAGCAATCAATAGTTTATCTGAACTATTTTCTGGAGCGAAGCATGTTACGAAAATACAAGAGAACGAACAGTTGAGATTATGGTTTGACAATATTGCTAAGCAAGTGGCATCTTTAGGTGAACCAATTTCTTCAAAATCAATTAAAAAAGTTACTCAGCTCATACAGGCATTGGATGAAGTTGAAGAATTTCACGGTATAAAAAGTACTTCGACAATCGTACAGTTTCTTACCGAGAGTAAGGAAGCCTTAAAAAATCTTCTTAGAGCTGCCTCTTTAAAGGAAGATTCATTAGTTACTTTAGAGACGATTGCAGACGTTAGCTATGCTTGGTGCACGATTGACACTTATACGAAGTATATGCAAGATAGCATTAAAGAGAATCCAGCAGTAACAAGCAGATTGAGAGCGCTGTTTTTGAAGTTAGCCAGTGCGATGGAAATACCTTTACTCAGGATTAATCAAGCCCATAGTGATGACTTAGTATCAGTTTCTCAATATTACAGCAATGAGCTTATCAAATATATTCAGAAGGTATTGCAGATCATTCCAGAAATGGTTTTTAGTATTGTTGAAAAAATTATTGATTTGCAAACGTGGACTATTAAAGAAATACCTACGAGATTAGAAAAAGAGAAGTTAAGAGACTATGCACAATTGGAACATAGAATGGAAGTTGCTAAACTAACTCACTCTGCTTCAACATTTACAACAGGTTCGTAGTTACTAATACTTTCAAATTAGTATGATACTTACAATTTAAAAAGTTTAAAGATAAGTATATACTTACTGCGGGTCTCCACGGGCGCGGTAATCGCTTACCATCAGGCTATACGTCTGCTCGTTTGCCCTCTATCCCATAAAAAAACATGAGATATAGAACACTAGGTGCGGTGGTGCAGGGGTATCGTATGCGACTACTTACTGTGCTTGAGGTCTCGGGTTCAATTCCGGGTCAGTATAAGTATTATATCAATCAACTTAGCTCCTAGTACAAGCTCTGTTTAGTTTGAAGCTATCGCGTGTTAGATGTCTACCTAAATATTTTTTAACTTCGTGCTTTAAGAGTTTTTTAGGTCAACATTCATATTATGGTTTAAATTCAACTCGAACTCAACACGAAATAAAAAGTTTACCAACTAGATTCTATCTAATGTATAAGAGAACAAGCTCTTATGTGCTTGTCACGTTCAGTGAACTTCATTCACGCGCCTTCAGGCTCTTTATTACCCACAGTTACCGATAGTTTTATTTGGGTAGTTTAAAAGCTTATTTGTGTCTACAGGAATTTTAGATATGCGGTCAACCCTAGTAGGGGTTATACGAGTTGATCCCGCCGAATTATTGGAAGAAGGATTGTTAAAAGAGTTAGACAGGCACATCAGTAAAAAATTTGAACAATTCCTAGAACCTCAAAAGAAGTATCAACCTACGGCAGCTAATTTACTCTCACGATTACAAAAATTAGCTGAAAGTATGGATGGGTATAAAAGGTCTCTCGAATATATTCAAGATTATATAAATATTCATGGTTTAAGGATTTGGCAGAAACAGGTAATCATTCGTAAATATGTTACTGTATAAGCCCTAATTACGGCAAATCCTAAGATTTTCCAGTAAAACCTAAGATTTACAGTGCAGTAAAAGCAACTCTTATTGGTAAAAGTTCGAAAAATCCAAGCCGTGATATAACAATTTCACTAGCGATATTATAATGGAACTGTAGATTGTCAAATGACATTAGTTCTTACAATTAACGGCCTAGTTTTAGTGATACTGTAAGTTTAGGTTAGATTTATTTTTACTTTAATAGCAAGTTTTCTTTCGTTTTGAATGAAATAAAAAATAACCCAACTTAACCGCTACTGTTTATTTTCAAAACCAACATTTACCAGCCGTCACTGATAACACCTAGCATGTACTAAATTGTAATGGTAAAATCCGGCTAAAATCGTCCCTTATTAAAAATTCCTGACATTTATCAAGTCATGTTGGTAAATCCTAAGATTTACTGGTAAAAACTAAGATTAACCAATCTACGGGCTTTTACAGATACATATACATGACTTGTTCCAGCGGAATATATAATTTCAATATTTGTGCCCTACGGTTTATCAGATACACAAAAAAAATATTCCTTGGACATCCCACTTCGCCACTACATTAAAGATTAACGGAGACTTAGACCAAAGAGTCAGCTACCGCGATACCCTTCATTCAAAATTGATCCAGAAATGGTGTGAGAAGAATTAAGGCTAGAATGAATTATAATGACTTGTACGGTTCGCCTAATGGTTTAAGCGGTTGCCAAACCGCTTTACACTCGTAATACGTCGCGTTATGTTTATAAAGACCAACGCGACACAGGATGTATAATCCTAAATCTGTAGGTGCCTTTAAAAAAATGTTAATAATCAATGTAAATGTATTTCAGATGTCAGCAATTATAAATAGAAGTGTAATTAAAGAAATCAGCTATCGAAAAGGTGTTACGCTGTACAGTCCTTCAGCTGGGTTTATGGGCAGTCTAGCTCGACAGATACCACAGTTCTTGGATGCTAGGTAATATAATAATTTTTATCTGTTTAGGACATAGCATTGCATTGTACATAGGTTAACGTCCTTTCGCGAAATACAGCTTCCATAACTTTTTACCTAATATTTATCATGCAATTAGTTTACAATTCAGTACTTGTCATATATCATAAATTCCATCCAGTAAATTATTATCAACCAACAAATCTCATTCATTATTATATGACCTCTTTCGTTTCCAAAACCTTCGCCATAATATTTATCCTATATCCCTTTCGAGATGAATGTTATTAAAATTCCATAATAAAACTATGTGAATTTGGCGATGTGGCATGAAAATATCTAATATCTATTTAATAAATGGATTAAACTAATTAGATCTTTAAGATTGTTCTTTTAAAATATACCTACATACTTGGGAGAGTGCATTTTTCATAATGAAATTTTGTAATATTTAACAAAATATGGATTAAATGTGATCTTACAGATGCTGCATATACGTCAGCATATGTGGAGCATGGTATGATGTTAAAACGCAAAATGAAATTATGAACAACAAAACATTCGCTAAATTGAATGATGCTATTGGTGTCGTTGGTCTTCATGGATTAGACACATTATACGGTTTTATGATAAAAAACCAAATGCAGTATGTCCAGGACATATTTAGAAATAATTCTGACAAGATGACTGTAGGAGTTACGAGTGTAGATATGAAAGAATTAGAGCCTTTAATTGCGAAAGGGCAAAAAGTCTATCAACGGTTGTCAGATGTACTTGTTCTTATTGGAACTATACAAATTATTAGGAGACATGTTTCCTACCAGCTAAACACTACTTGTAAATTTGATTCGGCTCAACTAGAAGCTTTACTAAGAACTATGAATGAGTAAGTATTTTGTTTAAGTACCTTGATAAATCAGTATGGAGAATAATACATGATTGATTAACTGAATGCGGTGGTGGAATTTAATTCGATTCGACTGCCTCTGTGGCGCAGTGGTAGCTTACGCGACTGCTGTCCATGAGGTCTCGGGTTCGAATCCTGGGTCGGACCAAATGTTTGTATGATCTGCAAATATTTGTTTCGGAGTTTGGATGTTTTCTATGTATAATATGTATGTATTTACAAAAAAAAAGTATATATGTATTAATATCAGTTGTCTAGTACCCATAGTACAAGCTTTGCTTAGTTTGGGACTAGATGGCGTTGTGTTAGATGTCCGAAATATTTAAAAAAAAAAAAATTGCTAGCAGCAAATGATGAAATGACTTCGAAAATTCCCGCCACTGTTTTAACAAGTAAAAAGAACCACTAAATCTAGTACATATTTTATCATTTATCGGATTTTTTTGCTTAACTAAAATCTTGTGAGGTTGTTTCGAAGTACCCATAAATAAATAATTTTTCAGATCAATTATTAATGAATTAAAAACATCAGTGAATTCCGAAACGAAGCCAAAAGTATCATCACAATTGATGTTTAAGCTGGAAGAACACTTGGTGAGATGTGGAATTTATGAACCGTATGAAAAAATATATGTGAAGAACGCTCCAGAAATTTTAAACGCTGATGTAGGTCGCATCTTAGTGGTGCTTTTGATAACGCAGTTGCCTAAACTACAAATATGTTACACTACAGGTAGGCCACTTATAAAACATTGTAGTATTATTTAATAAAATGACTTTTATATTCAGGAATATTAACGAAAAATAATAATTACATATTGCTTAACAATTCGCTACTAGTGGCAAAATATTTATTGGTTATGTTATGGTTTAAGAGATCACCTCGTCGCTTCCTACTACGCCGAGTGTTGCAGGTTTGATCCTCACACGGGATTGGATGTTTTTATGTGTTCGTCCCCTAAATATCATGTGCCATGTAAAGTCCTCCGCGACACAATTAATATATTACTTATTCATTTTCAGAAAAGAAGAAACTTAGTTTGGATACTCTGTATATCTTACATTATTATTTTTCAGGGGATTTAGTTACAAAAAGGATCGGAGAAAACATTGATGGCTACCCATTATTAGTTGGAATTTATACACTTCTGCGTCAAACTAAAACTGAAAATCTGAATACCTTTATCGATTTGCTGTGTACATTTGTAAGGTGGGTCAAGTTAATTTGTATTGTTAATATGTTATGTAATATACAAATTAAATTATTAATTATAGAGAATGCCATATTGCCACTTCTTGTAACAAAATATTAATATATTTTTATTGATTGTAGAAATACTGTCGTTCTTTCAAATAATTGTTTTTAATGTATTTTTTATTTATTGTGTAAAAGAACTTATATCTGCAATCTTTACCATAATAGTGGAATAAACTTTATTGTACACTAGTTAATAACAAATACATAGATTAATACACATTAGGAACTGTTCATACAATTATATTTTACTTTCAGATTAAAACATTCCGAACAATCTAATGATGCGTCCATTATAATAAGGATATTGCAATTATTTTGTGAAACATTTAATTATCCACTCAACAAACTAGAAGACAAACTGCCTATGATTTTACTAACTCTTCAAAAATAAAACGAGGAAATTTAATTGTAAATACAAATATGATTTTATTATTTACTCTTATAACAAAAATTAACAAATAAAAGGTACAAATATATTATTTTTTATTATGTATCCTTACTGCTGCTTCGTTGGTCTAGCGGTTAGAGTAAGTGGGTCCGGATGGCGTAAGAAAGCGGTTCCCGGATCCTTCCCCTCTCAGGCGCAGAGTGGCACACCGTGTGGTTTCAGTCGGTTCGATTCCGACACACCGCCCCGCCGCAAACCCCGGTGGGGTGAAGGCCCGAGGGGGTAACCACACAAAAAAAAAAAACGGATTGAGTTAGCAAACGCCGATCAAAATGACTCAAGTTTGATTCACAATTCTTAATAGTAAGCTGGAATACGGATGATAGCTTTTCCCGTCATGTTATGAACACCTATGACAATCGCTATTGGGAAGCCCTCATATATACTGACAACTAGTAGTTTAGTAGCTGATCCCAATTAATCTTGGGAATAATTAGGGCTAGAAAGATGAGATGATAACGTATCCTCACAATAGGCATGATGACTAATTTAGAAAATTTGTTTTGTTGAACATGCCTACAAAAAAGTTTTCGTAGGAAAAAAATGCAATTTTAAGTTTAAAATTAACGCCAAAACCCACGGTGGTGTCATGGCGTCTACTTGTGACATCGCGTCGCAGATATGACGTTACCATTAGTCAACCAGTGTCGCTTATAGCAATTAAAAACAGTAAAGTGATTGTTGATTATATCCAAACAAAATGACGTGTACAGTAACGTGACGTAACTCCCTCTGATTGGCTTTCAACTTAACATGGCGGATTGCTATTAATCTCACTCTTATAACCCATTTCATCAGAAAAATACATATTTTAGTGGTTCTTGGTTACTGTCATCATGCCTATTTAACATGTGTGACGTAAAAGTGATCAAACACGACAGGATAATGAAACATTTGACTATCTGTAGTTTTGCCTTGCAAGTTCGGGATTGAACTGTGAATTATATTTAGGTTTCATTTTTGGATCCGTTTGCACCTCAGTATTCATAGGTTTATTTAAACCTATAAGAAACATTTCAGTTCTATACTTTTCTTGCTGTTCACGTTTCAACCGTGCCTCTCTTAGCTTTTGTAACTTCATTTTATTGTCTTCATGTTTATGGTATTTCTTTTTTTTATTTTTGTGTTTATATTTCTCATTTACTGAAGAATAATCGTCTTTTAGCTTCTGTCCACTTTTACTAGAACTTTTTTTGTCTTTTTGTGATGGAAGCAGATGTTTAAATGCTTTCATAGGGTCTAGGGATTGTTTTCTTTTCCAACATACTTCTCCATCCTTTTCATCTTGTTTTTTTATCTTTGGTTTGCCATCTGCATCTTTCAATATCAGTTTCTCATAAGTGTCTTTAATATTACTAGATCTTGAACTCTCTGGCACTACTTCATACCAGTTCTTTTTGCCAAGAGCTTCATTTGTATCTTGTCCTAAATATGTTAAATACCCTATTTTTTTCTCATACTCTTCCTTTTTGTCCTTTAACTCCTTGTCATGTTCTTTGTTTGTACTTTTGATTGCATCTTCAAAGTTTGCAAATAGGTTTATATGTTCAGATGGTAAGGTCTGTTCTGGCTCAGGGTCTGTTACACCTAATTCCAATAACTTCTGTTTGCTTTTATGTTTTAAAACCCTTAACCTTGCCTCACGATCTGCCTTTTCAGTTCTTGTTTGTTCTTCTTTTGCCTTTTCTGCAGCTTCTGCTTCATCCTTCCTCACCCTTGCTATATTTTCTTTTGTCCTCACATGCCATCTGCAAAAATGGTTAGTTTGTTACTTATAATTTGAGACAAGTTTTTTCTTGAATAATATTATGCTAAATAATTCAGTGCCCTCAAATATAACAACAACTAGTTCAACCTTTGAATTCAAGTCTACTTCAGGGTTGCAGAGGTCCAATGCCGGTCGCTCCATGGAAAAACTGATATTCAGGTAAAAACCAGTCGAACTAGCCAACCCCAAACAATCTTGGGAATAATAAAGACTAGGAAGATAGTGAACTCAGTATAGCCAAGGTTTTTCTCTTTGTCTGATTTCCAGTACAAATTTATAAAATCTTAACATAAACTGAAGAATGTTAACTTAATAATCAGCAGAATCCAAAACTCAAATGTTTTGTTATTTCTGTAGTCACTGCATGAAATTAACAAGACTGGATGAAGAGGCAGCTGATAATAGGCACAATTCGGGATCTCAAGTTCCTTATCACCAAAAAGGATGTTTATAGACTAATTTGAATCTGAATTTAGAATACACACATTTAGAATATAGTACCCATGGAATGAATAGGAGTAATGTCATTAGTACCAATATATATCCCAAGGATATGGCACATTTATGAATAAGAGGAGACTAAGGGTACAAAATATAGAGTACAATATCACTGTAAAGAGAAACAAAATCCTGAAATAAGTCAACTGTAATGAACCAATCCGGCCAGTCTAGCATAGTAAGTCAAAATCTTTTGCTTTGTCCTGAAGAAGATTGTTAACAGCTGTTGATGTGTTTAGATGTGTGTTCAGCTCTAAGGATCGGCCAAATAAGAAAATGGGGGAGACATACCCTGCATGTAGCTTAAATGCAAATGTGGAGGATTAGGATGGTTCAGTTGATAAATGAAAACATTACCAGAAATCTTAAGGTAGCATCAGTACATAAGAGTAGAGGAGCATTAGGTTATGATGATAAACATAGTTAACAGATTTATTTATGCATGATAATGGGCAAAATATAGTAAAGAAAATTTTAAGTAATGGAGTTGAAGGACTTTAAGCAGAGAACCACCACATGTGTGGAGTATGTAAAGTATGCTCTTTATTTGTTAACCTAAATAAATTTGTAAAAGGGATAATAAAATGAAAATTTAGCAAAGCCCTATGGGACTAATATGTGTTTAGTCCCATAGGGCTACTGTGTGTTACTGTTATTATATGCAACATATTACAGTTTAAAGACACATTAATAATATACAACATTTTTCTACACAATAAAATACGAAAGCTGTTACCTTAATTGTCAGACAGAATTTGATTACTATTTTCTTGCACACATAGAAATGCAATACGTACCTTTTTTTTGGTAAGATGTTCATCTTGCTTTATATTATTAACTTTTGCTATGGTGCTAATAAAACTATCCACTCACGTCTCACAGAAATAACAAGCAAGCAATTGACAGTTGACAGTTCACTGACTTAACGAACGACTCAAACGAGCACAGAAACAGAACTAGAACATATACTTGATATTAGCAGAAATAGCTGATCCGAATGGTTGCCATATCATCAAAAGAAGAAGAAGAAAAACTAGAACATTATCCCGATTCCGAACGAGCGAGTGCAAGTACCTATAGCTTTTTCTTTTTATTGACAGTTGAGAGTTAGTGATGTCCTACCACCTTAAACAATAAAAATTTAGAGTTTATTTTTTAATAAAAAAATAATCTCTGCAAAAAAACATGCAAAACTCTGTAGTTTTTATCAAATTAAATTAGTTCCTATTACTTAATTAATATATAGAACTAATTTGATCTTTCACTTCTATAGGACAAGTCAACTGCAACCAAGAAGGGGGATTAAAAAATAATTTTAATCAATATTTTTCATACTTATTAATTTTTTTATCCAGTCTGGAGGTCTGGAATTCTAGACCATTTCTAGTTTCATTCCATTCATACGCGTGGACTTTTCGAAAAAAGAATTGAATCGTTTATCGACTAAGTAATATACTATTCTTAGTCCGATTCGCATCTCTAACGCGCGTAATGTAATGGACGGACAGAGACGCAACGCAAAGCAAACTTTGTCTTGATTGAGTTTATCTATATTTTTTAGAATAGGTAATTGTTTCGCGAATTTACTATTATCATTACTTAAGTTAGAGGCCTATCGACTGTTTTAAATATTGTTTTAAATATGTTAATTCCCATATTGTAGTCGTCAACACAATTTAGGTTATCCTATGAAAAGCAATATACATATTTTTTGTTATTTTAGTGAGTTTATTTTGAAATGGAAGCTGTAGAAGAACCACCACTTAATATTCCTCCAGCGGAAACAATGAAAGTGTGTCTCATTAGTGACGAAGCTCAAGAGATCACTGTGGCTTCGGCAGAAACGGATGTATGTCAAAAATCAAACGGTGTCGCCGAATCGTCTAAATCAAAAGATGGACCTGCATTAGAGCATAAACCCGCGGCAGCACAAGACAAAAATATAAAAAGTGTTAGTACAATGGATAATATTGAAAATATAGCTAAGGAAGACACTGAACTCAAGCCAGCAAGCTCCTCATCCGAAACTGATAAAACACTACATGAAAAGTTGAAGAGTGAAGTTGAAGTAGAACATATTTCGACTACTGAAAAGCCGTCTGATATCACTGAAGTATCACCAAAGGAGGTTGAGACTGAGAAAAATATTTATCCTGATATTGAAAAGATGGAAGAGCTTGTAATTGATTCTACTGTAGACCAAGTTACATTTGAGACTGAAGTCTTAGTTGAGTCAAATGATACTGAAGTAATTGAATCGATCTGTGATAGTACTAAAATTGAAGAACAGGAAACTAATAATATTCTCAGTGAACTGGGAACTGGTATTGAGTTAAGTGAAGCGTTGCGATCTTCAGATATAACAGATAATGTGGAAAACAATAACTGTAGTGGTAGACAGGAAGTGTTTAATAAAGAGGAGCTGTTGGATATTTTGGAAGGTAATGACGATGAGCAAAACGAAAGCTTAATATCTTCAGGATATCCTCCTATTAGTGGAGAGAAAATTTTGGAAACTCAATTAGCATTACAGCAACTCTCAAGGCTGAAAAACAAGTCCAAAAAGTCTAAAACTATTGAAAGATTGCCTAGAAAGAAAAGGCAAAGAATAGTGGCACAAAACACCACCAACATTCCTGAGGTTAAAGATGAGAATAACATAGTTAAAGTTCTTGTTAAAGAGTGGGATGATGAAGAAGGTGCTGAGGTAGATAAATCTAGTAAATTAGTGGAAGAGAATGAGGACTTGTCACAAAGTTCGAATGATGCTTTAAATTCACAAGAGTCTGTTTCCAAACAGGATGATGTCAGAACATCAATTGATTCACAAACAACTGATGGGACTCCAGGCTTAAATAAGAGTGGTGATGAAACTCAACCACAGAGAAGATTGGGTAGAGTTATTAAGAAAAAAGTTATATTTGATCCTGATAATCCAGATACATTTACTAAAAGTAAAGTTATTAATAAAGGTAAGGACCATACACAAGAAAAGGACCAAACTCAATTAAAGAAAATTAAAACTGAGCCAACATTCCAGAGATCCAAGTCTAAATCACCATTATCAAAGTTGCAATGGAAAAAGCCTTCACCAAAAAATAATAAACAAAACAAAAGGTTGACTGAAGTTGATAAATTGTTGATGGATGAAGGTGCTGTTAACATGATCTACCAACTTACTCCAGAAGCACCAAAAGGCAAAAAGAATATGAAGACTAAGGCAGAGTTTATAAAAAAAATTCAGAGTTCATCAACCCCTGATACAAAAGAAATGAAGTTTCGGGAAAGAAAGAAAGAGTCGAAATATGAAGAAAGTGAAGCTAGAAGAATATTAGGAGGCAAACAAAGACCTTCTTTAAGTAGTTCAGTAAAATCTCACTGTATATCTGAAGACTTTGAGGCACACAGCGCAGATGACTCAATCATATATAGGCGTCATTCATCAAGTTCATATTCAAGTTCATGTATGAGTCCACGGCGCTTGAGCGATGTCGAGATGACGGGCCAGGTATCTCGCAAGTCGCAAAATTTAGTTAATAATGAGGTAAATAATGAGTCTAAAGCAGGAGAAATGTTTATGCCAGACAGTGAAGAAGTCACAATGGAAATAATAAATAAGGATGACTGTTTATCTATAAAAGAGAAACTGAATTCTAAATTAAATCTTGCACTAAAGAAAAGAAAACGGGATAGTTCTAAAAGCGATAAACCACCAAAACAAAAGAAATTAATGAAAGCAGATGAGCACACTGTTGACATTGAGGAGTTGAAATATTTATCAATTGAGATTGATGGTAAATTGGCTCTAATATGTGTACAAAAATCAGGGTCTGCAAGTAATGTAGAGGTGAGTTTTAAATTATTTTATTTTCATAGTGTTTTAAGAAATACTCCTCACATTATAAAAATTAATGAAATTTTATTAATGTTTAATACTGTGAAAAAAATATGACATTTTTGGCACCAAATGAACTCTTTTAAATTAGGAAATAATTCACCATGGGTATTTGATTTTATAGAGTTTGATGACATCTTATATGGATGGTAAAGCTAACAACAATCAATCATCTTTCAAACAAACACTGCTTAGCCCTTAGGACCTATAACACCACAACCAGGCATAGATATACTTTTTAAATTCATAAAATCAGTTTACTTGGTGCTGGGCCTATGTTTATTTTATCATCCTTATGTTACCTTTACTGGTCCACTGTTGGACATATGCCTCTACTTAGAAAAGAGGTTATGGCATACTATATCTTGTTGGCCAGTTGGACTGGAGTCCTATTGTCCCATATAGTTAGCTCATACGATAATCAAGCGATGACAGGGAGTGGTGAAATTCCATATGCTTAATCTATCACCATAGGGATTATGTTTATTTTTGTTATTTAATTTTGATAATTTCTTTTTTCAGATGATCACAGAGTTAGAAAAAGCATTTAAAGTCATTGATAATATAAAAGATATATCTGTAACTTTGTTATTACCTGAATGTGGATCAACTTATTCAGATTTAGATTTAAAAACATTGCTGGATGATAATGCAGAGAAAAGAACAAGCTATGCCTACAAAATGGCTGACTCTATTAAGTAAGTTTTATAAAATGAACTAGTGACCTGCCCCACTTCTCACGGGTGTAATATAACAATAACATACATATTATATATACATATATATATAAACCTTCCTTTTGAATCAACCTCTATTTGCGAAACTGCATTAAAACCTGTTGCGTACTTTGGAAGCTCTAAGTGCACATGAGCAACTTTATTTTATACTATGAAAGTTGTTATTATTTGATAAATATAACTTATCAAATCTGCCCCTAGCCAAGTTACATTCTATAAAAATAAATGTTAATAGAAAAGTAACAAACATATGAGAATGATATCTTGTGTGGTATATGTGGTAAATACAAAGTAATAGCCAATAATACAATTGAATAGAGGTGTTAGCGATCGTAGAAAGAGAATTGATGTGAAATACTTGCAATTTAGCTATGGTGGTTGTGATAGCTACATGTTACTAATATTAAATATTACTAATCTTTGGTTCCTGAAGCAAAGGAAGCAAACTTATTTCCAAGATAGTCAAATTGAGCCCTTTTGATCCCTCTTTAGTGGTATATGGATTGGCTTCTTGAATAGAAAATGAGCTCAAATTAAATATGCTTCTTGCTTACTTTTTGCAAGAAGGAGTTAGAAGACACATGAGTGACAACTGTCTTTGTTAACAAAGTAATTTGTAATCTGCTGACTTGTCTAAATACGTATTTTTTAGGCTTCATTTTGTATCTATTGAAAGAAAGAAAGTTACAAATATATTTGAAATTGTTTTTAAAGATCAAATTTTTTTTATTCTTCCGCGTTACAGGTATTTACTAGAATAAGCTTAAGCTAAGTAATAAAGCATTTTTAATTTATTTATTTTCCAGAAATTTGTTGCACACAGTGGAACAACATAGCAAGTTATTGTGTACTGGAGCCAGTGGCAGATGCTCGGGTGTACTGCTGGCGTTAATAGGTCTTAGTGACGTCTCGTTGGCTTCAGAACGAGCTAGTTTTGCTGCCTCCATGAAAAATCAAAGTGCAGGACTAATAGAGCCTGGTATCTCAGTGCTGACCTCATATCGCCATCTACCTGAATCTGCAGTAAGTTTTCTAGTTTCCGATCTTTTGTATACTTTATACAAACTAGCATACCTATAGAACAACTCTTATACTTTCATTCTACTAGGAGCAGACGAATATATTAATAACTTTATACAAATTTAACATAACATTCTTAGTAATAGGTAAAGTAATTTAGGTGTTTTATAAGTTTTATTACTGCTAATATTTTATTACATTTTTAACAATAAAAATAATAGATCAACGAGTTAAATGTTGAAGCATTGAATTTTTTTTTACCTACGTTATTTCAGATGTAACACACTATATAATCAACCTAATATATGCCTAACTTTGATTTCTGTCCCTGTGAATAAATGATTCTTTTATTCTCCGCAATCAAGATTTAGTTCGAAACCAATGAATTATAATATAGACATAATGATGTTTAAATATCTGCTTTTGTTGATGACAATATTTATTATTGCAGCTGAATGACATGATAGTGTTTGGACGGCGAATTTCAGCGGCGGATGCTTTACAAAATGGATTAGTCAGCCGTGTATTGTGGCCTGAGAATTTCAACGAACAAGTTCTCACTATTGTGAAGGATATTGCCACTCAACCAGCCCAAGTAAGTTTAATACTCTTCATAACTTTGTTCATCTCCGTCTCTTTGGCAGTATGCCTTCCATCCTCTCCCTTTATAAAGCAGCTCAGAAAGTTGTGTGTGAGGTATGCCCCCATTATGAACACAAATGTGATGCTTGGGGCATAGACAGAATTGATATAAAGCCATGAGATCCTCATTAACGTTTCCACAGTGCTCGCCAGTTTTGCATAGATGAAGCAATGAACATTGATAGACCTGGTCATTTTTATCTCTTGTAGAATTTAGTTTCCAATAGTTAGGGTCTCGGCACCGACATGAAAATGTTAAATTAGGTGGCACTAGTTGCAAGTTTCGGTGGTGCATTTCTTCAAGTTCGTCAGGGTTCATTCGATCTGCATACATTGTCACAACAAGAGCTTGGTGGTTCATGAGACACTCTGGCCAGTCCGTCACAGGTTGACAGAACTGAAAATGTAGTAAAAATGCACTCTCAGTTATTACAATCACTGAAATAATAAAAGCTACAAGTTATGAAATGAAAAGAGGATTGCAAAGATTAAAGAAAGGAAGAATTAACATATAATCTAATCTATTCAACCACAGGCCACAAAGTATTGGGATTACTGAAAAAATACCATAAATTTTACCTCACTTATATTTGGTTAATAAAAAAATGTATGTCCCCTATATTGATGTGATTAAATTTCTCGAGCCCTATCACTATCTACCAGCTGTATAAAGCACAGAAAACTTTATCCAAGTCGGAACCAAAACTTTCATTGTAGAGTAGATAGAGATGCATTCTACACTAAAACATCAAAACTACATCACTAGCGAATGCTTATGGATAAAGTTAAAAATCATTTGCTAACATTCGTAAGGGCAGCACTTATTTAGCATTATTGTAAATTGAAGGTATCTGAAATAGAAACGGTCTTTGTGTATATTTACCAAGAAAGTACCTGTAAGAAAGCTCGGTTATTAAGTTCTATGAGACTATCGGGCCCTGCCGCGGTATCGCAGCGCTGTCTTCGCGCGCATTGACATAGCCGGACCAGCGCGGGCGCTCGCCAATACCTCATTATTAACGCAGAGCATGCTTGTTTCTCGCTGCAAGATGGCAAGCTACGTTCGCTTTCTTCCTAACATACAAAAAAACAAATTTAAGTGGCAAAATCATCACAATGCGTTTTAGTTTTTGGAGAATTTTAATAAAATGAAAATCAGGTGGCAACTACTTGCACACAGTTTACATTTCATGTAATTTATTGTATTTGATTAACTGACTTTTAAAAAGAGTGGCCATGAGTTCCTTTGTCAGTGTTCTTCTCATAAGGCTCTACGCATTTTGGAAACCGGAGATTATGGATCGACACAGGCAGCAATTGGGTGTTTTCACTTAATTCTCCTTGACATTACAGTACATCTGTGGCGTCTGTTTGTGTCGATCTATGATTTTTATCTGTAGCTTCAATTTAACGTTCATAAATGTCACTTGGTGTCTTAATTGAATAAATGATTTTGAATTAAAATTTAGAGTATAGGTTATTATAGATCGAGTGTGAAAATCTCAAATTAATTACTACAATATATAAGTGTCTTCAAAGTATAAGTCTAAAAACTTTTGTTATGTTGTTGATATTAATTCCAGGCCATAAGTACCATATAGTAGACCAAAACTTACGAGACCATAGTAGTACAAAACAGGCTCTTCATTCTCGTCACTGGAATACCCACACGTAAATAGTGTCACAAATAATAACAAAACGTTCAGCCACATTGCTAATTACTACCATAATGCATATACCTATAGCTGTTCTAAACGAAACTACAGGTCGCGACCCACATCGATAAGATAACCTCCTGGCGATAGGAGTTACCTCAAGTGGAATAAACTCTATGCTCTTCCAAATATGGCAAAAATAATATATATATATATATATATATATATATATATATATTATTTTATATATCAAAATAGTTTAGGTTAAATACAATGATAGTAATTAAAATCCTTTAATTCATTTTTCGGTCTCCATATTTCTTTTATTAGCTTGGCCGCGGTCACTGTCTTTGCGTTACCTAGCGAAACGTCATCGTTATCGCCAATAACAAAAATATTTGCTGTTACCTTTTTGTCAAACCAAAAAGTAAAGTGAATACAAATGATAAACACTAATTAGCGGTTGAAGTAGTTGGTCGTCATAACCACTTCTCCTATTTTTTTTAATTTAGAAAATATTTACGAAAGACTGCACGGAGTTCGGTCAGCTAGTATCTTATAGATTACATGGTGGTTTTTACTAACTTTTTTGTTAAAAAATATATTTATTATTATATAATTATTGCTATTTAATAGGAGAAAACCATTCCATTAATATGATCTTGACCTTTGGATGTATTTTAATGTCAAATAGTATAAATGCCGTCTTGAGCTTTTAAAAATAAAATAAAATTTCCTTTTTACAGAATATTTGGTTGAAGAAACAGATTTTAAGTTTAAAAAGGAGTGGCTCTGAGTCTACATTCCAGAAGTGTCTAGAGAAGGAGCGTGATCTCTTTGTGGCGTACTGGACTTCTACCGAAGGACAAGAGTTACTGCGTGCGACGTACAACGGCGTCTAGACGTTGAAACAATGTGTGATTGGAGTTCAGTGTGAAAAAAAATGCCTAGTATTGAAGTTATTGTGTCTTCTGTAAAGAATATGTTTCTAGATAATTCTCTAGTTAGTTTTACTGATAACTATTAATGCTCATAACGTTGAAGTGTTTGAATAAGAGGCGCGTATTTTTTTCTTTAATTCTGTAAATTTAATCTTACAAATTGACAATTTTGTCTGACTGACAACAAAATTATTTGTAAAAGTTATAATAAATACATGTTAATTCCAAAAAAATGGACAAGGTTTATTGATTTTGAAGACTACTGCATAAGACGGAAGAGTGATGTGAGTGTAAAACAGCATTGACTTCGTCTGAAGTAGAAGCTGGGTCTGTTTGATCTTTATCTTGTATAGAGCAAGCAGTTTTCATTTAGTATATTTAGGTGTAAGTTATATATAATTATGTTATGTTATACATGAAATTGTTTATTTCTTTGTTTTAGATGTTTATCAGTTTGTGATGTAAGGTTTAGAATAATTGTCTTGTTTCAGCCAAAGTTCGTAATAACGGCTTTATTTAGAAATGTTATTGGAAATGTGTTAACCTATTCACAGCATTATCGAATCATGGTGTTAAGGAAATACAGGTAATTGTATATTATTAATTGAAAACCGATGGAATATAATTACATTAAGTAGTTTTTATCTCTTCGTGATTAATAAATTGTTTCAAACTACACGAAATGTTTGAAAAGCGATAAAATAATATCCTCAGATTAAAATGTATTTCAAATTATACCATATGGTGTCTTGTTTTTTTCTGGTTTCAAAAGTGCCTTTATATAATATCATAATCTATATAATTTAATTATAAATTTCACGTGTACTATAAAATAAATGGGATGTATGTAGAATGGAGGTCTGCGCTCTATATTTTACTAAACTGTATGTATGTAAATAGCATATTGGTGTAAACACATCACATATATATACATATATATATATATATATTGTTACGCGTCCAATATCCTCCAACGCAATATACTATTTTATAAATAGACCAATTTTTAAGGTGTGTGAAAAGATGTGTTAGAAGTAACCACTTACTTTGTCTGCGTGAATATCGTAGTTGGTGAATCTAGTATATCCTTAAAATTAAATTATTTACGTCAGTAACAACACAAAAGTCCTGTTCTTTTTTAAATCTACACTGGCTACACTCAAAGTATGCTTTTATTTTCACATAATATTCGTGTTCTACGCTTTATATTGAATGTGTTGTTGTCGTTACTAAAATCAACCGCTTTGTACACATGTGTGTTGTAGTTACGCCTTTTTTCTATTGTTTTCAATTCTTTCATTTATGGAACTTATACATTTAAGAGAAAATATATGAAGATATTAATTTTTGCCCTTTTTTCGTGTATATTTGTGAAATTTTTCAAAGACAACAGGGAATATGCATAAAATTCTTTGTTTCAAATATTTTTTTCTATATTCTTGTCTTGACAAAATACTTAAACGGTATTTTTTTTATTTAGTGATTATTTATAACAAGAAAATTTAAATTAAAATGTGAAAATTAAGGAAACGAAATTCAAACTTACAAAACGCGTCACTATTTATTGGTCGAAACGAAATGTGACGTCTATAGTAACCTCAATCGAAATTATCGCGAGTCGATTCAAGCTGTGTTAATAGTGTTGGTAAGAAAAATTACCTTCCATATTTTTTACAGCAATTAAAACTGTAAATAAGTATAAAGTAACTGAAAAACTGAATAGTAAACGAAAACGATGATGTTATTGTCTGTGTCAAAAGCGCGCGTAAAACGGCGGCGTTTGAATAGTTTAAATGTAGTCAATTTTAAATTTCACTTTGAAAATTAGTTTGACTATTTACAAAGCCTATTTTTATTTTTTTCTACGTTATAGAGACGTAAATAATCAGATTAAGAAATAAAAAAAACATGCATATTCCTTATTGTCCGTAATATGATACTTTATATTGGAGTACTGTAATAATTGTTTATTTAAACACACTTTCATAATTTAGTTCTTTTAAAACTTGGGGTTAAATAGTTTTAAGATACAGAATTATGACACATCAAAGAATGTGCAGTGTAATTAAATTATACCCAATTAAGTACTATCAAAGTCTTTTACTTAACCATGTCATCAACCGTGTACATAAAGTACCATTACGAGAGGAATGCAAGACGATTTCTTAGATCGAATCCTAAGGACTACCGATAGAAGTGAAAACTTATTACTTAGAATGTTATTTATAAAATGAATGTGTAAAAGTAGAAATTTTGTTTAAATTAAAATTATCAACATCAAACACTAGCATGTCGGTGACGCGAACCCATAACATTTTCCCGTACAACGCGCCTAAAGAAGTTTTCACTTCAAAAATATTATTGAAGTGAATAGTACTTTAGGCGCGTTGAGCACTTTTTAGGTGAACAAAAATCAATTTTTGGTAGGAGGAAATCTTGAGTTGGTGTCACCGCGTCACCGACATGTTGACGTCACAAAACTTTAGTCGCGTTGAGCACTTTTTGTTAGAAGAAAATCTAATGAGTTTCCGTCACCGTCATCGCGTAACCGACATGCTGACGTCATAAAGCTTTTTTGGCTGCGTTGAATACTTTATGTAAGGGAAAATCACCGGATTCGCGTCACGGACATGCTAATGTTTGATGTTGATAATTTTAAGTTAAACATAAAATTTCTAATTTTACACATTAATTTCATAAATAACATTCTAATTAATATGTTTTCACTTCTATCGGCAGTCTTTAGGTCTGCAATTTTGTTTTATTGGTACAGACAGTGTTGAAATACATTGGAAACCTGCTTACTGTGGTACGTTACAACCTGTGTAACATAAGACAGTGTCATCACCCATTTTGTTACATCAACTATATAAAAATACAGTAAAGAATGTGCGTGGGTATGTAGTGTGTGCGATTGTGTGTGTGTTCATTGTATACGTAATAAGATTTCGGTTTGTGTGTATGTATAGGTATATAGAATGTTCTGTAGGTATCTACTTAGTGTCGCAGCCAGCTCAAGGAGAAAACTACGCAGACAACACAGCAAAGAGTAGGAAAACAAGAAACAAACCCTGTACATCCTTTAGGTAGGCCGAAAACTTACTGTCACATTAAAGTTATATTTCACTATTTAAATGTTCTATTTGTACTTGCTGCTTTATTTTATATAAAAATATTAACCCATCCGCATGCTGAAGCTGATTTAAGAAAAGATTATTTTTCAAGTTGTAGCTTTAGAAACATTACAGGTTTCATGGTAAATGATTATAGAAGAGAAGCCGGGGTGAGTTTATGGACAGGTGAATTATAGATCGATTCTCGTTGTAACTGACTTTTCATAGAGGATTTTAAGTAAAAGTGATCTACTTAAAAATGATTAAGTTAAAGAAAACTTTACATCTGACGTCCTAGTGTGAGTTTATAGTATTTTCATTTATAGCGACCGCGTGCGGTTCTATAAATGTCAGAGTGAGTTTATTTGATCGTCAACAAATAAACTTCCAATAGGCCCACCAATGCGGACGCGTTCGTCATGACTATGGAGTTACTGTGAAAAAGAACACATATTAGGCCCATGACCATGGAACGTGTTTCAAAAGAATTAAAAAGAATATCGTACCACAACTTGTAAAAAAAAAAACGAGATTTATTTCAAGTATATATATTTATTAACATAAATTTACACTCTTTCTGCTACGTTGGAAATAATGGGTTTGGGTCTAGATTTGAACAGTAACTTCTTTTTAACGACAGCTTTAACTTTATAATTCGTTTTGTTATCCACAATCACTTTCTCAATGACCGCCATCGGATGTTCTAGTTTCATTTCTTTCCCGTTTAGGATGTGGTGACCGAGCACGAGCACCGGATGCCGATTCCTCGAGTAGTAGTGCAAGTCGCCGATGACCGTAGCACTCTCAGTATCGTGTTTCTTCATTTGTATGAGACCCTGAAGTTCAACGATCGCCCATTCCGGAATTCCAGTCTCATTTTCACTTTTACTGAAATATGTAAAAACGTAGTGTACACGTACTAGATATAAATCAAACGATACAAGGGGAAATAAAAGAGTGAAATAGATTTTTTATATTTATTGATCACAATAATATTTTTTGACTTGAAAAGTTTGATATTGAATTTGAGCGTTTCATCGGTTATTATTGCGATACGAATTCAAAGTTACCGCATTCGGACCCACGGTTGCAAGTGCAGTCCCACCGTATCATTTAGATATATTTGCACGACAGTGAGTCTTGTGATGTTTTAACGCATACGCATACGAATAAGCGAGTGTATCGGAACAACACGTATATA
This sequence comes from Hyphantria cunea, assembly GCA_003709505.1. Lineage (NCBI taxonomy): Eukaryota > Metazoa > Arthropoda > Insecta > Lepidoptera > Erebidae > Hyphantria > Hyphantria cunea. Next base: position 145,905 of record PKRV01000347.1, read on the forward strand.
GGGATAGGCACAGAAGTATCGTGCATATATGACCATGTCGGGGACTGCACGCAAGCGCCGTGGGGCGCTCAGTAGCGGAACTTCTTGAAGAGCGGGTGCTTGTTGAGCGCGTTGGCGGCGCGGCGGTGCTCGAGGTAGAGCGCGTCGTCGACGCCGGCCAGCGACGCGCCGTGGGGCGCTCAGTAGCGGAACTTCTTGAAGAACGGGTGCTTGTTGAGCGCGTTGGCGGCGCGGCGGTGCTCGAGGTAGAGCGCGTCGTCGCCGCCGGCCAGCGACGCCAGCGCTCCGCCGCGCCGCGCCACCGCCCCCGCGCCGCCCACCGCGCCCTCGCGCTCGTCCTCGCAGTCCGTCTCCGACGCCGCCAGCACCTGCACCGTTTCCAAACACACTCGTCATACATGTAACAGGGTAATGAACAGGTCGGAAAATATTATTATTGTTTTCATTTCTATTACAAATTTTAATCCAATAAACATAAAAATATATTGCTCAATTGAATAGTCTAAAATAGTGACGTCACAAGTTTGTATTTAGTACATTTTTATTACAAAATCGTTTTGACAAATGATAAAAAGTAACTAATTTGGCTAAGGTGTCAACTACCCTATTTAGTAGCACGTAGGGCCTAGTCGTATCGTCCACCACGCCACTTCCTACTACGCGAAGTATTTTGGTTTTTAGTAGCAGGATTAGAAACCAAAATACTCCACATAACGCAATTTTATGACTTCGCCCAAAAATTATGTTGAAATTAGGATATTTCTGACAATCCACACATAAAAAATTCCAAATTAAACAATTTAATTGAAAATATATACAATGCAGTATACACATATGACAGTAGTTCATATTCTTTTGAAAGGATATTACCTGCTGAAGAAGCAAGCCTTGCTCTTCCCGCGTACCATAAAATAAATCAGGCTCCTGATCCATTCCCTTCAATTCAGTGATAACCTATAAAATATGAAATGATTTTTAACTCAATATTATTTATGCATATACAGAGTGTTTGCAAATGAAGTGTTACGAACACGACGTTTTACACTTTGAAAGAAACACTTTATTTATAACTAATTTGCTCCCAGCTTCGTCCCCAGTTAGCGCGGTATATACGAGCTCAAAAATCAAAGAACCTCATTTGTATTTTTTTTATGGAATAGAGGGCAAACGATCAGACGCATCGCCTCATGGTAAGCAATTACCGTCACCCATGGGAGGTGCCCATTAACACACAGCAACACCAGAGGCGTCACAAGTGCATTGCCAGGATTGGGGAAGGGGTTGGGGTATAGACCTCCGGTATCCTCACTCACACAGCTCAAACGCTGTTTCACACCAGTTTTCTATGAGGCCTGTGGTATCACTCTAATCGAGCCGGCCCATTCGTGCCGAAGCGTGGCTCTCCCACGATAAATTACATTCAAATCGGTTGTATTTTAGCCATGAGGGCGTAACTGACAGTTACTTTCAAGTTTATAATATTAGTACGGATTATTATTAATGGTGTACTTCTAAATATTGTGTCACACTACCTTGTAGCTGTAACCCTGATTAACAAGAAACCGTTGTCTCTTCCGGCTGTAGGCCATTTCTAAAGTATCTTGTGAGACGAGAGTGTAGAAAAAAGCATTATACTCTTCTGCGAGTGCACCTTTTTTTGCTCGCAAAATACGACCTGTAATAAAAAACGTGTAAATTAGAAAAAAATATTGCTATGATATACATACAAATTGTGAGTATACATGTGATATAACGAAAATATAAATACAGTTATTATCTTACACTAGCTAACCAATGCAATCAAGTTTCCGTCTTACAAAAAAGGGAATTATTTTTACTCTTTTTAGGCACATGTTTCATTGGTGCGAGGCTCGCATTCGCAGCGTGATGATAAGTAGCCTATACCCTCCCTCGGATATTAAACACCAAAAAGACCTTTTTTATTCAAAACAGTAGATGCTAAGATTGTTCAAGCAAATAAACTTTTCAGCTTTTTTAATATTAGTGTAAACTAAATATTTATATTTACCTAAACGTTGAGCTTCCTGACGTCTTGAACCGCCGTGAGATGAGATTTGTATCAGAACGTTCGCTTCGGGCAAATCAAAACTTGTGTCGGCAACTTTGCTCACAAATATTGTGTTTACTTTCGGATTAAATTTGAAGTTTTGGAGTATCTGAATTCTTTCGCTTTGTGATGTCGGCCCGTAGATGTAAGGTTTGTTCATTTTAACAGCATAATGTCGTAGAGCGAATACGTTGTCTGAGAATACTATGGTCTTGTCTCCACGTCGCTCGTGGTAACGCACCAGGAACTGACAAGCTCGGAACTTGGAAGGATTCATTACATACAACAGCATTTTCTTGTTGATTCTGCAACAAAGTTAGCAATTTATTATTTTTTGATCTTATTATAATAATATTTTCCAACTTTTTTACATAATTCCTATGAAGTTCCCGACTTCTCAGCCAGGTGAAAACCGTATTACAGAAGTCAGTGCCCTCTCCCAATTTTGGTCGATACACGTAGTTAATAAGAGAATTTAAAATAAGTAATGGGTTAAGTTTATTATTTATGTTTGAGTGTGTATGTGGGCTTGTATGTATTTGTTTGTGTGGGTAAGTGGGTGTGTGTGTGTGTATGATAGTTGTTTGGTATGGGTCTGCTTAGTGAGATACAAGGAGTATTAATTGGCAAGCAATAGCATTTCTGTTTGATCGTAGTTTAGTTGTAGCAACCAATTCTTAATTTTTATTTTAAATTCTCGAACAGAAAGGGGATGAATGTTTCTTATTTTATTTATTTTATTATATAAGTAAGGTGACCTATATGATTGCTAACGTCTAGCCGTAGCCGTCCGACATTTGGCAGTTAAGCACACATTATTAATAACACGTTTCATTTTATACTCATTTGCATTGTAGGGAGTAAGTCTATGTTGTTTTGTTATAATTTGTAATATATACAATTATCTAATTGTTAGGAGTTCGCAATTTTCATGTAGTTGTCTAATCGGATATCTGTAGGGTTTAAAAGTCATTACCTTCAGCAATGACCTTGGAGCCCTTTCCAATTGCATATCATGGGATTTACAAGTGCCACACCAGGCTCCTACACAGTATCAACCGTATATATATATATATATCAGGAAGTGAAGAAAATTGACATCGATTTAATTAGACTTATTGACAAAAAACATTGAATTCAGCTAGTGATATATATACCTACACTCTTTAATTCAAATATTATTATAGACCCTGCTTGTGTGTAAGACATACCCTAGAAAACCTATTTTATCGTCGTGGGAGATCCTCACTTCTTCAAATATAGATTTACTGCTTCACATCAGAGACCATTCTTTGGTCTCTGATGTGAACCAGTAAATCATTCGAAACAGTGGACTTTGTCGGAGTTCGAATTCGGACGTCGAATAGCAGAAAAAACGCCCCGTATTCGTCGTTCGTTTTTCTTTTGTAGGCTAAGTACTTATAAAACTGCTCTCGTATTGTTATGTTTTTCTTGTAGAAAGTTATGTAGAGAAGTAATTTCTTCTTTGTAAAGTATTTCCAGTACAAACCATTTCTCGGTAAGGTATTCCACACGGAGTTTATTTCATCATCATCATCATCATCAGCCTATCGCAGTCCACGGCTGGACATAGGCCTCTCCAATTTCACGCCACTTAGTTCGATCTATGGCTTCTCGCATCCAGCTCCTGCCAGCCGTCTTGCGCAAATCATCGCTCCACCTGGCCTGTGGACGTCCTACACTACGTTTGCCGAGACGCGGTCTCCACTCAAGAACTGGTTTACCCCAACGGTTATCGGTTCTTCGGCAAATGTGACCAGCCCACTGCCACTTCAGCTTGCTAAGTTATTTGAGTTTATTTCTTTAAAACGAATTTACTGTAGAATATATTTTTAGAATAAGTATTCCCAGTAGAACTAACGTCTAGGTATGTTGTGTCCTATAGGTAGTAAGTTTGGGTTATTTCTTGCAGAGCTTTACTCTTATTTATTTCCAGTAGAATTTACTTCCCCATAAGGTAATACCTGTAGGAGCTGTGGAACTTCTGTTTTGGGTATTTGGTGTAGAACTCACTTCTGTATGAGGTACTCCCTGTAGAACTCCGGCGTCATGGGACACCACACCTCGGCGCACTGCACGCGCGCGATGTAGCCGGCCGCCTGCAGCTCCAGCCAGTTGGCCTCGTACAGCTTCGGACCGATCAGGAAATTCAGGTCTGCGATCTTGTCGTCTTCTCGCAGTAATGTTGCGGTGAGACCTGATCACAATAATACATTCTATAATCAAACTCACTTGTACTTAGTTCACTATTTTAATTAACTTTAATCTTGACCGGTTTCGCCCTAAGGCATTATCAAAATTTATACCGGTTATATGAAAAATATTTACATCTAAAACCTAACAAATGTGAACAAATGTGGAAAGTGTATTTTGCATCTACCACCACGTCTTTCCCCATTTTCAGGGAGAATCCCTTGCCCTGACTCACTGTTATTTCCATGTACCCAGAGTTAGGTTTTAGATATAAATAATTATTATATAACCAGTAAACTAGAATGTATTTCAACAAGTTCCACCAAGTGCCGGCATTAAATAATATTTGTTCTGGGTGGGAAACGAATTCACCCTCCAGCTTGGCAGTGAGTGTCACCATCCACATTTATACTTTTTCCTAACAAAGTCTGTTCGCTAGTTATATATTTATTAGATACATATATTTGGCCTGTATATAAGCGTCCACTATATAATTTCTAACTACTAATATGCTATCACTCTTTCAAACGAACTGTTGAACAAATTTAGATAAAATTTTACAGCAACTTAGCTTATACATTATAATAACACATAAACTACTACCGACTTAGCGCGGACTGAGCCGCGGGCAAAAGCTACGAGGAAGTAGATACTTACCAAGCTTGGCATGCGAGTGTACAATAGTAAGCACCCGTCGGAACATCTTGGCGGGGATGGTGTGCACCTCGTCCAGCACCACGAGGCCCCACTCTTGGGCTTGTAACCACTTCATGGTCTGTTCAGCCTCCCACGATCGACGCTGTCCGTGGGTGATCATAGAATACGTGGTGATGAGAATACCGGCTCCCATCGGCTTATCTTTAGCTTCGGACGTGAATCTGAATAAAAGAAGATGAAGTGTGTTAGTAGAATTACGTGAGAGTAAGTAGAAGGTAAGTTCAAAGTCAACTGTATATTTTAGAAAACTACAACTGTACTTGCATACGTCTGCAGAAACACTATATTCTATACTTGACTTTGTTTTCGCGTAATCATATTTAAAAAATAAGAATATGAAAAAACAAAACATAAAGTAATAAAAGAAACAAAAGTACAGTAAACAATGTTCGATTGAAAAACAACAAAACAGGCGAGTAACAGTAAGGACAGCAGCTAGTAAAATATAATTGTAAACTAAATCCGTACACATGATTCCGTAACAGGTTCAGCGAAGGATCTCCAAAACTTGATACAATACAATGTGTGTACCTGCAGATCATGCTGTCGTCGGCCGTGGACCAGCACTTGAACTGCTGCTTCCACTGCTCCACGGACACGCCGGAGTTGCAGAGTACGAGCGCGCGCTTGCGCACCGTGCACACGGCCGTCACGCCCACAAGCGACTTGCCCGCGCCGCAAGGAAGCACGATCACGCCCGACCTACGCACCGCGCCGTTACTCTCGCGCTACTACTTACTACACCGGAGTGATACCACGGCCTCACATAACACCGGTGTGAAACAGCGCTTGCGCTGTGTTTCACCGAGTGAATGAGGATACCGAAGGCCCATACACTAATCCCTATCCATCCCTCTCCCCATTCCCCAAAGGCCTGTGACGCCTTTGGTGTTGCGGGTGTTCATGGGCGACATCTGCTCGTTTGCCCTCCATTTCCATAAAAAAAAAATGAAATTTATAGATAACGGTACGAAACTCTTTTTGCGAGAGTCTGATTCGCACTTGGCCGATTTTTTATCAATCAAGAACATCTATGTCAATCGTTATTCGGTAGTCAGCCCTAAAATATACTGACAACTAGTTCAACCTTCGAATTCAGTTCGCCCTCAAGGTTGCGGCGGTCCGATGCCAGTCGCTTCGTGGAAAAACTGATATTCAGGTAAAACCGTTTAAACTAGTAGCAGACCCCAAGTAATCTTGGGACTTTAATGATTTTTTATCAATATTTGAAATGAACCAAGAAAGCAAAAGGCCATATTTTCTTTTTGTTTCAATAAATACAGAGACACGGCGGCTAAATTAATATTATAAAAATAATTTAACATCACCAATTACTTTCATTTTCATCAAAATACCTACCTACCTAATACCTCACTGCCTATTACAGTAACTAATCTTCTATTTCTGTGGTTAATTACTATGAAGTTACATACCGTGCTCGTCCATTGCCAAACATCTTTCTGAGGCTTTTTTCCTGGTAAGGTCTCAATACAGCCGTGGGTTTTAAGTCTATGTTGATATCAGGATTGATCGAGTCATTCCGGAAGTCATATTCAGCTAATAATGGATGCTCAAGTTCAATGCAACGCTTTTGAATTACCTAAAAATAAAAAATAGATTTAATTTTATAAGATATTTACTACGGTATCAAAAAATAAATGATATGACATGTTGAGATTTAAGTAATACTAATATTTATAAAATACAAATTTTATCAAATGGATACATCATGAATTAGTCAATACTCAAATCTAATGTCTAAATCAAATCTAAAACCTTATCCCTGTGACACTTATGACCAGAATAATGAAGGTACACTGCTCTGAGTAACATTACCATGCATACTGATGAAAGAGAATTTAGTTGAAGTGTGTTATTTAAATTGAAATGAACGAACATTTTTATAGTAACTAAGCGTGTTTTGTTAGAAATGTACCTAAACATAAAGCTAGGAAACATAGTGACAATGAAGAACCTCAATTTTATCAGGGTCGACTTCAAATGCCACGGCGTTGTTGGCTGTGATATCAGTAGCCTCGTCGTCATCGTCCTCCTTGTCGAGTTGTTGATAAAACTGACTTATATCGTCTGGTACACTGCCGTTAGGAGCCACTTTCTCGATTTCACCTTGAGATAGGAAAAAAAAAAGTTTATAACCCTATTTGTTTCTGGTTGAATATGTTTTGTACTTAGAAGAAAGTCATTTGACAAATATTAGGTCATCTTAGTTTTTTAATTGCCTTTAAATGACTTTTTTATCATTTATTTATCTGTAGAAGTATTAGCAAAATAATAGAAAACTATTTTTAGATCATTTAATAAATAGGATATTTGCTGGTCTCTGAAATATTAATTTTCTCATTTTACTTTACGATTTATAGACTTTATAAACTATTAAATTCATCTCTTATTAATAACTAGCTGAACTTAGCACCACCATACTTTTTTTCCTGAACATGTCCTTATTTTTTTTTATTATATCCGCTTCAAATTCCCAATTTTCTTTTATACAAACCTTGTCCTGGCAAACACATATAAGAAAGAATTAACCAATTTGGTGCAGTCGATCGGAAGTTGTGCGTGTACATACATTTCGCGGATTTATTTTTATTTATATAGATTACTAGTTTATGCTCGCGGCTCCACCCGCGTATATGTTGGTTATCGCGGCAAATAGTAGCCTATGCGTTATTCTAATGTATCAGCTATATTACTGTAAAATTTCATCCAAATCCTTTAAGTATTTTTTACGTGAAAGAGTAGCAAATATCCATCTATACAACTTTAGCATTTACAATATTAGTAGGATTTTCCAAAATTATCATCCAGTGTTAGATATTACGCTCAGCAGTGGACTGTGAAAGATTGTTGATGATGATGATTCCCATCAACAGTACAGAACAGTAGATAACTATAACCAGGTATGTTGCACTCTTGGCCTAATAAGACAACTAGACCAGAAGAGTTTTTAAATCTTGGTTGGTAGTCATTTGGCTCTTTTACTTCACAAAACTGGGTGATAGTTGTTTAAATATGATAACTCATTTCTCTTGTGTATGAGGAAAGAGAAATCTCATGTCGTTGTTTTTCATTACCTGTTTTAGAAGTAGTAGCGGGTTTATTTGGTAGAGCAGATGTAAGTAAATCTTCATCTCCATCGCGTCGTAGTCTACACTGTTGTATAACTGGATCTCTTAGGAGTTTCTGCAGTACTTCTACATGCTTACTCTCTACAAGATATCTATAAGGACAGAGTTGAATTTAGAAATAATAAGAAATATGCATTGTACTTCACTTTCGTTACTTACTTGTCATTTCGAATAAGATTTAGAATAAATTAAAACGTAATATAATGAGCAACATAAATAGAAAACAACACTACTCCTTGTAAGCGCAATGAATAGCTTTCGGTCAGGTTAGCTCCAAAAGTTTAAATTTAGGTATGGTTTTCTAAATTACTACTTAATAAGTTTATTATTTGCCAGTTTTATTTCAATTTGAATGTCTCAAATAGCTTTAAAACTTCTAAGATTTGTTTACATATCTCATTAATTTTATTTGGATCAACTTTGACATCAATTAGTTCTATTATGGTCAAATAGAATATGAGAAAATTAGGATAAAAACTTGGTTTGAAATTTGTACAATGACTTTATTAATTAGGTTAAAATTTATGGTCATACAGGTTTTACATCAATATAATTCTTTAAGAAGCTTATCTAATACTTTTAAATAGGCAATTCTTGTATATATGTTTATATAATCTCGGAAACAGTTCCAACAATTTTCATAAAAATTAATAAGCAGATAGTTTCAGGGTGAAAAAGTTGATCTAGCTCAGATTCATTTGTGGAATATTTACATAATGAAATATACCGAACAAAGTGCAGTCATCATTGTCCTTACACACAGTAAAGAATACATACCTATTGTGTTTGAGGACTAGCTTAACTTTTCCATAAGACAATGTACATAGCTGAATAAATTCTATTATTCCAGCAGGTACTGCACATTTGCTGAGTCTTTGAAGATATTCTACAATGTCATTTGTTTGTAAACCCACAGACACAGCTGCGTATAAACTGTATGCTGTCAACTTGTATTCATGTATATGCTGTGGTCTGAAATAAAAGAAAGAAAATTGTTGCTTATGATGGAACATCATAGTGGAACATAAGCACAGTAAGATTCCCATTAATTGATATGCAAGGAACTACCAAAAACTGTACAATGTAGTGACAGCTAGAAGCTGAAATCACTAACATTCATTAGAATATACACGACAGAAGGTTTTATACATACCGACACACAGGCTCCGCAATAGCAATTAAAAAGTCATGAGCGTGCTTGTAGACTGGTGAGAAGGCTTCTAAAAATATGTGACCATTTGGGGCCACCCATAAAGGTCTGCTTGCATTATCAGATTTTAGTGCCATTTGACTTCTAAAATAACAAAGAATATAGTTTTAATTTTTATGATTAAGGAAACAAGTACTTTTATGAAATATGATTATTTAAAAACTTCATTTGGAAGTTTTTAAGAGCATTTTTTTCCTGATTACAGTGAAGCTTAGGTATTATTTCCTGTCTATGTATGTGTGTATGTTCCACCATAGTGTCTAAGCTACTTAGTATTTTTTATAGGGCGCCAAAGGACGTAATAACTGTCAAGTTAATATATGCAATATAAATTTTATCAAACATTTCTAAATAGGTTACAGTTTGTTAAACTTTTCTTGTTTTGATTAATTGGATAAAAAGAATCATCAAAATGAACTTATTTACTTTACATAACAAGTAACCAAGAGGTCAGTTTTTTTCCAGCTGTTGGCAAATGCAATGTTATGAAAAGAGTTACTTTTTCTTACATATTCTGTGGTCAGAGGAAAAGTTTACAGAAACTGCAATTTCTACAGGAAACATTATTCTACAAAACAATAATAGTAGCCTGAAGTATGACCGTAAAGGTTCACAGATTTGGATGATATCTAGTAGAGACATTTTTGAATAGGAACCTCTTACTTTCACAATATCTTTCAATTAAGTTCCTCTACTAACTAACATAATAAAACAGTTCAGATTTAGTATTTTACAAGAGGCCTATGTCCATTAAGAGACTGTTAATCTGAATATCTACCTGTAGTCTTTTGCACCAAATTCATCTTCAGGCACTTGATCATTCTTCTCAGCGTCTTGCATAGCAGCCCCAGGTACTCCAACATTTTCTGTATTTTCATCATCAACCAGGTCTATAGTCACTTCTTCTTCTACTTTCTTCTTTTTACCTGTAATGACACATACATTATAATACTAAAGTTTTATTTGTCACAAAAATGCAAATGGATACATTAGTTTGATACAACAAATACAAGCATACAATTACTGCATGCCAAATCTTCAGATTCTCTCATTACATATATTACAGGTATATGATAGAACAAAATTGATTCAAACATTTGTACATGCACATATGTGTGTACAAATGTATAAACTTGTAACTGAATAGTAAGATATAGAATTATAAAGACAAATTATTTACCTGATCTATCACTTCCACGACTGGAGTCATATTTCTTTAATTTTTTTGGAGGTCCCATTTTATTTGTATTGTAAGATTACTGTCTTAAAGCAATAATATCACAATTTTGACTGCGGGTTCCTCTTCTACGTTGATCTGAAAGATTTTAAAGTATAGTATTAAAAATCGGTATCGTTCGTAAGAACTTACAATAATGTATATTACTCACCTATCTCAATCTTGGTTGTAACAATATATGTCGAGTTTTTCTAGCAGATCTGCAGTTACCACTAGGTTCTTAAAAATTAAACGTATTTTGATACTATTTTTGCACAACGAAATGTAATGATTTTTGTAAACAAATCATCTGTCACGATTGTTAACTATCTGTCATCTAAATATTTTTTTCATGACCATAGATTCGCGTGGTAATTTTTGTATCCCAAAGACATCGAAAATGTTTTCGGACTTTAAATGACAACAGAAGATTAGCGCTTTAATGGTAACAAGGATAATCATTTATCATTTAGTACAATTTTACTCAATTCATATAATATAATCTGAATCTTGGAAATCTCCATTACCATCTACAGCGAACTACATTAAACACATACTGGAATAAGATCAATTGCGTTGCAAATTATACGGTCGTACGAAGAGAGGGCGCCCCAAAATTTTTTTTTATTGGACAGATCAAATCTCGAATAAAAATACATACATTCAACTTAACAACAGATGCACTTCCGAACGCGATAGGGAATTTTGAGATTTTACATTCTTAACTCAGTTATTAGTGTTGCTATTTAAAAAAACAGATTTGAGCTAGCAGATTTTGAAGAGTTTTATCTTAGTTTATCATTTGAAACGATTTTAGATAAATCCATTGAATTACATACTCCATCGTTTGCATAATTTTCGTAAAAATGTGCTATTAATACTGTTGCGCCATAGAGTAAAATGGGTCTCGTATAATCTAGACGTGCATTCGTCTAGATTATACGAGAGAGATTCGGAGGACAGCGCCATCTAGTACCAACTTACCAACGACTGTTGAGATTATGATTAATAATTCCGATATTTTAAACGCTAGATTACTGATTCTAGGAGATTCTATTTGTTCCAGAATGGTTTATCAAATGCTAGAGATCATTCATCACCCTATAAAAATGGAACATGTTAGCCTTACGGTCTAGTATTGTTTCACGATACAGCGGCTTAACATCGAAGCGCTTTTCTAGTGTGACTAACAAGTGATTTAGTGAATTATTGTCATAAAAGTTATAACACAATATTTAAAAATGACAACCATTTTTAAATATTGTGTTATTTCTTTGGTAATCAACAGACTACTTTTATTTAATTGATACCCGGCTCGTAACAATATATAGATAATTTTGTTGACTTATTGACTCATAGTTACCGAGTACTAAGTTCAGTAAAAAAAATGGAAATAAAAAAAATATTGTTCAATAATTTTTATCCTAAGTAACGATGCGAGGAGGCGGAGTACTAAAGAGTCTGAGCTAAACTGCTGCTGCTGCTAAAAGCAAAGTGAGACTGGCAGATGTGGCAAGAATATAAGGGATCCCTGTTGACTATGAAACCCTAAAACAAATTAATTTTAGAGGATAAGTTAGAAATGTATCTAATTTAGATCAAGGACTCTAGGGTTCTAAGCTTGAGAACAACAGCGGTGATAGTAGTCTAAAGAACTAATTAAATATAACTTCCCCATGCATTATTTTGTTCAATAGACCTTTTGACCAAATAATAAAGAGGATATACTGCCAATTTTCTTTAGAATAGCACTTGAAGGATGTGGTATGTGAAAAGAGCAAAAAAGCAAATATCATAATTAAAAGCTGCAATAAAACTAAACATTAGAATGTGGTGCAATAGCGAATCGGGTTACAGAAAGTATCTGCATAAAGAATAGTGCTAATCCACCATATCCATCAGAGTAGTGCTCCTTAAGAATAGCTTTGTTGGGATATTAGGTTTCTATTCAATTAAAAAATAAGGTTTCTCTTTTTCTTTTGATAAACAGAACTTTGGCCACTAAATTATTATTGAGATTAAATACATTTGCAAGGAGATCTATTAGGAAGAAGATTTTTTGAGCTAGTAACATAAATTTTATCAAAATAATTATAAATTTATTCTTGTTCAATTTGTCTAAACTATTGTTAAAGATGTCAATTACATGAACACATCGAAGGAAAGAATTGAAATCTTTGAAGATTTCCTTCTGTGCATCATAGCTGCTTGTTTTAGCGAGATGTGTTGAAAGGAACTGTGTATATTGCTTTTTTTACATTCCTTTAGAAGAGAACAGGGCATTTTATATTCTGACACAGTGTTTGAGAAGAGAATAAATATCATAAATAATCAAGTATTGCATTTATAACTGGGTATTATTTGACATCACTTCCCTTAGTGCTTTGGCCTTGTCTTACGCGATATTGTTGATGAATATTATTTGTAGAATGTTGTTGTTGAATGAAGTTACACTTCATTTTTTTAATAACGATTTGCCGCTTTTGTCTGTTCCCGCCTAAACCAATAAAACCGCCTGTTTATTTTATTGTTATTGGTGTTTGGTTATTTTTACTAAACACGATCATTTTTGTTTTGGGCATATTAAACTAATAACTAAACTAAAATAGTTAACGCAAGGACTCTGACATATAAATAAAATAACTTATAATACATAAACTATACACTTAATCATACATAAACTAAAATCACACATTAGCCTAAATGTATAATTCTAAATAAAACCGCGGTCAAAACTCACGTTGTCACTCACTTCAACTTTTATGTCTACTTGAAAGATCAAATTAAGAATATTTTTATACATGTGCGCATTAAAAACAAAAAGATACTTACCAATCGACATACAATTGCATCGTATCCAAATTGTGTTATTTTTGCGTGCTCGTTTCTTATTATTTTCGCACTATTTAGTTACAATTTACTTTAGCTTTTATCACTAAAACAACAACAACAACAATAGAGGTGACCATAACACAAACTCGAATACAATAGTCTATCGATAGTTTCGCGGCACTATCGAGAGATACTAAACTAAATGTTAACGTTTGTTTTTTACCTTTTAAATAAATAAAAAGAACTAATTGAATTATCGGTTCTCAGAAAACAGAAGTAATAAATTAGTCGTGGCAGCGATAATTCTATAGAAAATATTGACTTTGTCGATTGACATAAGGGTCTACTATCGCTACAAAAGCATCGATACTATTCATTTTTTAAAGAACACAAAACATCGACGGATGGCCAGGGCAGCCTCATAAGCTTACACGATATCCGTCAACGCGTGACTTTTTCAAACTATACAATTAACACTAGTCAGCTTTCAAGAAACTGAGTGACATTTTATCGTCATAAATACCGCAGTGTTTCCAGGTAAAATTTTGTCATTATTGTGTGTTGCCAGCCAATTATGGCTTGGAGACGTGGTTGGTCACAATGGGTCTCATACAAGAAGACGCAGCGTGGATAGACCTCTACACGGTGATTCGGCAACCTGGTGAAGACCGAGGAAAACTATTGAATGCTGGCCCAGGACTGGTTGTTACAGCGAACTTTGGTATAAGCCGATATGGAGTAGTGGATGGACATCTATCGGCTGAAATGACGATGATGATTAAGCAAAATAAGGTTTTAGTTTGTTTGTCAGTTGTTTATGGTTGGATATATTCTATGTTTTGAGAATTACTAAATTTGCACTGTACGAATGGTGCAGTGATTTAAGGAGTTACCTCTCCGTTTCTTATTACGCCGAGTTTCTTTTTATGTAATAGGGGGCAAACGAGCATACGTATCGCCTGATGGTAAGTGATTGCCGCCGTCCGTGGACACTCGCAACACCAGAGACGTTACAAGTGCGTTGCCGTAAGTAAAACAGTTCGTGGACATTCTAATTTCGAGTAGGAGAGCATTCCAGAGTACTACCGCTTGGGCAAAGAAAGAATTGTGAAAAGGACATAAGAGAAGTACATTATTTTCTGAACGAAGATTTCTGTCACGATTAGAGGACAGATAACGGAAGTATGGAGCAAAGTAGGCAGGAGAAAATGAAATGAAAATAGGGAGGTAAGTTCTCGCTGATTGCGACGCAGCGAATGGGCAACCATTTTATTTTAGTCGGGAACGTAAGGCTGTCTCATGGTCATGCTTCCGGAGATTAAAAACGAATCGAATGTAGTTATTCTATAATAGTTTATTGTGGAGATATGCATTTAGTTCGAAGTAACATACACCACCATAGTCAATTATTGGGATTATTGAGAACTGCATGAGAGTTGTTTTAGTGTATGGTGGTAGAAGTTCTTGAGACGATATAACGTTCGCATGGTTCCAGTTACCCTTTGGCTGACATAAGTAACTTGAGCTTGCCAATCAAGGGTCGAGTCGATGAGTCAGCCCAGATGTTTGACTACGGAACCGAATGGGATGACTGAGCCATTGACGACAATCGGTGTGATCGAAGCAGTTCTATAATCGCCTTTGGGTTAACCTATAAGTCAAATCTCATCGACCACAACTTTATGATCTCTAAATCTTTGTTGACTTCGTCGATAGCTCGCGCTATCTCCTCCAGTCTTGCCTGTAAAATACGCTTTCAGATCTTCAGCATAAAGGTGATACGCACTCCGAAGTGGTTGAACAATGAGGTTGATAAATATCGAAAATAAGAGAAGGAATAGAATGCCGCCTTGTGGGACGCCAGCGCGGAGTTCGCACCAACTCGATGTTGAGTCATCAACGCGAACACACTGCTGTCGCCCCTGTAGACGAGTTCCAGCAACTCGGAAGGCACCATAAGACCTATAAGGATAGATAGGATTTTTTGACTGACGGTATTGAAGGCATTTGAGAAATCAATTAACACTGGTACTGTAACTTTAGTATCTTGCATGCCCCTCCTAATATCGCCAGTCATCACTTTAGGAAAAGCGGAGACTTTGCTGTGACCGGCCCTAAAGTCGGATTGCAGAGGGCTTAATTGCTGGTTTGTTCGAACAGTGAGCAAGTTGCTCATGAACACAGGCCTTTTCTGTCTAAGATACTCGTATCTTAGACAGAAAAGGTCGAAAGTGTTCAGCGAGTGAAGAATTCTTAATTTTTGGAAAAGGAATAATATAAGTCTTGCGCCACAACGAGGAGAAAGTTCCGGAATCAAGAGAGAAATTTATTATATGGGCGATTGCTAGAAGAATACAGTCGAGTACCGTATTCACACTCAATCGGTGGAACAGCGCAAGCGCTATTTCACACCGGTTTTCTATGAAGCTGTGGTATCGCTCCGGTCGAGCCTGCCCATTCATGCCGAAGCGTGGCTCTGTGTTGTGGATTCAAATTCCAAATGGGACACACATTGTGTTATTTAAAAATTGTCGTTGTGCATCGAGTGTCCTGTGTCCATATATAAAATATGTTTTGTAAAATGCGAAACAAATATATTTGGCAAGGTTTTTTTTGAAAAAAACAGGAACTAAACAAGGATTGTAACGATTCTTAAAAAATATATATTTTTGTAACAATGTTGGTAATTATTTAAAAATGCCAAGTAAAATATTGAGGTTAAATAAAAATCGTTATTCATAATTTAATGCAGTTTTCTTTTATTTATTAAACATTTGCTTCTTCTTTTACTTATTAATATGACAAATGGAATATTGTTTGATATCTAGATTAAATATCTAATCTGTGACAATACTTTAAACAACTTTTATATTCTCATCAGCATTTTGTACAACAATAAATGGATTTATAACACTAAGTAATGCATTTGACACTAATTTTAAGGCAATAAAAACATGGCGGGATATCATTTTAAAAGCTGATATTATGTATTACAATACTTGTGACCATTTAAGAAGGAAGTATAGATAATAAACATAATAATTAAAGTACATAATCTGTCGTATCAACAGAGAATAGATCTTACGACCTGCGTGTGCAAAATACTGTAACTCATTTATTTCGAGATAATTTACTCCTTATTTATTTGATACGTTATTGAATAAAAAGAAAAGAAAGCAGGTTAAAATGAAGTTGCGGCGACCCTTCTGAGGCAATTACAGATTACAAACAAATTGGGTTACATTGATTTTTTATAACGCCTATATATAATTTCCACATCGCCTTTAACACTCTATCGTCCTGAAGCTGAGTTGCAGGAATTGTATAATTGTTTCTAAGTTTTTAATATTTTTACTAACGATTTTATCATGGCCGGCGTCGCAGATGTCAAGTCTTATCAGTGTGAACGCGACTTAACCGCCCACGAAAGTCTAATTGATGACAATGATTGTGTAAGCGTTTCTATTCGAAACAGTAACATGCTTTCAGGTGTAGGACACAACAATTGCTTCTTATACGTAGGTAGTTAAGTATTTACAAATAGTTTTTAAAATAAATAATAAAACTGTCTTTAAATGAACTATTTATAAATTGTCATATTTAAACTTCGAAGATTAACGATAAATATACAAAAAGAATAAGCTTTGTTAATAATTATTTTAATATTTTGAATGTTACACCTAATAAGTTTCAGTCCTTAAAATGGCCGCGCTTAATATTTCAATGATCTTTATTAGACTTCAATAAAATGCGCAATTTTTGTGCTATCTACTAACAATACAGACAAAGGATTGTACAGTTTGAATTATATAAAGGAAAGATAACGCACACACTCACACGCGATAATATTGCACATCACGGTCTTATACAATGACAACACGATGAATATCACACATGTTACTTCGTCCCTTTGTCTTGCAATTTATATCATTAGCTTAAACAGCAAATAGCAACACTCTCAAGCGTTTGTCTTTAGGTATGTGTTTTGATTTATTAATCGTATAGCGATGACAAGATTTGTTTTTATACAGTGTTGTTGCTTGGTTAGCTGTTTAAAGAAGTCAATGAACTTAGGTGCAATAATTCATCAAAAGAAGATATTGTTTTCATGAATTTGTTCGTGTTTACAAATCAACTCTAGCAGCCGAGTTTTAAAGTAAAGTATTGAGTAAATTGTGACACACCGTGTCAAACATGATTAAACAAAATTAGACTAGCATAACGTGCGATGCACTTGTGAGCGTTTCTATATACAACTGTATTGATATTAAAATAAAAAGGTATTGCGCAAATTTATTGAAATTTATATTCACGTCTAACTTTGAAGTTTATTCGCGGTAAGTGTTAGACTTAAGACCCGTAATGTATTAAAAACCAAAACAGTTTTTTGATATATAATATTATGAACAGGAAAATTACTAAAGTGTTCACCGCAAACTATTGGTAATGTATGAATGACAAGTGCTTTCAAATAACGCACCTTACATAATTTTTTATGCATATTTCTAGACACTATGGTAATGATGAATCAACATTTAACTTAACCTGTTAATGAATTAATGGAAAGTAAACAAAATAATGACTATCGCAACACTTTGATGAAGACGGTCGGCCAAGAATATTTGCATAAAATAAATCTTAATTTACCTTTCTATTTGACTTAGCAATCCGGTAATCGTAGATGCAGATATGCATTGCCGACCTAATATAAATAATAAACAACTAATTTAAACTAATTCAAATATTTTTCTTTCACGTCTATTTTCTAATGAGATTTCTATTCATCTGCATTTTATATATCAGTCACTAGTCAAATATCGATTATTGTCAGCAAACGACGCTGCATCGGACGACAAGCGCGGTTCTGGTTACAGACATACAAGGCTACAGGTAAACCGGAAGCAACTAGTACAGTAAGTTTTATCGAGAATATTTCAACATAAATATGGAATGTAGCAAACACTCAATTGAAAAGACCCCCGGGTGCTGGCGTTCGGCCATAATTAATCTAACAATATTAAATTAGAGACAATATTTACAATATAATAGTAACTATGCAACGTAAATTAATATTCCTTGCGTTTACTGTACTGATATGCATCCTTCACATACTATTATAAACAAATATAAAAGTTGTTTAAACACAGATTTATAGCTGCCGGATAGAAAATTAACTTTAAAATAGGTCACTTAAACATGAAACTGTACACTGCAAGACGTCAGCTCCACCGGCCCGCCCGGCTCTCGCCGCCGGCCGCCGGCCCTCATTAAATATTATAATATACCTTTAATCGTTTCTATCTGAATCAATTTCACCTAAGACAACATACTTCAACGTAGACTTTATAACGTTATATCTTTTTACTTTATCTCAGTCTTAGTTTTCGCGAAACTCAAAGACGGCGCGAGGAACGCGGACCCGGCCGCCGTCGCTCCCGAATAAATAAATAGCAAGTCTATAGCGGTCGGGGAGGCTCGTCCGCGTCCCGGTAATGGAATGTAAGCGTGATATGGTGGCGGGGCTTTGGTCAGGCGTCGGGCGGCGCGGCGCGGCGCGGGACCATGACGCCCATGGCGCAGGCCGGCGCCGGCGCCGCGGGCCTCGCGCCCATGCGCACCCACCAGCGGGTGGCCTTCTGCAGCAGCCCGTCCTTCTTGCGCCGCGCCGCGCCCGCCTCGCCCTCCGCGCCCGCGCCCGCGCCCGCGCCGCCGCCCGCCGCGCCGCCCGCCCACTCCGGCACGTCGCTCACGCACTTGTTCGGCGGCGGCTGGAAGCTGCTTCTCGTCAGCTCGGCTTGCTGGAATGCGACCGACCGTTTAGTGCACCCGAACACGATTGCCCTTATCGTTGATATCGATCGATACCCACATATTTTTATCGAAATCATCATCGACCTATCGCATTCTACCGCTGGAAATAATAAAGTATATAATATACCGTCAAATCGTCACTACTGAAAGCTGTCTGTTGGGTCTGAAAAATATTGAACGGGCTCAGCCTCATTGTTTTATCAGACTTGGTAAACAAATAAGTATCATATCCATACGACTATATTAGAAACAGGTAAAAATTCACTTCCAAGATTTATTTACGCAGTTAGAAGTAAAAAAATTATAAAATGTATTAATGAGAATAAAAAATACGAAACAGATACATGAGATGTTATCATGCTCGTATGTCTACATAATTATTAATATACTTTTATTTACGTTATCAGTTCAATTGATTTAAAACTACTGATACCAAAATGTCACGGCAGGTGTAATAATTTATTTTAACATACACTTTTTTGAAAGTTAATTTCTAATATATTAATTAATAAGATTCAGTTTCTAATTAGAGACGTATTTCAAATCGTCCTCATTGGTTCAATAAACAACGGTAATTATTAGATTGTTTTTCTTTTCCTCTAATATATAAATTCGTTTCTGAGTGATCTATAGTCCGCTATAGAGAGTATTTATTATACCTGATAAGGGACTCGTAACTGTAGATGCACATCCTGCCCGTATTCGCCGTCAGGCAGTTGTATACTGGGAGGTAGCCCGAGCCTCTCGGCGGCCGCAGCGGATCTCGCGCGCGTCTCTTGCTCCACCATCTCTTGGAGCCTTCCCACCATCGCCTGCAACCTTTGCTGCTTCTCCCATTCCCTAAAAATATTAAGAGAAATGTCACATTATATAAAATTATTCTAATTTTGTTGTTGTAGAAGCAATGATGGAGAAACATTTTTAATACTATTTATTTAAGGTCGAGATTAGCTGAAAAGACAGTGGAAAGTATAAATTATGTTGTAGCAACATTTATTGATAGCATGATAATTTGTAAATATCGCTAGAGACTGATCAAAATAGGTTTTGTTTGACTGTCAATTTTACATTACCATATTTCGGATTGATAATTTCTCCCTGATAGTTTTTTTATATGCAAGGTTACTTTTATTTTCGATTATGAATATATAAATTAAGAGCCACTTTAGGAAAGAGAACACTCTATTGTGTACATTTTTAGCATTGGACATAAGATTTTCATTTACATGATCATGTTTCAGCATCCGTAATATTTTTTATTGTCAACCTATAGCATTTGTTTTATATATGCGTCTTATAGCATCTGTTAAGTATGTATTTGAATTGAATGTTGAAAAACTATTTATTATAATTTTATCAGACTGTCAGGAGATTCACTATCCGTATCTTTTCTTGAGATAAATTGTATACTGATTAGATAGAACAGGCAAAGTTTACAAATTTCACACTGCCCTAAAATGCTTAACTTTCTCATACGTTTTAACATTAGGACTTTTCTTCATTATATGGTATATAAAACTTATATCTATGCACTACTTTTGGCCTGTGGCACCGCCTGCATATATGTCGGTTATTGCGGTGATTCTAAACTATTATAATTGTATTATCTAAGAATAGTTTACAATAATACTAATAGTATAAATTAAACTAATAGTTTTATCTAATATATTTCATGTAAAGACATTAACCTCTTACAATATTATTGTATGTACATATTTACACGTGAAAAACAAAAAAGGGTTCTAAAAGTTTGACCATTTTCCAGGAGTCAAATAAAAAAAAAGCTTCGAGAATATTTTATTTAATAAGGGATGCTGTAAAAGTTATTTTTACTTCACCTATGGTATTGTAGTTTGTCTACATTTTCATTTTTCATCCGCATTTATGCCTGAAATAATGAAAAATCCGAATATGTATGTACATTTACGCATGTTAAATTTACATTCAACTTCTTGTTTACTATATAGGAGGGATAAGGGTGTATCTGTTAATACTACTACAATCAAGAAAATAAGAAAAAGGTAAAAAAGGATATATATATATAAATATATAAAAGTTACAAAATAATAACTGAAGTATACCTACACACTTCGAAAATATTACGGAAAATCGTGAGAGTCAAGTTTACGAATGAATGGATCATTTGTAATACAAACCGGATAACAGAATATTTGCTAGTGAGAGGAAAATAATTCAAATTTATTCTTAATATGCCCAGATATTTATTAACAAACAGCTGATTTCTGCACTATTACATAAGATATATTATATTAGTAGGTTAGGTAGGTAGGCCAGGGTAGGAATTTTTTATTCGGCTTTGCTAGCGTTTATGTCTAATATGTCAATGAGTCTACCAGAAGAAGTGCCTAGGGATGAAAGTACATAGTATTTAATATTACGATTTTTCTTATTAAAAATATTTATTTGTTAAACGTGTTTTGATTACAACTTCGTTATTTAAATGAGCAGCTAAGGGCGTATATGTCATTACTACTAAAATGAAATAAATGCTTTATTATGCCGTCTTAGTTCTCATAAATTCTAAAGTAATAACTGAGATATAGCTACACACCTTACAAATATTAGGGAAAAACAACCGAGTCAAGTTTATGAATGAATGGACCATTCGAATAAGCTAACGCATGCACGCACGCAGTAGCTAACTGGCTAACCAGCCGCCATCGCGGTTAATCGAAAAGCCGTTTGCACAACCGTGCAAATAGGCGCTTTTCGATGTTAATTAGGATTTGCTTGTGGTTGTATTATCGCACTTAACCACCACGCCAATCCGTATTAAAATTGAGAAGAGGTTGCGCGGTTATCTCCCCTGCGGTTGACCACTAGTACGTAAGAGCGATTAGTTTGCTAGTAAGAGGAAAATGATTCTTTATGCTTCTTATCCCCAAAGTTATATTTATAAACAAACAGCTGATTTTTGTATTATTAAATATCATCAGTCAGGCAGTCAGTATCGGTAGATAAGTGTTACTTTTATTTAATACATTTCTTATTAGCTTTGCTAAGGTTAATATAGTTTTTTCAATCAGTCGATCAGAGGAGCAGTGTTTACTGTTTTTCTTTGGGTTGGAAGGCTCTTTATCTATGTCCTTTATAGAATCGTAAACTATGCATTTGATCATGTCATGATCTTTGGCTAAGTGTTGTGCATGAGCCCACAAAGGTTTCTGAGTTGGTACGACCAGCTTTGCGGTTGTTGTTGCGCGGGGCTTAGCTAGTTTTTTTAAATAAATAATACTAGCAATATGAGTCGTACTTTAGTAGTATCTTTATCAACCCTTCTTATAATGCTTACATTGGGAACCCGCAACGTCCTTAGCCTTTACGGTACCGGCACGTAGGTTAAGGGTAACAAACAAAACATTTGCATCTAATAATAGTTTTTGTTATACTAATTTTGTCGTTTTAATAGTCGTTGTTATTCATATTTAATAATGTATGAATCCCTCCTATTGCTCCTATTTATACTCCCTATATTTATTCCCTATTTCAAATTGACATTCACGTTGATGTTCTCTAGGGAAAGTGAAGGGGATCGTTTTAAAAAATATATATTTATTTAACAAATATGCGTTATTTGCTAACAGGAGCATTTTTATGAACGTTTGATGCTTTCCATTACAGCTAAACAATGTTTTGATGGTGATTTTTAGCTGACGCCATTAATGATTGAATTTTATAAAATGCTTTTCTATGCTTACCTATACCTATCTATGATAATAACCATCATTTTGGTTTAAAAAACGGTTTAAGGAAAAAAAAAGTGCGTGCGTACAAAGTACACATGTCAGAAGTGAAACTTCTTAGCTCTCTCCCACCTCTCGCTCCATGGCACTGTGCGTGATACGACAATCGCTCTACTCACTTTTTCTCTCGATCTTTCTCACTTGCTTGCTCCCAACTCTCACTCCATCGCTAGTTGCTTCATGCTACGTTCGCCCTGTCTTACTCTCTCTCAATCGGTCTCGATCGCTCTCTCTATCTTTTTCGACACTTCCGTTGCATACTCGCGTGACGTTACATTTGTAAAAATTTTACCCTCATGCGCCTAAAGAAGATTCACTTCAAAAACTTAGAATATGGAAGACATTATACCTACATTTTTAAATAAATTTTTAGGTCTATTTTACTACACTAATAGTTAAATATCTATTCTAACATCCTTATGGATACCCATGACACAATAACTATCACTTGAGTTAAAAAATAAGGTTTGAGAAGAAAGAACTTACAATGTGGAATGGTGATGTCTGTGATCGTGCCGTAGGCGCGGTCCCCCCGGCGCGCCCAGCCGCTCCATGCCCGCGCACCCCGGCACTTGTACCGAGAGCATCTGCAAATCACAACACACTACTCTCACTTATGTTGTTATCCTCAGTGTCAATATTATATCACTATAATTACATTTGTCGGTCGTCGGGGTAGGTAGGTATCACTGTATTATCAACATCAACGCTTGTAAAAACACCATCCAGCATACGGCTGACTGGCATAGTGGTTTAGTTTTTTATCTTTGATAGTCCACTGCTTGATACACATCTCTTAGGTTTTTTATGTCTACTTACACCTCTTTCTTGCCTGTCCATGATGGACAGGCAGTAGTTATAAAGTAGGTCAAAACCTCCTTTCTAGGAAAAGGCATATGTATCCAGCAGTGGATATACATGTATTAAAACATCAACAATGTGTTATCTCATAATAAGCTTGCAACACACAGCTATTTTATTTGACATATACTACTCTAAGACATTATCAAAATACATTAGTCTTAAATCTATCAGAGTTGCATTGTTTTATTTTCTTGTTATTTTGGAACATTTTATGATGTCATTGTTTAAAATAAGAGTGTAGTGTTGTTTTTGGTGTACTTTTTATTATATTAAGGTATTATATGGTAAATTCTAAAGTGCTTGATAAAACAAAAAAATGGAGTCTCATATTTTTAGATATAGATTAGATATATTTTCTAGACTTCTAGAAATATATCTAATCTCACATAAATTATGCATATCTTGACATTTTAAGTAGAAAAAAATTTCTTTTGCCTTTCACGTTACATGTAATTAGGCCCAGGAAAACTCATGGGTTTTGGAGGATTGAACCAAGTGGTGTGGAATTGGAGAGTCCTATGTCCAGCAGTAGATTGCGGTAAGCTGATGATAATGATATTTAACAGGGAACCCCTCAAATTATCAAACCAGGCAAAACCAGTATTATGATAGCCAAACTGCTGATAAACATACTTAAATATTTGTAAATAGATACATGTTACACCCAGTCACAAACGAAATGATTGTGTTTATCACACAAAGGTTTGTCTTGGTTGAGAATCGAACCGATAACCTCTGGTTTTAGCAGTCAGGATCACTGACCACTAGACCTGTCCTAGTTAAGGTTGTGATATGCAATCTTTACATAGTATAAAATGAAGATGTGAGATGTTTTTAACTCAAAGTGATTCAAGAGGAAGGTTTAAATGTCTAATATATATTCTATATAATATAATAATGTTTAATATATAGTAGAGGAAATTTCAAAGACTTCAAGCAAAGCTGGACCGGGTTGCTAGTTTATATAAATTTACATAGTCATATAATGCAATTTATATTATAACATTCCCAAATTATTTAATATTCTACAATTAGTTATTCTAAAATATTTTTTTAACTAATATTAGGTTTAGATTGTCATTTCTTTTTGTTAAATGTCTAATACCATTAGCTACTACTAATTTTTAAATAAATACATTCCTGCATTATAGTAAGGAATCTGGTAATGCAAACAAATCTATACTAATTTTATAAAGCTAAATAATTTTTCTGTATGTTTTAATACACTAATTTAAAGAACTACTGGTTCAAATTAAAATATTCTCTTAGTGTTAAATAGCTCATTTAGAGAGGAAGGCTATAAGCTATTTGACATCATTCAATGACCAATGGGAGACGGGTAAAATTTATTCCTTTTGAAAATAGATGAGTAGAATAACATAGGATAGTGTTATAATAACTTTAAATTTACATGTAAAATGAAGATTAAAAGACCATTTTTCCACTCAAATTGTCAAGAGATACATCTGCTCAGGGAAGTGTTAATCATCAACAGCCTCTCCGTAAAAAGGAGGTTCTGGCTCACCGTACCACGAACCCAGTAAAGTATAAAAGGGTGTAAATGTCACATTTGGGATTATTTTTTGACTTGTATGATATTCACAGTGATGGAGTGCCTACACGCTAAACATGTCTTGATAAAAGAACATCAATAATATTTTATCTGCCCCTGTCAAGTTATATTCTAGAAAAGCGTTTCATTATTTTGCTAATAACGAATTTAGAAAAACGTTTCTGGATTCTTTGACATTCATACATAAGTATAACATATATGAATAGTCACAAATAATTCATTGACACAAATTGAATTTAAAAGGAGTTTTAGATAGACAACATAAATTAATAGGGTACTCAGTATTGTCGCAAGAAGCAGTAATGAAAGGTAATCAAGTTTTTATTAATGATGATAATCAGTGTGGTAGTTTTAGACCTGTTTTTACTTTTTTATTTTTAATTGTTGATAGGTCATGATATTTTATGAGGACTTAAAATTATTTGATTACCAATTAGAAATCTAAAGGCAGTGTGGTGTTTTATGTGTTAAGAACTCTATTTAAGCAACTTATTCATAATAAGCATAGGCATATAAAACAGACAAGGAAAATATACCACTGAAACATTTGGGACCCTTTGAATTTTTCTCAATTCATTAATTTTACAAGAAACTTACTATAGTCTAGATGGCATTAAAAGATTTTCACCTTTTTTAAATTTATTCCAGTCAGAATTATCTTTGAATGAATAACTTTTTATCTACTGAAACATGTTGCAGTCAACATTGAACAGAATCAAGAATGTTACCAAGATTTATTGCTCAACAGAATTCTCTTGCAATACACATTTTACAAGTTTCATGACTAAAATTGAATAATGTCAGATTTGTGTCATAATTAAACTTCCTTGGGAAAATGTCAGCTTCTTTTTTTTTTAAATTCAAAAATGATAACAGTCCTAGTTTATTCTTCTATGTTTATTAAATGAGATAATTTGTTTTCTTTTTTAATCTTAGATGGAGTCTCAATAATTTCACTTAGAAATCTTTGAGCATTAAATTTAACTCATTGAGAAAGTATGTGAGTCAATTATCAAACATATGATTCACAAAAATAATGATTAGATACTTAATCAAAACAATCACAGGTAGGTATACCTACCGTTTTTGATGAGTATTTTCAAATGTGATGCACAAAATATTCGGTAGGTAAAGAGTTGACATGTCACGATTATCATACAGCAAGAGGTGATTACGGAACTGTCTGTCATGAATATTTATTTAAATTCACACAAACAACGTCTGGGTGTGACGTCGCTATCGGCGCGCCTCTTATCACTTGGCACGCTCCCGCCGTCTCGCGGCCATCCGAGTCGCTTCGGGCCTCACTCGACTCCAGTACAAACATTCTTCTAATCTACTCATTTCCCAGATTTATGTACTTCATATAGTTTTTACTATTTTAGCTATGGTATATAAATGTGTTTGTCTTTACTAGATTACGGAGTTATTTTATGCTGTTATTACACTGCACTCTTATGGATTCAAATGAATAACATGACGTTTTTTTACACTACTTACTATTTGAAACAGTGTCGTCCACAATTCTCGTAGGTTTTCCACCTATGTATGACAGTTAGTGATGTGCTTAAATCCAATTTCGATGGCACACTAATCGACACAAATATGTGAATCGATCACAAAATGTTGTATTTGGTATTTTTTTACACAGTCACTGACATTTGTTTTGTTGAAGCTGTAAATATTATATAAACGAAATCATCACAGGGCACTGTAGAGAGATTAGCGCGTCTACAATAATTAACTATCATTCACTAATAAATAAAAATATGATATTTAAGGCATTAACACTATAAAAATAAAATTATTTATTAATTATGGATAACGTATAAATTCCACTATCGCGTGTTTTATGATGGAGTATCATAACTCCTTTTTTCATATTGGCAGAAAGACGGCTGCCATCGAGCGAGTCTTGTTGTTCAATGACGCGGACGGACGCGGCGCGGTGTTCGCAGTCGCGTAGCGGGGAGGACAGGCGGGCGGGCGGTACACCGGCTGCCCCGATGTCGTCGCACACTAACACGATTGTAGTGTGTAATTTGTATATAGATTTTCTCTCACACATAAATAATCTGTCTAGTTAACTTTGTGTGCTCAATCGGTACTTTGGTAGGTGCGGTGAATACGATGTAGCTCGAGCTAGTAGTGTGTTTATTAGATTATAGTAAGTATAACGTGTGTTGCGTGCATATGAGCTGGCACACATGCAAGTAAAGCTCGATCGCTTTGCTGCTACCGTCGTCGTAGTTGTTATATATGCGCACCTATAACAGTAATAGTGAGCGATGACGCGTTTGTCGGCTCGCGAGTGAGTCGAGACAGTTGGCATTGCTCAATGATCGAGTTGTAGTCATAGAAAAATACGTAACCAATAATTGTAAATGGATCATTATTAATTGATTTTATAAAAAAAATATGTTTAGTATAATACCAGTTTTATAATACCATGTTACGGAATAATTTATTCTTTCCCTTGAAATTGATATATATCGGAAAACTAAGAAAGAAAGATATAATGATATGATATGATAAGAAAAATATAATTGATTATACACAAACAGACAGGCAAATTTAGTTGGAAAAATAATATCTACGACTTTTCTTTAATCAAATAAATCAGATTATGTACATAAATAATCTTTAGTTATTTCTTAGACCCTTTGACATGTATAAATTTATCTTATTGTACGTACTACATGCCTATCTATTTTGATCTATTTTTACATTACATCTGATTATAGTGGTAAATAAATCTTTTGTTTTGATTATAGACATATCTATTAATCGTAGACAGCGTTTTATTAAAAAAATTCCAATATTTTAGGTACAATACAAGATTTAGTATAATATTTACTTATTTACGATTATAAATTTATATACTTTCCTACGGTATGTAACACGTCAGTTTTGATGTAATAATGATCATCTACTCGTATCTCATAGACGACTTTTTTGTTAAAAAACTACAAAATGTAAATCATAATTTTGAAACCCATTGTGTTTCTATTTTTGAACCTAGGGTAGAATGGTTACGGAGTCAGTCTTGTTGGTTTCAACGAATATTTTTTTTTAGTGTTAGCAACAACTCACGGGGTTGGCGGCGGCGGCTGCGGCGGCAGCGTGGCGGCGGCGCAGGTGCGGGCGGGCCAGGGCACCCGCGGCCGCGCACAGCAGCACTGCGGCCCCAACGCATGCGCCCGCCCACCACCACTCTGCAATAATATATATAAACGATCCACTTTTGGTTTGAAATCTAAAACAGATATGATGATTTCCTTCAATGGTTATGGGTCAATTTTATCTCTTTTTGAAAAAATAGATTCATAGGCACCTAGAAAAATGTTAAGCAACCGACATGAATTCTCATATGCTTAATGAGCTTATCATGAATACCATGTAAAAAAGAAAATAGCATTGAAACAACTGATGGATTTATGTACATATTGTTAGTGCCTTTATTGATATTTGTATGTCCAGGAAACTGCTCGAAAATGTAGTATTTAGACAAAGCTTCAGGTTTTAAGTTTATTCTAAGTTATAATTAAATTTTTACCTGGAAAATATGATTTTACAAAAATAAAAAAAATAAATAAAACGAGCAATACTGTGTCGCCAAGGTATATTAAATTATATATCCAATACTTATATATACTTAATAATAATATTAATAAGTACGTAACCTATTGATACTCAGTAATTTATTATAGGTACTCAGAAGTAGTAAGTTATACTTTTATCATGTTAAGTGTCTATTCTTTTCGTCATAAACAATCATTTAATGCATTTTTACGATTTTGATGAGCCTCCATTACGATTAATTCTAATTAGTTGTGTTATCCATTTTTTTTATTTTCGGTCAATTTTGACGTTTAAGTACAATTGATACAAAATTTGTAAACATACCAAAAAATAATATTTAATTGAATTAAGAACCTTAAGATGATTTACAAAAGAAGGAAATTATTCATTCACGGGGAATAAAATGAAGGTAAGACAAAATTTAGATTTATATTTTTAGCTGCTTCAAATGTTTGTTTTCTTAAAATAACTGCTTCTTGAAATGTATCCCGCTTGAAATATCTATCTGTTCATATTAGTTATTGTTTTGCGCAGTGTCTGTATAGAATAGATAATTGTACTCGGGTATATGAACTTTAAATGAACCGACCAATTGTCATAATTTTTTTAAATACATTCACCAGGCAGTACCATGTTGGTATCAGCAAGAACAGGCTGACTCGACTAGAGTGGTATTACCCTTTTGCAGAAGACAAACGTAAAATGAATCTCAATTGGCCGCCATAATTGTGGGTTACCATGCTGCATTACTACATTGGCTTCATTCGTAATGATTATGGCAACCTTCTGCAATTTCTTTCTGCTATGCTCTATTTATATAAAAAGTAACTTGTTACTACCTTGTTAGTAAATAAATTGTTAATCTGTATCACCTTAATAAAGGTTTTATTAATTTACAAACCAGCATCCACCGGAACTGCTAATGGTTGTCAATTTGTACGGACATCATGATTAGTGTAGTACTCTCTTACACGGTTAAAGAGAAAATATAAAGTTAAGATATATAGATAAACTAAAGTTAAGATATTTAAAAGTAATTAAAATGTTACAGGTGCAGACAATAGTTATTATAAGTATTTATTAATGAATAGGTAATAGAAATAAACACACGTGATTCATATTTGAACTTCAAAGAACATTCTTTATTCAACATTAGATGGTAGCTTTTCATTGTGTATGAGACCGTCATTGATGTTTGTCGCGTTGAACAAGTCGGCGAAATCTAATATTGTGGTAGCGGATTAAGAATATGAAGTAAACTGGAGTGTCATCAGCCCTATTCATCGCTTGAGTGTCATAAGAGCCGACAAAAGGAACAAAATATGTAGGAAAACGGCGATGCAAAGAGAGTGAAATCTTGACAACACAACCTCTTTTTTGCAAACTTTACTTCTTTATACCAACTAATACATTGTACAGTTTGCTCAAACCTACTCTCTTAGGAGAGACCTATGTCCAGCAGAACACTGTTAAAAACTAATGTTGTGATATGATTTTTAACGAGAAAAAAACGATCACGCCTTCAATTAATTGACGGCCTCGGTGACGTAGTGGCAGCGTGTGCGACTGCTATGGTAGAGGTCTTGGGTTCGATGCCTGAGTCAGTCCAAATGTTTGTATGACCTGCAAATATTTGTTTCGGAGTTTGGGTGTTTTCTATGTATGTATTTACAAAAAAGTATATATGTAATAATATCAGTTGTCTGTACAAGCTCTGCTTAGTTTGGGACTAGACGGCGTTGTGTATTAAAATGTCCGAAAATATTTATTTATTTAATTATGTCATTTGATTGTTACGTAAATGTATGAATTAACTTATGGCGTTTCACAACCCAGACAACTTTAAGATAGACTAGACTGATTAGTGAGACAGCTGTGTTTGTTTTGTGCAGAGTTTGATAGCGACATATTATCTTTAAACGCACACATCTATCTTTTAAACATACCTACACATTACATACGCGAGTGCGTATATAATTATCTATATACAAAGTAATGCACGTTAATTGACATGTATTAAATCATGTTTTATTAAGATAGACGAAACAACTGTGTTGTTGTATTGTATTAAAGTTAATAAGGTTCAGGCATGAAGCTGTTAGGTCAGGTAAGAAGTGAAAGACTTACTTTATTTGTTTTAGATACTGTTTATGTAAACGCAGCAGTGGAAAATAAGAAAACCGATGAGCCTTTAGCGTTTCAATCTTTAGAACGAGAGCTAGACTAGAAACGCCGGTAAAGTATTCTATAAATATTAGAACCGATGTAGTTTTTTTAATGGAATAGGAGGCAAACGGGCAGTTGTGTCGCCTGATGGTAAGCGATTACCGCCGCCCATGGAGAACTGTAACACCAGAGGCGTCACAAGTCCGTTGCCGGCCTTGGGGGATAGGGAGGGAGATGAGGGCAAGGGTTAGATTTTGGGGCTCCGGTATCCTCGCTCACTCGGTGAAACACAGCGCAGGCGCAGTTTCACACCGGTTTTCCGGGCCGTGGTATCACTCCGGTGGAGCCGGCCCATGCATGCCGAAGCGTAGCTCTCCCACGGGTGGTTCTACTAGTAGGTTGTAGAGTAAATGTGAAAAGAAATGAAATACTGTTTAATATACAGAAAATTTTATACCAGTACCTTCAATGACACTCAATAATGT
Organism: Hyphantria cunea; assembly: GCA_003709505.1. Classification (NCBI taxonomy): domain Eukaryota; kingdom Metazoa; phylum Arthropoda; class Insecta; order Lepidoptera; family Erebidae; genus Hyphantria; species Hyphantria cunea. The sequence continues at coordinate 177,556 of PKRV01000347.1, forward strand.
TCGGTCGCACTTTAAATACTTTTGGTCTGATAAAATAAAAACGATATGTGATATTCGATGGCGTTGATACCTTATCAAATACTCATTAAAAGATGTCAATTTATTTCGAAGATAATTTTTAACTAATCGGCAACCAATCACATCGCTACTTCCGGATTATTTGTAAGTAGACGTATCGACTCATGTGATTATAAATCCGATCTGTTATGAAAATATCAACAAACTATTATATTCTCCAGTTGGCTGACAGAAACATGAAAGAACTTAAATATAGGCAAAGTCTTCGCTAGTAAAAAAATGTTTTGTGTTTAATTATTCATGGTGCCTACAGTAATGTATGCATGTGTATTCTTTACACATGCTCGGAGTTTGGAAGTTGGGGTCTGAACCCCCGTGGCTCGGAGAGCATGTAAAGCTGTCGGTCCTGCGCCTGATCTCTCCCCGGTTGTGTCAGTTAACCGTCCCATCGGATTATGAGAGAGAGGGAACAGAGAGTGCACCTGTGTTTGCGCACACACTAGTGCACTATAATATCTCCTGCGTAGTTGGCTGGTCTCCGTTGAGACTGGCCGCCGTAGCCGAAATTGGCTAGAAGAATATCACTCTTTACACAATACTATTAATCAGTTCCCTAGTGTTATGTGTTACAAGTGAATGAAATAAATGAAATTCGTTTTAGTAAGCCGAGCAAAAATACTCGCATAAGCTATTGCTAAGAATATCTTGCACTCATTAGTACTAGATTTATAACGTTACCGCCGAGGTTATTATTTATTTCATTCATTTATTCAATCAGAGTCGGGTTTGTATGTTTCACTGGAATTATGTTTTTCCGCTAACAGATTCTTTGTATAAAATACTAACTACTAAACTACTTCAGAGCTCAATGAAAATGTTTCCCTCATTTAATTTGAGTTTCATGTTTAAATATTTGAAATTTTATAAAGGCCATGGTGATATTAGTTAATAGGAATATCTCAAAATAAATTTATCGAGAACAAATAAAAAATAGTAAATATAAGTAGACATAAATGTAAAATTTTGTTGGAGATAATATTTTTTTTCGTAGCTCATCACGTAGCATGAACGTAGTCATATCGTCGTAGCACCGTAGATCACTGAATACACTAAGTAGCATGATCTTAAGTACATGTCAACTTATATTATGGAGTATTAATAGCACGTTTTCTAATATTATATTATTACAATTTCATGCAGTGCACGTCAAAACACCGAGTACGAAGTGTTTAAAGTCAATGTAGTTGTGCATTACGTGCCGTTCTATTTTAGTTAGAGAGTTTGTTTGCGTGGTTGTGCCCGATTTAGCAATCCTTAATCAGAATGTCACTCTTGACAGCCGACTCAAGTAAAAGTGAGCGCATGTTCCCATACTTTAATCTATAATGTCATATTATGATATTTAATTAAGAAACAGCTATATATGTTAAGAATTTAGTTATAGAATATGTTAAGAGCTTTATATTTATTTACAAGCATACATAAGAAATTAAAATGTTTTTATAGTTCAAAATCCTAAGGCGATCACATATGTTTTGGGAGTATGGAAAAGTGTCTGTACTAGTTGTTATCATCACCAGGGTTTAACCCTGATATCTATAGATGGTCCACCAGCCTGTGACTTAAAAAGGCAAAACCAATACCATGTGGCACTGACAGGTATGCAAAATGATTGTCTGATGATTTAACTTAGAAAACCTTTTTAAGCCCGTTAAAAGTTAGACACAAATTTTGGCAGACGGTTCTCGTAGATGACCATTTGGTAATTAATTGAAAAAAGATAGGTATATTTCAAAACACGAATCTTATTTTTGTAAATTTAGAAAACTATTTCAATATACGATTTGATTTGACTAAGGTGTCAACAACCTTACTGCAATACGTTATTAGACTATATTCAAATCAATTGCTCTTATTATTATTAAATAATGAGACGCGATTTCATGGTTAATTGTTGCAGGAACATTCACTCATTGTTGTTTCGATAATTATTGCATTATTGTTCGGTTTAATTATATACAATTTCACAATTCTTCTGGTGAGTTTAAATTAATCTGTATTAGGATAGTTCCCTTTTGTTTGCTGCTTATACTTTAGGAATGTAACAAATAAACAAGATATTAACGATGTTTATAAATATATTAAAGGTTCCTAAAAGTAGGATTTATCGGTAAACACACCGAGCTTAGGTTAAAAATGTTTAGCTTGTAAACATCTTATGTTTGCACTTTTAGACTTATTATTATTATGATAGTTGTATAAAGTTATTAAAAGTAAACATGCTATGAAGATATGTTCTAAATAGAAGATATGAGTTACAAGAGTTACATGAATGTCATAATGAATGAGTCATTACTATCCAACAGATTTAGGCACTGCGTAATTAATTGAACCTGTCTGGGGATATATACACCCAGCTTGTACCGGCTTCTCCACCCGTGTGTATGTCGGATAGCGTAGTACTCATTTTCCAGGTTAATATATAGCTTATGACACTCACAAATACTGTAACTTTCTATTAGTAAAATAATTTTCAAAAGTAATCCAGTACATTCAGAGATTTTCCCCTATAACCTCATAATCTTTACCTCTTTAGTATAAATTATAGTAAATTGCACACTCAATACAAACTTTTCGTACTCGACAGGTTAGTTTATAATATGTTTTACTTATGTAAGTAGCAGGTTACTGTATAGTGCTATCTGGACCTATATAATCGAATGATTCTAGTAACCGTATTTTAAAAAGACTTTTTATTAAGTTTATATCTTCTTACGCAGAAACTTTAAGTATTCCAAATTCCTTATGAGTGAACAAAACTTTCTTAAATCTCGTCACGTATTAACATATAAATACATGTATTTGTATCGAGTGCTCCAAACCGCAAGCCGGATTTTCCCTGAATAAGAGTTATTGAGTTCGTGGGTTACCGTCGGCTTTAGAGGCCAAAACAAACGGCATGTGGTCGCGCGTACTCGACAAAAATTCGACATCGTTCGCCCAAGAATGCACAGTGCGGTTATTTATAGTGGTCGAGAGGAGCGCGGGGGCGGCGGCGACGTCTGGTGTCGGTCTGCCGGGGCCTGCCGCCGATCACCGAAATAGCTTCTCCAGCTGGCGGTACCTGGCCACGTGGCGCGAACTCGGTCGTCGAGTGCTGGCTTACCTGCCTTCAGCCTTGGAACCGGCTACGGAGGTGTCTTGATTCTACTAATGTGTTGCATGCATATAACAACACGATTCCACACTTATATAAACGAAGCTAAAGGTTACTATCGCTTCTAATGTTACATTCCCTGTCCATTTTGAATTAAACAACAAACCATAGGTAAGTAGAAGGCGCTTATATTTGTTGTTTACATTTCATTCTAAATAAGTAATATGTATTAGTATTAACGATAAGTCATAAAAAAAATATTATCTGGTTTTTTATTTAATGTTATGTGAACCATACCAATAAAATTAAATTAAATTAAATTTTTTTTAAAGACAATGTAATGTAAATGAAACTGAAGTGTCTGCTTGTAATTTAAAATTAACAGCTTTTCACTTAACGCATATGAAAGTATATACAGTACTTCATCACAAAATACATCAAAAATCATCAAAAATCACTTTATTTTTTTTGTCTGTTTGTTTCAGCTAATTTCTGGAACGGCTGGACCGATTTTCACTGGCCTTTCACTGACATATAACTGATAGTATAAGACTTAGGCTTAGACTTAGGCTACTACATATTATATATTAGCTTTGCCCCATGGTATTGCCTGCGTTATTGTATTAGTCAGCTAGTTGTAAATAAATATAACTGCAGTTTTTCTTGGCTAAATATTCTTTGCTTTGAAAATACAGCTAACCTTTAGTTTATTTCCTTTATTACTTAGTACAATTGTCTAATATTTGTCTAATAGTTCGTTTTAATTTTATATTTATTTTATAAGTTGCTGAAGTTACGTTCACACGCAATTGTCAAACAAAAATTCGTTGGCGATGTGCAAAAGAAATGTAATCTAGGTAAAGAACACATGACCGAGAGAGATGACAGTGAAAAATCTTCACATATCTGGATTTTCACTCATCATGCCAACCTTACATCAGGTTGTTCTTTTATTTTAATAGCTGACTGACTTAATAATCATTTTGGTTTTAAGTTTGCACAAGCCAGGAGGTCAATTCGCATAATTAATTCAAGTTTCATTGCACTATTCATTGTCAAACAAATGTCACATTTGGTGCATCTTAATATAGTATGTTTATATTGTATGTAGTGTTCGCTAGTGTTTGCCCAGTAGTCTTATTAGTAGTAGTTAAGTTTATTATACACAATAGTTCGGCCGCTTTGGGTTAAATTTGAAATTTCGTAATTTTTATATAACTGGCTTTTATTGTTCTCAATATAATTTGGGGTCGGCTACTAGTTTCTAACAATATAGGATAAACTTTTCTAAAGAGACGTAATTTAAACAAGAAAATGCTGCTACTCTGCTGCGTCAAAACTTTTGGTAAATATTTAAATAGCTTATGTCACCCAGGCCATTATTTCAGAAATTAAAGCACTACAGTTGAACGTACTAACATATATAAACTGCCAAAAGTGTTACCCTTCCTTTTGGCTTCGACTTAGTTGGGTAAAAATGAACTTTCATTTTCTCAATCGCGACTTAGAAATCCTTACTTTCCTTACATTATGTTATTACAAGTCTTGTCCTTACAATAAACTCTTAAAGTCTTTATTTTTACCAACTTCTGACTCTTCAATGAAACGTTTTAATGATGTTTCTTCCCTTAAGGACCAAATTTCATTTACTGATTTGTTTACCTACCTTTAGGTAGCGATTTTAAAAATATTTATTTAGGTTTTACCTAAAAGATTGTTTTGTATGGTCATCGTAGTACGTAGTTGACTCCACATCTGTTTATCTTCATAAAAAAGGGAAAACTATAGAAGTGTAGGTATTTTAGATCTTGCCTAGAGGGATAAGTTAGTATGGCGATATTGCAATAACAGATTAGAATTACAAAACATTCCACTATGATTTTCTTCTCATAATTATGTTCTTACGTGTTTAGGTATTAATCTATTATCACAACAGTTGAACATAATAGCGAAGTAAATATTTTAGTAACGGAGTTTTGTTATATTACCGTAGTATTTAAGTGCCTATGAACCCAAATGACACTAGGTTTTTGGATTTTCAGCTGGTTTCCTCAGTTAATGTATGAATGTGTCCAAATATATATAAAACTTACGGTTTCAATTATTCTGAAAAAATGAAGTTAAGTTTACACAGAACTACTGAAAATAATTAAACTACTATCATGAAAAAATATTGACACTGATTGTGAGATAGTTTCATAATTCATGTTGCAGTTAAAAATGGGTCGTCATATCGAAGAAAACAAAATCTCTAAATAATAAATGAAAACCAAAGGGGCTTTTACGAAGCGTAAACTGCATGAAGGCTAAATTGAGTAGCTCAGCAGAGATATAGCTACGCAAAATTTTTTAATGCTTGCCTACAAAATGACGTGTCGATAAGCCCTCTCTGTTAACTTTATTTTTCTGTAAAGACGCACAGGTTGATATTATAAGAATAAGTATGGTCTGTATATACTATATATAGGTCGTCAACCGTTCGTGATACTGAGTCTAGTCTGCAAAATCGTCAGTCGTGGGAGTAAGAGAAGATATACACTAAGAGGATATTTAAAGCTATTTACACATTAATTATATATGCCTCGTTGATTTAGCGGTTGAAGAATGCGACTGCCAATCAAAAGAGGTCTTGGGTTCAAATCCCGGGTCGGGCCAAAAGTGTTATTGAGTTTTTCTAATTATATAATAACAGCTCGCAGTTTGGAAGTTGGGGGCTAAACCCACGGGCCTCGGAGAGGCACGTAAAGCTTGTCGGTTCTGCGCCATTTCTCTCCCCCCGGTCGTGTCAGTTAACCGTCCCATCGGATTATGAGAGAGAGGGAACAGAGAGTGCACCTGTGTTAGCACACACATTTGTGCACTATATATCTGCTGCGTATTTTGCTGGTCTCCGTTAAGACTGGCAGCCGTGGCCGTAATCGGCTAGGAGAACTTCAATTAATATATATTACTCTCACATGCTTTAAAAAGTGGTTTTAACAATCTTTTTATTTTTCTTATTAAAGAGGCAACCTAACGCATAGCTGATGTATAATAATACTGATACTACTAGTATCAATGTTATTATTTTATTTATGCCTAATGAAAAAACACAGGGATCGCACCTTTCAATTTGTAAGAAGCTATAGGGATCTTTCTGCATAATAAGAATCCATCATAATAAATTTATAAACTACTGACTGTGTTAGCAATATTGTACATCTACAGCTTAGCGGTTTCAAAGTTTAGACCTACTAACATGTCCTATTTTTTTTTAAATAAGTCGTACTTGAATGAGTAAAATGGTATAGACTTATACATGGCAATAAGACATTCTAGACCCTAAACTTTTTGGACGAGCCCATAGTACTGAAGTCAACTGTAAACAGTATTTTTTTTTGATCGAACCAGTTATTCGATCCGAAATTACCAAGATGTTTGCAAGACCCGCCCTTCTTACGTAAATTGATCGATTCAAAGTATGCGAAATGCGGCTTCTTTTTTCGTTAAAAAGTATTCCGTGCATATAGGTAGGCATGTATGTAAGCCATGAAAGTGATATTTGAAAATATTGATAACGGATCCTGTGGCAAAAATTTTGTATTAAAGATAAACAATAGCTGTGACGTTTTACTAAACAAGTGTAAGTTACCCCCTTCGTACACGATTCGTAAGCGTAGACGTGTCGTAAGCGTATCGTTACAACGCTACGCGTAAAATACCTGCAGTGTACCACAAACGAATCGTCGAGTAGACTTATCGTTTTGTGAGATAACAGTGGAAATCACGAATTCTACCAAACTGAAGACTGTAACCACGCCGCGGGTAACCAACAAATAATAGACCCAGAATATAATGCAAATCTTCACGTTGATAAAACTTCAATATTAATCCAGCTACGCGATTATATGGCAAATGATTTTTTGAAATCTGGTAATTCTCTTCCGTGACAGGCGCAGCATTAGGTGTAATCTATTCCATAATGTATTATAATACGTTACTCACCTCTCCAGTTAATTTCTGATTATATTTCTCCCCAAGCTTTATCCGTGCCGTAACAAGTTAGAAAAAATCCAGTTAAATTTCAAAGAATTTAATGAATGGTAATTTATTACGCTTGGTTCCTTACGCCAGTACTCTAAATAATAAACATCTCGTACGATTTGCTGCAGCACCGCTTCGTGTATGGATTTGTTTGAACCTGTAGGCGCTCGTACTGCTCTTCCTACGCGCGTATTACGATACGCTTACAATACGATGCCATGTGCGAAGGTTTCAATTTTTAGTTTTCAATATTTTTTTCGTTACAAAATTTATTCTAAATTCAGTAGGTATGTTCAGTACACAGATTAGTATTAGTTTAGTTTTATCAGCATGACCTGTACTGACACCGTTTAAAACAAGGTCCACGTATCAGTCATTCGTTTACCTACTTATTTCAATCCATAGTACGTTTCTAGAAGTTGTTTTGCCAGTGCAATTATGTGACCAAAACAAACAAAATCTTTATAAAGAGACGAACTTGGTTTGCTGTATAAGAATCTACTGCCAACAGAGCAACAAATAGTGGAAATACCTAAGTGCAAAATCGTAAGCCGTATTTGATAAGAGGGTGGTAGGGGATGTGGGAGGAGGCTGTCGGGACGTCTAGACATAGCGTAATTAGGAAGGTGAGCGCGTAGGCAGCTCCGACTCACGACGCGGAGTAACTGAGCGAAGTGAAGAAGTCGTGCCCCGCTAGCCTCGGACACGTCTTATTAAATACTAACAGGTAAATTATACAATTTTTTTGTTCGGTGGCTCCTATTTCATACGATAAAATACCGAATGAAAGTGTAAGTCCAAAATACTACAGTAACACCTAAATTCTAGACTACTGGAGCATCGAGGCGTGTATATCAAGGAAATTTTGTTTGTCAGTACAATGTTGTTATATCGGTCTCTGTCCCCGAAACGGTTCAATGACGCGTTCGCGGATTTCTTCTTGTTTATCTCACTCTTTCTCTTTCAAACCTACTATGCCTAATTGAATAAATACGTTTCTTGAAAATATTCAATTCAATTTTCATTTTTTTCATTCAAATTCAGTGCGTAAAATGGAATATTTGAACTGAGTACATTTAATTGCTACATAATGCGTTACATGGAATTGAGTCTACAAGAGAAGTTAAAAGTAAAATTTAGCACCAAAAATGTATAAGTGATTAAGGTGTAGGACGTTAGGTATGATAATGTTATTGTTGTAGGCACAAAGATGATACACGCGCGAGTGTCATTGTCATTCGGGGCGCTGCGAATGACACTATCTTGAAGGTCATTATAACTGAGGATGTCACCGTGTAGTAATAGTCGTGTTCCTCTGCGGTTACGCGTGCGATGCCCGCTGGTGCTAATACTCGTTGTTTGTCAACGTCGGGTGGTGTCGACTGCCGCCGCGCGCCGGTCGCTTGCTATAAATAAATAACGCTAGCAGCAGTAGCGAGACGCGTCATCGCCGTCAACTCACACGAAATACGGCCACGCAAACAATTGCTATTGTCTATCTATGTGAATGCAACGCCTGCCTCTTCTACGATCTTATTCACGACGTAAATGCATTTAGGATGAATGGTGTGTGGCGTAACGTCCATTACATTAGTGACGATCATGTTTTTACACATTATTTTAATGAAATTTAAATAATATTTATTTTCTATCGTAAATATTAATTTTAGCACCTATAAGTAATTGTATGATTTAAATTTATTATCCTAAATATGTTTGATATTTGTTTTTACGCTTTGGTATATGATTGTAATAATTTTATAATAATAATTTATTTCTCACCACAATTTAGCATAAGTTAAGTTACATTTGAAAATATATATATAGGAGTATTAATCCTTCCTATACCACTCAATAAAATTGTTAAAGCCAATGCGCCCAACCTTAACCCTGTAATCTTGTAACCATAGTCTAGAAACGATCTAGTTAGTTTTACACTGAGGCGTTTTTGAACAGTTTATATCTATATACCCCCAAGCCACACTTGGCCAGCGTTGGGACGTATGGCCTTAACCTTCTCCTGAGAGGAGACCGAGCCCAGCAGTGGGACATTATGGGTTGTTGATGATATCTATATAAGCTGTTGCTACAGATGTCATACCAGGTATCTATCTTTATCTGGTATAACATCTTGTTTTTGTTTTTGGCAACTTGTTTTTGTATTTTACTAGATATGTATACACGAAACTTCTTTGAAACTCCATCCACTTATTTCAAAATAATATAATGGTAAGTTTCATATCCTTTAACGCAAAATTATTTATGTGTAACAAAGTTCAAATTCTACTAATATTAAGAGAATGCATGACCAGTTTCAGTAGCGTCCACCTGGACCACTGTAAAATAACAACAAAGTAAGTCGCATAAATCGAGAGTTGCTCGACTGGGTGCTGGCGATAAATACCCGGTTATTTCTATCGATCCCGCGGCCCACCAATAAAATATCCTTAGAATACGGTAGCATTGTCGTAAGGAGATTTTAAGGAGTATGTAGTAGTAGTTTATTTAGTACTATATATATATATAGTAGTTATTGCGGCAAATAGATTAGGCTATGTATTATTCTGATGTATCAGCTATATTACTATCAACTTTCATCCAAATCCGTTCAGTAGTTTTTGCGTGAAAGAGTAACAAACATCCTCACAAACTTTCACATTTATAATATTAGTATAGATGTGCCACCAATCTAGTGTTAAATTTACATTTAATAAATAAAATTATGACAAGTAGGTTCAAACAAAGGTTAAGTCATTTATCATGGTTGTCGTTGGTCTAAGAGTTAGCATATGCGGCTGCCGATTAAAAGGTCTCGGATTAAATTCGATCGGGATGTTGTTGCCTTTTTCTTACAAGAAGTTCTTAATTACTGCCTGGAGTATAGATGTTTGGCGGTCTTTCACGCTTCGAAAAGCACGTTAAGTCGTTGGTCCTCCTCGTCATGAGCATGTTTAGCAACCATTACATGTCAGTACATTCATATATATTGCCAACTAGTTCAACCTTCGAATTTAGTTCATCTCCTGGTTTGTAGATGTAAAAACTGAAAATTAGGTAAAACCGGTTGAACTTGTAGCCGACCCCATACATTATTGGGTATAATATAGGCTAGGAAGAAGAAAATGTGAATATTTCAGTGAGTTTCTACTATTTTACTTACTTGCGCGATAGGATGAATGTACACATGACATCAGGACAGCACAATACGGCTTATATATAAATGTACTTATGTAAAATAGATAAGAGATGTTGTATCTTTACTGATTATGAAGACACAAGAAGATACAAAAAAATACAAGATAAATATAATCGTTAATATGCGTACATACATACATGCCTGCTATTACCATGGGAGTACACAGACTACTTTAATAATTTCCAAATCTTTTATCAATAATAAGTGTAGTGTGGATATAAAAGTCAGTATTTGATCCGTACGTCAGTAAAGGAGCATCATAATTTATCTTGAAAACAATAATTTAAGCGTAACATTTTTGTTGATAAAAAAATCCAAACTATAAATTTTAAAGAGGCAGTAGTTTTTCTCATGTGTTTCGTTGGTTTCCAATTTTAGATAATTTTTGCAATATTTTTTGGCGTTAGATGCCATAGAACATTAACAAGTATTTTTTTAAATTATCAATTTAAAAATGCAAGAGAATTGTGTTTTCTGACGATAAAACTCCTGGAGTTGTTAACGTGCAGGTTCTGATAATAGTTTATGTGTTTCTCTCGCTCTCTCCATATTATTTTTTTCGCTTTATGGTAGTTGGTAGGGCGAGGTGCACTTTCTCTGCACCATGGTACTGCGAAATGGTAATTCGCGTACATATTTCGTCGTAATTTTTGTACGCGCGTGAGTCCGCAAGCGCGGGCTCGATTGTTTTCGTCGTGTTTCGCGGTTTATTTCCGGCCCGTGTGCCGCGGACTGCAAGCCACTCGCGCACGTCAGACTGTCCACCAACGTTAGGTACTACAACTACAATACTTGATATAATATCATCGATGTTGTGTAGTCTAATAAATTTATAAATGTTATAGTTTTTAAAAAATTGAATTGAATTTATTAATTTGAAATAATAAAGAGGTAAGTATTTTTCCTTCAAAGTTGAGTGAGGCTAACTGAAAATAAACCAATTACGTAAACATTTTTTTAAAATTTCCCTTAGTAAGATCTGAGAATCTTTTTGCAATCGTTAGAGATTACTGCCACCACATTACTGATATTAAACACTTAATAACTAAGTACATAAAACTAGGAGTGTCATGTCACCAGAGTCTTAAACTAAAAATATAAAACAATTTTTTTTCAAACTGCTTAATTTATGCAATTATCAAATAACACTTTAAAGATTTAAAACTTTAATATCTATCTGACTTTGGAAAGTTAAACAGTTTCTTAAGAAGTTTCTCTTGGAATTTTTTGTATGAACTGGATTAATTTGGGATAAAATTATTGAAAAGGTTAAAGTAGCTTCTTCCCAACGTTTAGAACGAATTATACTCGTGGTTAAGGGCAGTATGTGACGAAGTTTTTCTATTTTATGTGGAAAAACGTAAACCGGAAAGGAACAAAAATGAATTCATCTACTTTAGAGGTTCTCGACTATCGCTTAAAACATTTTTTGTCCGAAAAATGTAGTTTATATATAGGAACAGATTATTTCTTAAATGCAAGTATAAGTTTAAATTAAATGATTCTATAAAATTTTAATATACCAAAATAAATTGAAAGTTCTATACCGCATAAAATAACGTATTACTTCAGTTCTATCGGCCGCCACCTGTAAAACTATTTACATACACATATGTATAACTCGATTTACGTATAAATATGAGATCTTTACTTGTGTGCATTAATTCTGCATATCAATGAAAGTATTGAAGCGATATGATACTGAAAAAAGATGAAAACCATAGTACTAAATCCAGTTCTAACTAGAGATAGGTATCGAAAACAGCCAATTTTATGATTATATCCCGCTCACTTCTTTCGAAAGATAGATCAAAAATAATCTTGATATCATAGGAAATATCATCTTAATCGTTTCGTATGTTATCGTACCTGCACCGATATAATCGTAACATCAATGGTTCCTACTATGTTGGGACGAATCAGTCTCGCGCCATAAATATCAAATTTGTAAGTGTTATACCAACTGACCTAAATGTTTAATCACGCTGCTACTAACTAACTGCACAACTTACGTGACGTAACGAATCAACATCGTCTAATTCTACTTGGATTAGATGCAAGGTGCTAACTGAATGTGTAAGCGAGTAAGTTGAAGTTTGATAAAATCTTCCGATCTTTGCCGAATGGACCCTGTCCATAATAGGTACTCCAAGTGTATTATTGTATGTATGTATTATCCCAAAATCATTTCAGTGGGTCTATTTTGAATTGCTGTAGATTAAAACTTAATTTCTTCGTAAATAGTTAAAAAATTACAACTATTGTATTTATAAGTAGGTAACTAATTAGTGAATACATTTTTGTTTGTTACCGGATGCTTCAATCAAAATACTTAAGATAATTGAGGGAACATTGGCTTGCCCACCTACAAGTTTTTTGACTCTCTAAACTTTTTAAATATGAGATTAAAGATAGACTCGGTGGCAGCTTTAGCGTATGCGGCTGCTGTTTGAAGTCTCTTTTGATTAGGTAATCACTTTGCAAACATTTGTTTCGGAGTTCGGGGATTGTTTTGTATTTAGAAAAAAAGGATATAAATAGTCTGTCACTTAATGTTTCTCTCTTTTTCAATCACAGTGCAAGCTCTGCTTAGTTTGAAGTTAGATAGTATTGTGTGCTAGAATAGACCAATAGTGTCAGATATCCGAAATATTTCTATTCCATACTTACATTATAAATTCAAAAGTAACTCTGCCTGTCTGTCATATTCACGGCTATTCCGATTTTCTTGAAATAACAGATATTAAAAGAATGTTACGAGTAACACTCTGATAGTAAAAAAACAATGAAAATTAGTGTATTGGCTTAGGATTGTATAATACACAACCTGACAGACAGAGTTAACTTCGTAATATCACCATGGAATTTAAACCTTCACAAAAAAGATTCATCCTTTTAAGATATCTGTTAGAAAGTACAAGGCATATACATATTTAATTTCAACTTGAACACACATCAACAGTAAAAACAACTTTAGGCCTCTCCTCAGAAATAAGGTAATATTTACTATGACTGAATAATAATATTTACACCAACTAGCTGTTTACTGTACCTGTTGTATGAACAAAACATTTTTCCCAGAATACTACTAATTCTTATAACTATTTTTAATTAACACGTGATCTGAGGATAAAATGAAAGAGCCTCGACCGACAATTTCTTTTCGCTGTTTCTCTTGTGTAGGGACTTTCTATGTTTACCTTACTTCTTATTTATCAAGTACTTTGAGGAGAACATTTTAAATAGAAAATAGAATCTAAACTACACGAGGCAAAGTTTTGATTAAATCCAAAAACCAAGTGCGTTCTTTTAGTGAAGTCTTTTATTTTATTTATTTGTTTTGTTTCTTTTATTGGAACAAAACAAATAAATACAATACAGATAGATGTTATATTATAACTAGATACTATATATACCGCATAACTCACAATATTAATAACGGATAATAAAAAGAATCATGGTCAGGTTACTCCGTATATGTTAAGAAAATTTAAGATAATAAAAAATATTATCGATTATTTTACATAATCGAACTCTCTAATTAGATGTTTCATAGGCTAGTTTCTAGTTTTAGAAACTTTATAGACGAAAACATTCGAATATATATTTGTGAGGCGATGGCAGATGTTTGCATAGTATTCGTTGTAAGTGGCAGTAGTTTTGGTGAAATAACTGATTATTTATATGGAAGAACTAAACAAGTCTTTCTATCTGTTCTAGAAACTATTATGCAGAATGTGCTTACTTAGTAAAAAATGCTGTGTAATGTAAAATATAGGAAAGGATTATTCGCTCTAGTCTTGCCAGCCTTGTGGCCAATGCATACTTCAGACACAAGTGAAAATTACAGAGCCTAAAGAGTCTAAAGACTATCCTAAGTTCGAGTAAGTATTCCCGGGGCAGGATTAGACTTTTGCCAATCATTTTATCAGCCAAGTACTTTAATTATCAAGTGTTTGATATACTAAGTGCTGGATGCGTCATGAGAATCGAAAGTGGCGTGCAATTGGAGAGGCCTATTTCAAGCAGTTTCTCTGCATCACCTAAGGTTGACTGGTAGAAAATGCCTTAGGCATTAAGTCCGCCAATGTACGTTAAATACATGATGTATAATGAATAAATAAACAAAAAATAGGCTGACGATGATGATGATACTATACCGTGTACTGCCTTATAGGTTCAATAACAGCGATACCTTTACGCTGCTTTACAGCGTAAAAGTATCGCTGTTTTATTCTAAAAAACTGTTATTTTTAAGTTTTTATTAATTGATTTTAGGCTTATATTTTTATAGAAGTATCTTTTGTATTGCTGTCCTCATGATGAAGTATAGACAGTAGTCGGTGTATTGTTTTTTTTCATTTATTTGGTATTTGGCTAAAAGAATAACATAATCAAGTTGGTTCGATTACTGCTGAGTGCAATTATGTATGGACGATTAGAAATAGATATATAGTTAAACTATTGAGGTTAAAGTCGAAATTATATGTAATTTCTACTTTAACCCCAAAAGTTTAAAAGAGAAATGTTTATTATGTTTATACGACATAATTACGTTTCTTATATATTAGATTATTATTATTATTATTACTTAGTGTAATAAAACTTCAGTCATTTTGAATGTCATATCTAATAAGTTCTGAAATTGTTTTTGCTTTAAGCAATCTTTGAAATGATGAGAATATAAGATATTCAAACACAATCCTAAATAGATATGCACTCCCACATCCAAGTACGAATATAAGAAGTAGGCATAGTATGTGACTATCTCATGAGTGTGGATGGGAATCGTAGAGATGAGGGGTAGGTATTGGCGGTGGTGGTAGGTCGTCAGCTGAGGCTAGGCTCGGGCGATGGCCCCGCAACCCACTTCCCCCTAACCCCCGGACCCTCTTGTACCTTATTTATTTATCTGTATAATCACAATAAGTTAACGGCGAAGCATAAAATGAATAAGCTTGTTAAAATTAAACTGAGTAGAAAAAGCTTTCTGAGCACAACTACGACTCAATATTGTCACTTATTAAAATTATAATATAGCCACACGTTGCTCGCGCGGCGGTGACCCAGCACCTGAGCAGTTACTATATTTTACTCGTGCCGAACATATACAAAGATTGATCTAAGCTGTTTTAAAAACGTGTCTCGGTTAATCGTATTCAAACGATATTCCAATGCATAATTCACTAAACGAACGATGTAATAGTGCAGCGCGTCTGACCTTTACGCGAAACAGGAGCCGCGCCTCGTGACATACCTACCTAACAAGCATAATACATGCGTAATTGCGATCGATCGGTGAACAGAGTAATCGGTAAACACAAACAGAGGTTGAAACATGTACGGGGCCGATGGTGTAAATAGTAAGCAAGGTGGCGAGTGGCGCTGCCGATGTGACAAAGGCTATGATTTCGCGGTTGGCCAGAAGGCGACAGGCGGCTGTGTCTGCCGGCGGCACGGCGGCGCGTCGCGTTCGACGACCTACCGTCTCAAGGCCGCTCTTACACGTGCCAGTCATGCCACCGGGCGCTTCCTGCCGCCATAACAAATCTCTCCCCGCCCGACACCCTCTCGCCCATCTTAATCTACGCAATAGGCTGGGACTAAGTCCTTGTTTCTCAGAAGAGGTCCTTCCCTGAATTGTTATCGTCGAAACGGTTGAATGTCTCGAATTTCTTGGATATTTTAATTTTGACTCTGGATCAATACTCTAAGATTCGTCATTATTTTTAATGAAAACTCTTACAATTTATTCTTGGAAATTATAGAGCTTTAGGGTATGTATATATTTTGTAAACGTGTCGTATAGACAAGTGATATTTTTTGCAACAATAGGTCACTCAAGCTGGTTGTTTAATTAAAAATGGATGTAAAAATATAAATAGTGTCTTGGAATTGTAATAGTTGTACGTTTTTTTATGTTGTTATTTGTCGTTTTAACCTATATGTTTTAGTTAAGGTTTTTTTGAAAGAGTCATTTTAACCTAAATGTTTTAGTCAATGTTTTTTGCCGTGGTATGCTATGGCTAAGTTTATTTTCATATAAGTATGCATTTGTAATAAATAATAAGGTGTGTCTAAGTGTATCGTTTAGACGTTAATGTTCAGAAACGCAACGATGGCGCGGTCAGTACCTGGATGGGTGACCGCTAGTGGCATGTTACCATGAGCGTCTCCGTGATTCGGAGGTCACGTTAAGCAATCGGTCCCGGTTGTTATCATACGATAACAGTCGTGAAGCTTAGTTGGAGGCCTTCGGGCGGCTTAAAAACATCCAACGGCAAGATTTACGTAGCCACAACGTATTCTTACCAGTCCCCAACCCGCACTTGGCCAGCGTGGGGATGTATGGCCTAAGCCCTCTCCTGAGAGGAGACCCGAGCCCAGCAGTGGGACATTATGGGTTGTTGTTGTTGTTGTTGTTCAGAAACATGTAAATATGTCATCACCGGTGTGAATTGTTAGTTCTTTTGTCTTGATTGTGTCAGAACTTCTATGATTACAATTTGCCGCCCTTTTACTTAGTTATTTTGCTAAGTCAATGTAAGTAAAGTAATATGTGGAAAGGTCAAATAATATAAATGGAAAATGTATGTAGTTTCATCAAATTATAATGCTAAAGCAGATATGAATCAGTTTTGTATAAACAGTGAAACGAGTAAAGAAAACTTAGGCAATTCCTTATTTCGATATAAGAATTTCGGTATCGTAATTTTGTCATTATAAATTGTATCATTTTGCTAATCCCCTCTATTCTCAATCTATTTTGTGAACTACAAATAAAAAAAAGGCTTACTAATTTTTTTATTCACTAACTTGTTGAGAAATCTTTTTCTGAAATAACTACTTTTTAGTATTATGGTTATGGTTAAAACTTCCATCCCCCTTTTTCTCTTCTAAATTTTACATAATTTATTTCGTACTATAAACGTAACTCTTTTCGTGTTTTTCTAATTCTAAATTTATGCAGTGCATGTGTCTAGCATGTTTCTTAATTGAAAGAATCACGACCATAAATATACTGAGATATTTACATTCATTGGTTACGTGTTTCATTCATTATTTGATAGAGGTAGGTGTAGTCTATTTATAAGCTTATCTCTAAGACACTAATTTTAGTTCGACGGATTCACATAAAAATCTTGTGAAATATTGTACAAGTCTGGTGTGCTGTCTAAAATTACAAAAAGAAACACTATAAATTTTATGTTGCTGTTGAATTTAATAGGAAATTATTATATCTTTACCTCACTATTTGAAATAACTGATCTCTGAATTCATTAAAATTTGTAGATAACGTAAACAAAAACAAAACGTCTACAGAAAGTGTACCAATCATTCCTATATTCAACTAAAGAAGTGCATGATGTTTATCATATACCTTCCATCCAAACCTGAGTTTGAAGCTGAAACCGCCAATGAAAATAATTTGGTAGGTACCAGTTGCGCTCCGCGGTGCTACCTGCCATTGTTGTCTCTCATCCTACAAAAACCTAATATTTTCGGGATACATTGCTTATCCTAGTACTATTTTATAGTATTATCTATTTCTGTGCCAAATTTCATCCAGATCCGTTCAGCCGTTGCAATTAAAAAGCAATCACACAAATTTCTGGCTCACAATGTTACATGTTAGACATTGTGTTTTATTGATGTTTTATGAGTGACTGGAGTTTAGGTTCAATCTCTAAAGGCTGCAATAACTTGTGGTTTTTTTTATATATGAACCTGCCAAAGCGTCCACTCTTCTCTACTCTCATCACCGGTCTGCTTCCATCCAGTGGTTTTACGCGACCTTCACCACCACCAGGACTACCTTCTCACGCTCCGTTCTACAGTACGTAGTCGCCACTTCAGAACCATTCGGTTCCACGGCCGTTTTAACTGCGAGCGAGTTGCCCCGCCCACTTAAGTCTGGTAATTCTCCGGGCATAAAAATAAAATTCTTTACGAAGAAGGTAAATATTTTCTTAATCCTTTTTGTAAATATGTACCTACGAATTATACGTAGAAAAACCCAGACTATTTAAAGTTCTTGGACACAAATGTTTGACTTGAGCGGGAAGCGAATCCGTTACCTTTGGTGTAACAGTCCGTTACAGAAACCATTACGTCATCCTGCCGTCAAAGTTTTGATGAAGTTATGTAGCTAGCTAGCTGACTCATTTTCATATTAAAAATTTTAATGACAAAGTAAATTAACACATTGCAACTGCTGTATATATTTACGGCTAGCATGACTACATTTGCAAATTTGTTTAAAAACATTAAATTCCTCCATGAAAGGTTAAGGTTTAATCAGTCACGGAAATAATTAATCAATCGTTATAGAAATCTTGATTTTCCAGAGACATTTGTAATGTTGATCATCTACTAACTACTGTTATGAGTATGCATATTAATTTTAATTTTTTTTAGTAGTCTTTTTGGTTATTTCCTTAAAGTGAAGTCAAATGTCACATATTAATGTTAAATAGGTAACATTTGACGTCTGTTAATTTTATCTTCATAGTTAGGTACCTGCTTAAAAACATCGATTAAAGTGAATGAATCGATACGGACTTGAAACATATGTGGATTTAAAAAATCATGAGGCGAATTCCTGTCCCATTATTATTTGTTTTTTCGTAAATTTAAGGAGCAAAATAAGACAAGTTCAACACATAAAATGCATTTATTCAGTTGAACTATCAGAACTGTTATTAATATTGTCATCTTCATCACTGCTGTCAGCTCACATCTCGTTCAAAATCTTGTGAAATTACAACTTTTCTCCATTCTTCTGTAGTGACTTCTTCACACGCAGTTTATAGCAGAGCCATCATTTTAGCAGTATTAAAGGATGGTTCAGTATTGTTTCGCGCTGCCTGACCTTTTATTTGTGCGCAAATAAGCTCGATGCCGTTATACTGGCAATGGTAGGGAGGCAATCGAATAACTTGGCTAGGGCTAGTTATTAAATTACATAACGGAGCTTGGACGGCTTAGTTGCTTTTGTTAGGTCTAACAACTCAACTTTTTACATTTTAGCCACGAAACAATTTCTTTCTTTATATTTACTTGAGTTGATGGTTTATCAACTTGTACAGAAGAATATTGTGCATTGTCCAGTGATTTTTCTATTTAGTTTTTCTTTATAGTTAGTTAAAAGAATAATAAATATAATTATAATTTATTCTAATTACAACGTGGTTATACTCATATCGGTCAATATTACAATAAATGTGTAATCGTAATTGAAAAAAGTTAATCAATTGTGCAGTTCTAACCAAACGAAAAAATATGTTATTTTATGCCCACCGTTACAAGATTACGTTGTTGAATTTTGACGTATTGTCAAATGTGACCTATAAAAATGAATCCTCCATAAGTGCTTGGGTGTTATGTAAATATGGAAAGGAATTTATGACATTTGCTGTAGTTGCGATTTCGGTGTAAGTAGATGGCAGACTCATCGATCAAGAGCAAAGCACATAATGTAACAGATTAGAAGTAACATTCAAAGAAAGCTTTGTAGAATGCGGCTAAAATTGGAATCATTTAAAACTTTTTAAACGTAGGTTATGCGGTAAAATTTAGTGGGCGTGTAGTAAGTTTGACTCGTCACTAAAGGCCGAATTTATCACAAAAAATGTAAATAGTTTTTATTTGACTTTTGTTTATATTACATCAGCAAATCGCTAAGGGGTCAGACGGCTGATGTAATTCCCCTTCGATTTACTGTTTTAAGATTTTGAAGTCTCTAAATATATTTTTTCTATTAGTTTTGTTTAGTCTAACTTTCTAGTTAAATCATACAATTGTTTTATATAAGGCCGTCATCCTTCGGTTGTGCTAATATCTAATGGGTTTTTTGTTTTATTTTACAAATATTACTGCCACACTAGGAAGATTTTTGTGTAGCGGGGGACCTTACAACCATACATGAAATGGACACAAAGAATACCAAGATTCAAAACAATATTTAATTTGAGGATCACACAAAGGGACAACTCCAATGTGCAGTTTGAACCCACTACACAACAAGCTATTACGTCATCCATGCTGTCAAAGTTTGTGGATGACTTGTAAAACAGCCATAACAAAGGTTGTAGAGTACTTGTTGGATCGGTGGTTATCTTAGATATTAATATATTCGAAACGTATATTCGATTTAGCTTATTACAGACAACTAATCGATATAAAAGATTTACTTTTTCATTTGTTAAAAAACATTCACCTGAGTAGAATGACTTGTACTCCTATATTATTTACAATCGTTTTGTGTGGAAAATAGAATTAAAAAACAGTCTTATATCAGTAATTTCTATTCTTTCGCATTTCGAAGCCATAGTGGGCTTCGTTAGTTATCTGATTCTGCTCTTTGCGAAAGATGTCTCAGGTTTTATTTAGGTTTCTCTGTAAGCCTGCTTCTATATTTTAATTTATTTTTTGTTAAAACTAATATGCATACTCAAAAAGTCACCAAAGTATAAAAAAACTTTATGTGCTACATTTCGTTCCTATTTTCAAGTTTTTATAGCGTTGTTCATTTATAATGTTCGTAATTTATAAGCTGTTTTTAAGCATTCCACAACAAAATATATATTTTTAATTTCATCTTGAGAGAAAAATTTTAAATTTGTTTACACACTGGGTTGTAAAAAGCAGATAAATTGTTTTCAGGTGATAGGTTTCTTTTGTTTATAAGTACTTGCAATAAATTCTATTGGCTCTTTCATTGCGATCTGGATGTTTATCTGAAGAAAATGTATACTATTGTAGCAGAGTTGTAGGTCTCTAACACAGACTATACTCGTAGTGATAATGAAATCTATATATCGTATATTCTTCTTACATTAAAAGTGTCCTCAACATGCTTGAGTTTATTCCGGGTGTTTATAATATGATGATGTTCATCAAATGTATAGACTGCGCGGTTGGCCGAGTGTTTTAAGCGGTCGCCACGTCACTTACTGCGTCAAGTATTGTGGGTTCATATCCCACAAGAGTCAATACTTTGTTTAATCCACAAATTGTTCTTCTGAGTCTGGGTGTTCTTTGTGTTCCTTTTCATGTATGTTTGTAAAGTCTTCTGCGACACAGTATGTATATTCCTAATGCCGAAGTTTTCTTTTTAAAGATTAAAATCAATAAAAAATCATAACATGTCAAATAATGATCTTTATAATGACATTTGATAACAATTTTTTTTTTCATTGTTAAATTCCGAACGCATTTACTGATTGCATAGGGCACTGTAGTTACATACTAACAGTATGCCTCATAGGTAATTTCTAAAATTAGACATGCAAGTTCATCAAAATATCAAACCAAAAAGAGTTTTCACTTACAAAAATCTAGTTATAACTTGTTACTGATTTGAAATACTTTTACTTTGGCGTTATTTTGTTGTCTTTTGAACCGGTCATATTATAAACAGATGAGAAGTAAATTGATAATATTATCATTGGAACAAGACCTTAGACATGGTCTTATTAGTGAGCAACTTAATTAGCAAATTGAATCACGCTACAGCACGCCTATCAACGTTATTTGCATATGTGTTCGTTCACTTATCGTTTCTTAATTGCCTCTCTGACCTGTCTGTTCGACATATCTCCACTTTATAGTTATAATTCTGAGAAACACTGTTCAATTGTTTTGTCTTTGTTGATATCGCTCGTTCCTTTTATAAATATGTACAAATGTATAAGGGCAGTCGTTGCGAGATATTGTGTTTGGAGGCGTCAGTAGTTGCGCAGTGCGTATCGCAAATTTGGCGAGAGACGTCAGAGGTGGGGAGGCAGGGTGAATCGAGGCCCGAGGGCGAGGGATGTCAGCCAGCGCCGGTGGAACCTTCGCCCTGTTAACCTACATCCGCACATCCCGCCGACGCGCCGCCGGCGCCGCGCCCTCTGCCGCATACCTCTTCACATTCATTTTCTCAATGAATATATTATTAGCTGTTTTCACTTAAACCTTAGTTTTTTGGATAACCTGCATCTGATTGTTTCAATGTGTCGTCGCAAATTATGTGTTGGTAAAAGCAGGTGATTTATATCTTATTAATTTAATTGGTCAAGAAAGAATTTAGATAAAGGTGAATATACTTCAAGTGCATGATGCTCTTCATAAGCAATTTTCCCACATTTTTAGTTAATTATTTTCTTAGTAATGGTTTGTTATTTAAGTTACAATAATTAAACATTTAAAATACTTGTTTACTTTTATTTGAGTTGAATTAGTACGAAGTATAAATAGAATTCACATTTCCTAACAATAAAGTCAATCGAAAAGTTATCATCTATGATTAGAATTAAAAACAGTGCTGAATAGTCTCTACCCCAAATAATTTAGCTAATTAAAAATATCTATTAGAAATTATTTACGTTGGCAACCAACAAAGCATTGTTTGTTGTTTACAAACTGATAACGGCGTTATCACAGTTATCAGTTTATTACTTCGAGTGCTTTAACTTTATGTCTGGTGTCTGGCTGCCTTTTGTACGTTCTTAGTACACAGTGAGTATCCAAACGTGAATTCCTGTTTTAAAAATTGACCTAGATGAAATCCGTCAAAATTCGGGTAGCTATTTCAAACCTCACACCTTGATATCATCTATGCAAGAAATATTTTATAAATCAATCTAACTAAATCGTTGTATTTGTTGTGATTAATGTATTTAGGACAAAATCCATGTGGATCTACGTAAATCAAGTCGATACTGTACTACGGAGGACGTCGGATGAAAACATTGAAATAATGTATCGTTGGCACAGAAGTGAATGCGGCGGTGCAGGCGCGGGGCACGGCAGGTGTACTGACCGGAGTGCGCGGGCGGGTCAGGCGGCTCGGGCGGCGGCGACGGCGACTCGGTGGTGTTGGAAGGCGCGCTCGCGCAGGCGGCCGACGACGGCGCATCTTCCGCGGCGCGGGCGGAGGGCGCGGACGGGTCGGGGGGAGGCGCGCAGAGCGCGACCAGCCGCAGCAGCGCCACGCACCACCACCAGAGCACGGCGGCCAGCGCGCGGGCAGCGCGCCTTACGCGGTCCGGGACCTTCTCGCGCCTGACGCGGCCCGGGGCCTTCTTGCGACCGAAATACGCGCACCGTTAGATACTGGTGCACCGACGAGCTCGCTCCGTTACCCGGCGGGACTCGTGCGGCGTCGGGACGGCTGGCGAGGCGACGCGGGTGCGCGCGCGCGGCCACACGGCGACTGGGGCGCCGCTCCCGAGAGCGTACGACCGCGCCCGAACACTATTTCGGGAGCGACGCTCCGCGCCGCTGCCGCCGCCCGCCCGCCGCACGCTGCCAATTTTACGCGAAATTGCGGGCGGGCGGTGATGCGATATGTACCACGCCGCCGCCACCTGCACTTACGCCACACCGGTGCGCTTCTTAATAACATTCTGCAGGAATTTGGCGAACTCATTGATAAGGTTTTTTGACGAGGTCTGTGATAAGGACGCGGACCCGAATCTGCAGCCGCCACAACTCGACACGTGCGCCATCTGTCTACTCAAAATAGTCGGCGGCGAACGTGCTGCTGGCCCGTGTCAATAGATACAATGTCGCAGCTATTGGCAAGGAAACAGAGACTCGCACTATCTCACTGTCTCGCACTCTCTGTGTTGTGAATTCTTATGCACGGTTTATATTTAGACGTAAAATTATTTCTGTTATAGATAGGTGTTTGACATTACGTTGAACTCTCATACGTCGGGAAGCTCCACCTGTATAAATATTCTGTGCTACAAGAGCGTTAATGTAAGTAAGTTGGTAGGGAAATCTTCTATTCTGTGCATAATTCAGTAGTGGATTTACCAGAGTAGACTAGAGCCTGGGGCGGCAAATTTAGACGATTTTTTTTTCATACAGAAATAAAAAGTATACTTTATTATAATATAAACGGAGAAAAGAAGTCTTGACATTTTACCAAATAATGTATTATGCAGTGTCCCGAATACCCTTAACTTTACTACTATTTAAAAATACTAAACGCTTGGTATAATATATCTTTTTAAATATGGGCTTTTAAGTAATTTTGACTAACATTTTTCTTAGTCACCACTGAGGGCGGCATGAGGTCCTAGAATGTGCCACACCGCCAATTTCATAAAATGGCGGTGAATTAGGTTCGAATAGAAATTTTCATACCTGGTCCTTTCCTCCGCCTCTTTCTGCGCGATGTCATCTTCGCAGATGGAGGTAAGACATCTGCCCCTATTGACCATGGTGTGTAACACGATTGGCAGCGAGAGATGCTCTCCGATGACTGCAATAAGTATCACGGTGCGAATGGACGATACGAACGGGTATCACGTCCCTTCATCACAAAGGTGATCTGATCGATCATGGTCGCATGTGTGATCGCGAGGTGATCGTGTCTGGCGGGTCCACTTCTCAACGGTTGATGTTGCTATGTTGTATTTATGCTAATCGGCGAGAGAATTTTTTTTAATGATTATTATTCTATTGCACACCTCAGGATTAGTAGTGTTGTGTAGTACGTTACTCCGTAGTTCAGTGTATCTTGGGTAGATGGGGATGTCATATGTTATTGTTATGCGTTGCATCTGGAAGTCACCACAAGTATGCAACGCAGCGATGCCCAAACACTGGAACAGCGAATTGGCTCAGTACACTGGACAGGCGGGATTCGACTGAATTCTAGTAGCCACATGCAGGTAATTCTCGAAGCTACCGTACCGGAAAGAGCCTGCGTTATCTGGAACGAATCCCATATGGATATTCCAGCCAACGCGTACGCCCCATCCGTAGACAGGTTGTGACCACCGCGTATGACTCTAACCAACAATACCCTCTAAGGGTGCCCGAGACGCGCCTTACTCTGGGTGGTCAGAACTACCGTCCATACCAGGTTGCCATATAGTGTTATTGACCGGAGAATTCCGCTAACTGCATTGCCGCGACGCTCGGTTCACACAATGAGAGATATTCTTTTCGAGTGTATGTATGTATATTTCTTTGTCACGCTCTAGGGCCTAAACCTAGTGGGCAAATGAGTATACGTATCACCTAATGGTAAAGGATTATCGCCGCCTATGGACACCCGCAACACCAGAGGCGTCACAAATCTGTTGCCAACTTTTGGGGAGTGGGAAGGGGATGGGGGAAGGGGTTGGAGTATGATCCTCCTGTATCCTTACTTACTTGGTGAAACACAGCGCAAGCGCTGTTTCACACCGTTTTTCGTTCTATGCCTTTATTAAATAACTTTTCTTTTTGTTTATTTATCTATTTATGTTACGAATGCATACAAACAACGCAAACGTGTCCCATCCATATAGTAGCTTCATTGAATGTGAAATATTACCACAATACAAACAAACGAGTGTTCAGTGATTTCATCAACAAGTTTGTAGACATAATACTCATTGTGTGAGGAAGTTATGTCTACCAGAGAATTTCTCGAAATCATATTTTATACGTATCTGAAAAATATTGCTACTATGAACTCAAGATAATTGCAATCTTATTACTCACTTCTTAAAGATTTATAAAACAATGGCAGAATCAACTGCCTCATAATAATCATCTACCATTATAGCTAATCTATATGTTTGTATTTATTTAAGTACATATATATATATATATATATACGATTATGTGTATATATTTAAGTATATGATGTCCATTTATGTGTGTATATATATGTGTATATATATTCGTATGTATGTGTATGTGTGTAAATACATATATAGATTATATTGGAGATATATTACTATTTAGATATATATTATAATTATTCGTTCGTAATTAATTTTGTTTACTATTCTCGCACACATTAAAACCAAAATGCACCTACTTCCTGCCTTCTCTGCATCACCCTTTGGAGTGAGAACACCTGTTAGAGAATGCCTTAGGCATTAAGTCCGCCAATGCACAAATGTGCATGATGTATAAAATAAATAAATAAAAGTGGTAAAAGCACCTTCTGATCTGGCAACTTATTCACATATACACGACTACAGATATTCAGTATATATTTATTAAATACACGAGTTTCTTTTTGTATTTTAGTACTATTGTACTTCTTATAAATAGTATAAAGCAAAATTAACTAATTAGAGAACAGAAATAGGTATACTATTCAGGAAAAAACATACTAGTTTTACATGTAGCGATATATAAAATGTTTAGGTGTACGGTATTAATGACCTATGTCCTGCATAAGATTTTTCTTTCTAAGGCAACTTCTATTAGGAATAAATCCTGTAGTCTGTGTTCTAAAACGGACACAAAGTACATCCGGACAGAAAAACAACAATTTTTTAATCACACAAAGTGTTCTTCTTCTTTTGATGAATGGCAATCAGCCGGATCAGCTATTTCTGCCAATGTCAAGTATTTCAGTCAAAGTCTGCAATTCTAAGTCTTCGAGTCTTCAAGTCTTCGTCGTGATGGAATTAATGATAAAAAATATAAAAAATGTGGATGACATGAAATGGGGACCGTCTTTCGCAAAAACAAAAAACGATCTCCCCACACAAAGTGTTGTTCCGTTGCGGTAGATCGCTTAAACTACAGTGACAAGTAGGGCTATGTGTCATTCTAGAAAAGTATGTCAGAACTCTTTGGTATATTTTTTCTTTTACAGTCATTTCGCTGGAGAAAGGTTACACAGGAGTGGGTCATCTACAAGTTGTAGGTAGCCCGAGATACTTCGAGGTTCCTGGGATATGCTTTCCTATTTCCACGGCTACCGGTATTCGAGATGACGGCAGCGGTTTTTTATCGGTTCGAATCCGACGTAACCATGAATGGGATTTTCGCACAGTCAAAAAAAAGTTAAATCAATAAAGTGATTGTTATTTTTCATCATACAGAAAATAATCTTATATTAGTTAGAGAACTATATAATACGTTAGTAAGAGAACAATAAAATACATAGGCAAGACTAGCGCGATTAGTTAATTGATGATATTTTCTAAAACCTTTATAATACAAAGAAAAATTATTTCTTTTTATAGGAAATCAATGCCCTTCCTGATACAGTATTATAAATCTACTCAATTTTAAATCATTTAAATACCGTATTGTCAGCTGTAGACACATGACACAAATGTTTGTACATATAGACGTATAATACGAATATGAAATCATTTTTTTTATATGATCATACTAAAGTGACTATCCTGCCTGATGGAAAGCTTGAGCAGGATACGAGATTAGTGGTCACCATACACATTGCGAAACCAGATAACGCAACAATGCAGCGAAGTGACCCGGCTACTATGGCGGCCTATCGAGATGCTTTTGCATCATTGGGCCTCCGGTTTCGCACTCATAAACGGAACAAGACAGCACAAATGCTATAATTTTAAGTTGGTCTTCTGTGAGAGGATAGTACCGCCCCAGTCGAGCTAACCCGTTCCTTCTGGAATCAGCGTGACTCATCATCATCATCATCAGCCTATCGCAGTCCACAGCTGGACATAGGCCTCTCCAATTTCACGCCACTTAGTTCGATCTATGGCTTCTCGCATCCAGCTTCTGCCAGCCGTCTAGCGGAAATCATCGCTCCACCTGGCTTGTGGACGTCCTACACTACGTTTGCCGAGACGCGGTCTCCACTCAAGAACTCGTTTACCCCAACGGTTAAAAAAAACCCCGCTGCCGCAAACCCCGGTGGGGTAAAAAACCGAGGGGGTTTCCACACGTTAAGAAAAAAAAAGAACAGTGATCATCCCAGATTTACTCTGTTGTTTCTGAATCATTAGGATCCCGCATTAGGAATATAAAGTAAAACATCTAGGCCAACCGGCAGTTCGAATAGATTATTTCTTACTTGTTCCCATAGATAGCACGTTACCGGCTGCGCATTAGGCATTGTTTAGAATACCTTAATTTGTATTCTAAACAATGCCAAATAAAATAAATAATATTTTATACTTTCTCTACTCGTTGTAGGTATTGTAAACATAAATTCTATCTCTAAATCATTATCCTCATCCTACCACCTTTATGCAGATGATTTTCAAATTTATACACAAGCACCGTTACATAAATTACCAGAAGCCTTCTTAACCATTAGTCTGATATGGCACGCGTGTGTGAGTGGAGTAGTCGGTATGGGGTAATGTAGTGAATCCTTCTAAGACTCAAGTTATTGTAGTGGGCAGTCCTAGGATGGTGTCAAGAATAGACTGGACACAGCTTCCAAACATAATGTTTAACGGTACTGCACTACCAATGAGTACCTGTGTTAAAAATCTAGGTATTTACATAGATAATACTTTAACTTGGGGTCCCCAACTGCGAAAGGTCAGTCGAAAGTTATTTGCATCGGCGGGATCCTTGCGAAGACTACGAAATTTTCTCCCAACAGCCACTAAAATTGCACTTGCACAATCCCTTCTTCTTCCTATACTCGATTACGCTGATGTCAGTTATCTCGATATCACGGAGGAGCAACTTGACAAACTTGAGCGCCTTCAAAACTTTTGTATTAGATTCATATTTGGACTACGCAAATATGATCATGTATATGAATATCGCAATCTGCTCAAGTAGCTCCCAATTCGCCTTCGACGGAATGCTCATATTCTTTCCCTACTTTATAATATTCTATTTCATCCGTGCGCTCCACCTTACTTAAAGGAACGCTTTTTTTTCTTTTTTTTTTAAGGTTATCTAAATCTCTGGAACTGGCAGTGCCAACTCACTGCACCAGGTTTTATGATAAGTCATTTACTGTCCAGGAGGCCCGACTGTGGAATGAATTACCAATGGCTATAAGGCGTGCCAAATCTCTGCCCATTTTAAAAAAAAATGCTCAAAGAACATTACCTATCTTCCTAAGTTCTGATTTGCCAAAAAAGTTATTTTTTATTATTATTATTTTTCATTCATTTATATCATAAGTGTAGATATTGTATATATTTATGTATTTATTTGACTGTATTAATGTGTAACATTATTGTTAGTATTTATCTCAATTGAATGATTTCCTTTGATTGTTTATTTTTTTTCACACCAAATTACTTATGACTTCGAATTTCTACAGTCAATTTGTCCATCTAAAGGTTGCCTGGAAGAAATTGCTTTTTAGCGATAAGGCCGCCATTTGTACATGGTCGTTTATATGTTATGCTCCTGAATGTGAACTGTTTTAACTGGTGTACAATAAAGTTTATTCTATTCTATACAGTTCCACATTATACAGATTGCCGGTAACATATTACAATGTGGCATACTTATTATGATATTAGATTAACATTCTGTAGTGTTTACCAATAAACTAGAAAGCCTTGAAAGAAAATGGTAACTTCTTTTTATTTTAGGATAACGAACGAGATTTAAAAAAATTGCTGATTTTAAAGTTTAACGTTTACAGTTACATGCTTACACTGAGATTCTTGAAATTAGAATCCATCCCTCATACTTGCATACTAATAAAATAAATATATATTTATTTATTTATTTATACTAATAATTACCTTTCGCAAGTGAAAAGCGATTTAGTAAAAGAGGAAACTTATTTTCATGATCAGTTTTCATTGATGTCACTTGACTTAATATAATATGAAGCTAAACTAAAAATGTTTGAATAATAATACAAAATTTTAACAAAAAAAAACTGACTTCAAGAGCTGGTTCACACAGTTAAAAGTT
Source organism: Hyphantria cunea (assembly GCA_003709505.1). NCBI lineage: Eukaryota > Metazoa > Arthropoda > Insecta > Lepidoptera > Erebidae > Hyphantria > Hyphantria cunea. Next base: position 207,573 of record PKRV01000347.1, read on the forward strand.
CTGAGCTAAAAACAAAAAAAAAATACAGTTAAATTGAGAACCTCCTCCTCTTTTGAAGTCGAAGAAGATGAAGGTCACAAACGACTAGTAATTAATAAGCTCGATTATTCGTACTTATTTACGCCTATTATTATAATAGTGAATTTGAAATGCCCCAACACTATGATAAAGGACTTTACTGTGTGACTTTGAAATGTCGGTTTTAAAAATCATTTTTGTTTTATTTTAAACATTAAAATTTACTCTTAAAAATATAATTTATTTAGGTAGCGACAGCTCGCACTGAAGCGGGCACTGTCTACCAGTAAACTCTCAATTTAGGTGACGTACGGCACACGCGAAACGTCGTCTCTTCATGGCTGGCCATGCACGCGGATGGAGGGGAAAACCATCTGTTTCCTTCTGTTCTTTGTAAAATAGCTGTCTCTACCGGCAATGGAGCGTATGAGGGCCAGTAGTAAGAGATCTCCTCCGATGATTGTGGTGAGGGCCCAACGCGGCGACGCCTAAGCGGGCCAAACAGCCAGCGCGTGCGGGTGCGAGTCCTCCCTGCAGTCGCAGAGGTGGCAGGCAGGATTCAGTTCTCTCCTAGCGGTCGAGTGCAGGTACTTCCCCAAGCAACCGTGCCTGTGCCGTGACCGGAAAGGACCTACCTCAGTCGGAAGGAAAGGGTCCTATACTGGCGTCCTGCCCATTCGAGAAAACCACCCGGTCGAGCTGGGAGAGCCTCCAGTGTGGCAAAGTCAGCGTGTGGAGTCTCGAGCTGCGAGCCGTAGTGGCTCAACGAATTGCTTCAAGCGACTCCTGCCACGGGGGAGTGCCCCCGTGGCAGGAGTTTATCGACCAAGAATTTATTTCATTACTTGCTGAACTAAGCGTGGTAACCGTGGTTATTGTTGTGTAGGTATAATACTGTGAGTAACTAAACAGCTAGTCTAAAATCTGATAGTAAAAGTCTAAGTATTAATTTTAAAATTGTTTTATTCAGGACAGCACTGTACATACTTTCATAAGCATTTAGTGAAAAGTTGTTAATAGGAAATTAAAAACAGACCGATTTTATTTATTTGAATAGATTTTGATTTTTGTTTAAACATGTACAAAATAAGAGAGCAGCTTGTCGTCATCAGTAGATTATCGCCTGTTGCACATATTCCACAATGCTTGTTGTCTAATGGACTGATAATTATATATATGTAGGTAGAGAAACACAATAGAGCTGGCTTAGGATAATTATAGTTGAAATCGACACCTAACCTTTGAAGGTTCAACAGATATAAATTAGATTATAGTTTGTAGATTGATTAAAGTAGATTTAAAGTCAGTATTATACAGCCTATTATTTTCACATTAAATTGAAAAACTATGCAGCGTTTCCGTTCATATTGAGTTTGGTTATACATATGGCGTAACATGGTTTTAATATGACAATGGATTTGATGATTCTTATTTTATAGATTTTTGATTATTTTTATTCTATCAGTAATAAAATTATGGTTGTCAGGAAGAAATCGCAGAGATTTACAGTTATTTTTATCTTTCATTACTTTTACAAAAGCATATCTTACGCACAATCACGCCTGTGATATCAGAGTGGGCCTTGCAAATAAAAGTATTCAATATAATTCAGCACATTTTCTCTAAAGTGAGGAAAAGAGCCAGTAATTGGCATGTTAAAAGTCTTTGAAGTCGGTAGAAAGTGGTATTTTGTTTAAGATTTAAGAGGAAATGCATTTCTTTTTCATTTCTTTATTTTACAATTATTTTCTTTATTTTACAATTATTTTTAACGCATACCTCACGTATAATTGCGCTTGTAACTTAATGATTGTATAAAATTGTATTTGACGTATTTCGTATTTACGAGGAATATGAATTGACTCATTAGGCTAATGACCTTATACGAAAGACTGTAATGTATATTACAACAAAGTGTACAAGAACAATTAATCAAAAAGCAGGATAAGATTTAACCTGTAGATATAAAGATAAATAGGTCGTCAGAATTACAAGAACAGTTTTTTGTTTGGTTGAAAAAATAACACCAGTAAAAAAGTACAACTTTAATGGTGAGATGTTAAACAGTGCCTATAATAGTCTAAGAGCTGGGGAAGATCGATTTACACCTATCTGATAACTAGACTTCATTTCAAAATTTTCTTTTTCTAATGTTATTAATTAATGAACACATCTATTAAAAAAAATACGCATGACAGTTTTGCGATCGGCAAAACTGTCATGAGTATTTTTTTATAATTTTTAGTGATTCTTTTATTTTCTCAGGCAAGCCTATATCATTAGATTTCTTAGTAAATAATAATTTTCTTTTAGTTAATAACTCAGTGTATTTACCTATAATGATTTACCTGTTTATACTTGTTGACAGGAAGCTAAATAAAAATAAGTAAGCAAGGCTTCTTAGGCATATTCTCTATATAGAAAATTAACATTTTGCCCTAAATTTTGTTGGTTATCAATAGAGAGAAAGGTAAAATTTAATTTAATTATAGAATAGTCAAGACAGTTTTTCAATAGGCATGCCATCATAGATGCGTTGATTAATTAAGAAGCATTTAAAAAAAATGTGTGCGTGTACTAGTGTACACACGTAAGAAGCGAAACTTCTTTATGCCCTTAATTTTCGAAAAATGATCTACATGCAAGTTTCCAGAAATTAGTTAAATAAAGTAAATTAGATAATGTTTAAACAAAAGGATTTTATTATCATAGATATGAATACAAAAACAATACAATTATATCACTTTATCTTCTTGCTACTAAGATTATTACAGCATTTCATTAATTGTAATAGAATTATTACTATCATTGTCATCGTTATTATATATTTTTGTAATTAATGGCTTATGGTAACTGAAATATGAAAAGCGATATGCTATCCCTACTAGAAAGTGAAAGTACTCTTCGTCTGAACTAACCGTGGTAGGGGCAAGAAAAAGATGGCGCGTAACGGATAAATATGACGCGTAACCGAAAAATGTGACGGTAAATTTTTTTCCAACGCCGATAAAGAAGTTTCACTTCAAAAAAGATCTGATTATCAAAAATATTTTAAATAATATCAGGTTTTATATTTATACAAATTTAGAATTTAATGCATCGTAGTAGTGGTTTTTAAATTTATTTTTACCATCGCTGGTTGAGTGGTTTTGTGTCCCTTTTATAACGTAAATCTTTTGTGATATTCCTTTAATCCTTTTGCAATCGTGGAGACATTACTCGTTAAGATACCGCGTTGAAGATAAAGAAGTCATTAGTGGTAGTATATGTTTTAATTAATAATTTTTAAAATTAACTTTTACAAGAATATAGAGAAATTTTAATCTTAAGATCTTAATTATGTCGAATGAGACCAAGTACGACTTCAGTACGACGGAGCCTGCCTCCTTTTCTATACATACTGTCAGACCACAGACCAAATCTAATGGTTATGTACATTATATATAGGTGATATGATTACAAGAGGATCGTATATATTTGACTAAAGCTATTCACAATTCTAGGAAGGTTTCATTTATTTATTACATAATAATTATTTGAAAGCGACTTCCTCATATACAAAGTACATAATCTTTAAAAAAATGTGACCATGTATGTTACATTCGAAAGATTTAATAGTTATTTAATCCAAGTTTTTATAATCTTCACCCGCGTGTATGTGGGCTATCTTGCTAAAAGGTAGCTTTATAAATGAGTCTCTTTGAATTAATTGTTATGAAATAAATAAACGAGACCTTAATAGAATGCACCGGCTCAACCGGAGTGATACCACGGCCTCACAGAAAACTGGTGTGAAAGGTGCGCAAGCGCTGTGTTTCATCGAGTGAGTGAGGATACCGGAACCCTGTACCCGAATCCCTCCCCTTATCCCCGTCCCCATCCTCCAGAGGCAGGTAACGCACTCGGGACACCTCTGGTGTTACGGGTGTCCAAGGGCGACGGTAATCGTTTACCATCAGGCGATACGTCTGCTCGTTTGCCCCTTATACCATAAAAATTAAAAACTAGAATCAATATACACAATCCGGTTGTAATCTTAACACCTATATATAAAGTACATAATCATCAAATTCGGTCTGTGGTCTGACACTTGTTTAGACAAGAAGGCATAGTCCGTCGTACTGAAATCGTACTTGGTCTCACTCAACGTAAGCTAGTTAAGATCTCTTTCTTAGTAAACTATTTCTCTAGATTCTTGTAAGAGTCAATTTAAAAATAATTTAACCCCCGCATTAAGAATAACGAGCACAACGAATACTCAGAACGACAGTTTGTGGATCACACAAAGTGTTTTTCACGTTCTCATATTTATTCCGCTTATTCTGTAGTTAGAATCAGTAACACTTGACCAACAGGCATAAAATATACTACATACATACATCTGTTGTATTTTTCATTAGTTTAAGTCTAGCCTTTACGACTGTAGTCACAGTAAGATTGATACCCGACCGGAATGATACCATGGCCTCACAGAAAACCGGTGTGAAACAGCGCCTGCGCTGTGTTTCACCGAGTGAGTGAGGATACCGCAGGCCCATAATCCAACCCCTATCCTCATCCCTTTCCCCATCTCCCAAGGCCGGCAAGGCACTAGTGACGCCTCTGGTGTTACGGCTGTCCATGGGCGGCGGTAATCGCTTACCATCAGGCGATACGTCTGCTCGTTTGTCCCCTATTCCATAAAAAAGACTCTTTTTACAATTACCTTATAGTAAATTATTATTTGCAGTTCTTAAATTAGGATAAAGTTGAATATAAGTAATATACGGGAGTGCATCATAAAAGCAGAAGAATTGAGTGGACGGTTGTGAAGGTGAAATGTGCAAGGCATGTGACATCAGGCTGCACTAGGCGGGGGGTGCGGCATGCGGGCGTGGGGGCGGGTCACTGCACTGAGGTCGCGATGTGCCGGAGCACTGGCCACTTCTCGCCGCACCTCACACCCCTCCACAAGAGGCTTATGTAATTGATAAGAGAAAAGCGATGTTTCGTTGTTCTGAGAAGATTTAATTGGACTTATTATTTTTACACCATTGTGGTGAACAGGCACGCGGTACACCTAGTAGTAAGCTACTTTTAGTGTCAATGAGGCCAGATTCATCAAATGTGGTTGTGTGATGTTAGTATACAATAGCATAAGCAGATGTTAGTTAGAGATTTTAGAGGGTTATAGAGTAATCTTAGACTGCAGGAGAAATATGCTCTTTTTAGTTGTTTTTATTTGAATTCGAAAACATGATGTATCTTATAAACAAATTAACTTCTATTTAAATATGCATAGTATAGAAATAATAAGACAAGGATTTTTCATAAAAAAATCTCCCCTGAACAACACAAGCTTGTTTTAAAAATAATATAATTTTAGGGCATAATGTAATTGTAAATGTAATGGTATTGTTAGTTTAATTATGCTTCAGGGATGCCTTCATAGTAATTTATTTTGAGACCTAAACAGACGTGGCGCGGCGATTTTATCGGTAAAGACTCTGAAATTAGTGAGATATGGTGGGTCAACATGTTGCATTGTTGCATTTTCTGTATTTGCAATGAGTATGGTGGCCATCAGTCTTGGATTCTGCTCATGCTTTTCATCAGTTAGAGCAGTGTTACTTTGGCAGGCTCACTCATAAAAAAACCGTAATTATGTTCCAATAAACACCACCTTATATTGAAATACTACTATGATATGTTGTAATATCACAGCATTGATGCATATTTTCAGTTGTATCAATATTACCAGATTACCTCGGTTTTATTATCGTACTACATCCTGCCGCATACTACGTTATCACATGATATATCGTTAGATGATAATAATAAAAGGTAAAATAACAAAAAATACAAAATACGCTGCACGTTTTAGAATAAGGCCTTAACACTCGCTCGCACCGGTTACTTTAAATTTTCATTAGCACCGGCGATGGCGGTCCGCAAGCGCGACGCCGCGCTGCCGCCTGGCACTCACCGCCCGCGGATGCAGCTCTCGGCGCGCCATCTGCAATTACATTTCGCAATTTACAAATTGTCTTTTTATTTACGACGTATGCCTTCAATGACAGTACTTTATCTTACATTTGCTTTGCTTGCAATTTCACATTCGTTCTATATTTTACAATGTAACCAGTTTAATAAAATATGATTTGGGAATAAATCTCACAATTTTGAGGTAATTAATATTTTTAATTTTCGCCAAATATGTTGAAAACATAAAACATTTTCAATTACGTACAAATTCAAACATAAAAGTACTATAAACCTGGCAGTACTGCTTCAAACTATGACCAGTGTTTAAATACGTTTTTGATAGCTAAGTTTTTGTGTTTACTTTATCTACGCGTTGATGTCTTTTGTTCTATTAGCCATTTCACTTCACTGATGAATAAATAAAAGAGGAAAATGAGTTATGTCTTAATCAATATGTTAAATTAATATTTGCTACCGTGAAATTGTATTTAAATAATAGTATTTTTATAGGTAAAATGTTAGCAGTGTAAAAATCTCACAAACTTACTGGTAATAAAAATAAATTAGAGTAACATATTCCTATTTTATATAGCGCAAGTAGATATAAACTTTGAATAATTAAATGTCAAATTACAGTTATGATCTGTAAATAATTAAATTTTATTCTACCTTTACCGTATAATACGGAAGGTTAGAAAACAAACCAGTCTTTATTGCATCATCTATTCGTATTGTCACGAGCCGGGTATTAATAAAATAAAAGTAGTCGGTTGATTACCAAAAAAATAACACAATATTTACTAATAATAACACTTTTATCTCAATCACTCGATAGTCGCACAAGAAAATCACATCGATGTTAATCTGCTGTATCGTGAAACTACTATTTAATTTCTGTTGTCGTCATCACTAAACTAAAATTCACTAAAATGTGTTGTTAGATTATATACTTTAATCTCATCTGCTTACAGTCCATTTTTCAATATCTATTTGGCTGTCTCAGCTCACTGTGTTTTGATCAGTACCAAATAAACGTAAATAAGAGACACACGCAAAATTTAATTTGGCATAATCCAAATTAGTTAAATAACTCAACTTAGGCCATAATTTATTTTAGCTATTCTTGTGTCGAACGTTTAAAACATGTAACGTGTGATATAAAACTTGACAGGTCGCATTAAACTTAAACGTCGTGTAAATACAAGCCGACTAAATTCTATGGCGTCGTCCACATACAATGCAACTAGAAAATTCAGCGTCATTAGTAGAGAAAATATCAGCGTAATTAACCAATATTCTCTTGGCCTTGTTAATTTTTTTCGTAGACAAAACATCTCGACATTCTTCCAAAAGTGTTGACGCTTTGATTCATGCATCCTTGCTAATATTCCAAGTAATCAAGTCTTGGTATCGACGCATCCAATCCGTATCTTTGCATGTGCCAATCAGTGTGCCTTTATGAATCACATGTTGTTTGTCACTAAGGTTTAGCACACGTTCTGCAGATATGTTATTGATACTTACTAGAATGCGTGCAATCTTGCATAGAAGGTCATTATCTACACTTTCAATAAGTATACACCAATGCATTCGCCCATAGTTATGAAGAAAACTAACTGGCATGATTGTTTCTGATCTGGGAGGAAGAACAATTTACTTTAAGCTGTACACTTTTCCTGATGACGTTTCTTCTATGAGCAGTTCTGCTTGACTGCACCTCATTACACCTTAGTTGATGTTGGTCTCATAAAAATTGTTCTTCATGAACTCTAGGCCAAGAATGCAGTCGTCAACTATATCAGCCACGATGACGTTACACAGGTAAACTTGGTTGCCCAACTTCAACTCTATCTTCTGTTCGCCTCAGACGGGTATGTCAACTGACCAGTGACTGTTATTCGGCTTATTTGCTCGCGGTTACATGTGATGTCCCTTAGAAACCGATTTGCAGGTTGGGAATTGACAACTTTGCTAGAAGTTCCCGCATCAAACGTCAGCTTACATGGCGTTCCGTTGATTTCGTCTCTGATGACCAGGCTGTTCCTATCTTGAGTTTGTGATCTCGATATCCTTGGAGCTCTTTGAACACCAGCCAGCACTCACCCCGAAGTCCTAGCATTTTTTCTTTTCCCTGCTTTTGCTGGGTAGAGGTATTAGCCGCCCTAATCTCCTGAGGCTGCTCCTATTCACTTCCTACGCTTCGCTTAGGGCAGCTAGACCAAAGGCGACCTTCTTCATCACAGGCGTAACATCTAGAACTATACCTCTTAAACCGGTCTCGCACAGGTGACGCCACAACTGCCCATACCTGATGAGACCAGACCTGGTAGGCCTTACGGACTAGTTTCGAAGTATATGCAATGATACCTAGTATTCGATAAACCATTCTAGACGAAATAGAATCTCCTAGACTTAGTAATATTTATATATTATTATTCATAATCTCAACGGTCGTGCTACTTGATACTAGATAGGCTGTCCTCCGAATCATCTAGATTATACGAGACCCATTTAACTATATGGCGCAATAGTATAAAAGATCTGAGACATTTAAAATTACTGGCCAGATAAACTAAACGTTTTCTACAGTGAAATCCTTCAAATTTCATGTTTATTTTTCTCATTTAAACCAAGTGTAATATTTATAATTTTATTAGTGGTATTTTTAATAAAATGATAACGAGGCACCAATAGTTACCTACCCTAAATACACAGAAAACGGAATTCATTTGCTTCGATATATTTAATAGCACACAACCCGATAGGCGTATAACTGGAGAGGCCTATGTCCAGCAGTGGACTGCGATAGGCTGATGATGATGAGCCCGATAGTCAATTTAGTATCAGGGTACTTAGCTGTTATATACAATAAAACAAAAACTGTAATTGTCCTAGCATTAATTAAGTCACCAAATCCAAATATCTTGGCGTAATCATCGATCAGAAATTGTCCTGGCACCTACATCTAGAAAGTATCGCTGACAGAATGAGAAGATTGAAGTGGATTCTGCTCAATTATATAACATCACCAATACATACATACATACTTAACTAGACGCAGAAACTAAATACTCTCACTCACTTACACTCACGCATCCACGCGCACAACCACACACCCTCACACCCACACATGCACGCACTCACCCATACGCACACACACACACACACACACACACACACACACACACACACACACACACACACACACACACACACACACACACACACAAACACACACACACACACACACACGCACAGACACACACTAATTTGTTTTATGATAATTTATATAATTATAAATAAAATAAAATAGTCCTTAAAATATATAGCCCGATATCTGTGACTTATATCTTATGTACATTTTAGGTGTGTATTTTTATACTTATAGTCTATTGCACTTTATTTATATTCAAACGCGTAGAATGTAAATATAGTTAATACCAAATAAAATCGCTTGTAGAAAGTTACTTCGTTGTTTTCATAGCTATATTTTTATTGTCTGTAATATCAGTATGCTTGTCTCGCTGTTGAATCTATTCATTTCAAATGCAACTACATCAGCATAAGCTTCAAGTTGTACCTATTCTGTATGAAAGGACGTGTCCGAGAGCGCCTTAGAACTAAGACTGCCTCACGTATCTGTGGAACATTTGTAAACAGGTGCTTCATTTTGTGATGATGTCAAATTAGCTGTCACTTGCTCTTGTTGTGTGTCAAAAAATATAAACGTATATGGAGATATATGGTATATGGATATATTATGGAGATAAAAGATTGCTTATAGAAGTACTATCAAGAAGAAACAAGTATGTTCGAGTAATTATTGACTTTATAGTAGATGATAATGATGAGTATGATGACCGATAATAAATGTAATCGCATGCATAACTATAAAAAGAGCTTAAATAAATTAAGAAACCCGGAACATATGACACAGAACATCATCTAGCTTTAAACTAAGCACAGCTTGTACTATGATAGCTACATTGACTTACAGACTTTGTAAAAGCATACATAGAAAAATGCCAAACTCCAAAACAAATATCTGCAGATCATACAAGCAATCGGTCCGATCCAGGCATTTTTTTTTTTTTTTTATTAATATTTCGGACATCTAACACACAACGCCATCTAGTCCCAAACTAAGCAGAGCTTGTATTATGGGTACTAGATAACTGATATTAATACATAAATACTTTTTTTTTGTAAATACATATATATTATACATAGAAAACACCCAAACTCCGAAACAAATATTTGCAGATCATACAAACATTTGGTCCGACCCAGGATTTGAACCCGAGACCTCATGGACAGCAGTCGCGTACGCTACCACAGCGCCACCGAGGCAGTCGATTGGCATTAAACCCCAGACCTCAAATAGAATTTACATACTCTAGTACTGCGCCACGGAGGCAGTCTAAGTCATGCAAACAAGATTTTGTAACTGTAAAAATGATAGATGAAATGTATAGGTTACGAGGATCAATATACGCTACCTCATTCATCGCCGAATTCATAGCTCTAAAATATGTAATAAAAGGATCTACTTATAATTTATATAATTATGTTTACCAAACCGCTGATTTTTGCCAAGTATAGCACAGCGATAATAACGTAATGTGATAATAGATATTAAATCCTCTTTTATGGTAAACAATATTTTTTTGTTTCAAAGATTGCGTATCGGGCATTCCGATAAACATAAAGGAATGATAAGTTAAGTTGGACTACTGTTTATATGTTATTCATCAAACACATTAAACGTATTAATTGAATTCAACAAATCTATTATTTTTACGTAAGGCTAAATGTTTACATATTTTGTATTTTTTATTTGTGTTGATGACAATACGATATATAATAAGGTCCGGGCTCGGATCTGATGATTTTTTAACCAACTGATCAACACTGACGGGTCTGTTTGTTTCGATTCCCAAAAATGAAAAATATTTGTGAATACAATAATTTGTATGTATTTTGAAACATTTACGTAAGTTTATCAGCAATCTGACGTGTGTAAGATGTATCAGTGTTTCGATATTGAGACTTTATTTGAGGACGATATTCCCTTTAAAGTTTCTTAAAATATTTAGAAAAATGTTTTTTTTATCTACTCAATATATTCGTCGCGGTTGTTAACTAGTCGTACAGGTAAAGTATTTGGTGCATGAGAACCACACAGTGCTTTGACCGAAGTTTTGCTTTTGCTGATCTGTATCGAGCGAGTTGCATTAAAGAGTGAGCAGTGTCGTGTAATCAATCGGAGTTATCTGTTTACGTGTGGAGCGTTGATCTCGCGCCTCTCGCCCCGCAGTCTGCCCCCACCGCGCCCGCGCGTTGCTCCAGCCACAGACTCCTGCGCCGTGGTCCCAATGCCGCTCTTATCGCTCACTTTGCACTCGGTGTTTCGCTTTGTTCTCAATTTCATGCTTGCGCTTTATTAGTTATAAACATTAACTACCGTTTATGATATCTTACATTTAGTATATTTCAGTTTTAATTAGTATTTTAGAAAACAGTTAAGTGTGAAAATGGGTAAACTAAAACCGTTACAATCTTGTCTCATATTACTAGATGAATAAATCCTTTATTTTTTGGCTAAATTTCTTCCATACTAGTGATATATCAGAGATCAGAAAAAAAAATCTTGATCACATTACGCATTGTCTCGTATAGGAATCAAACTCACTATATCAGCGCAGTAGACAGCAGCAGTTTAAAACTATCACAAAATCCAAGAAATCCACACAGTGAAGTGTTATTCCTGAAATGCCCTTCGAAATTTTGAATCAGTCACAGATATAATAGATTTTAGAATTATTACTAAAATTAAATACAGTGACAAAATTTAGTTCTCATACACATGCATTGAATTCATAAATATTAATGCTTCTTTGTTCCTTAAAAGTCAAAAAAAATATTGACATTAAGCCGTAGATATGGAGTCTTTTTTAATCAGGTGGAGCCAATAATAAATGTTAGTGTGACGAACCTAAAGTATGACAAAATGAACGTCTCATAAAAATACGTTGTTTAGTCTATCTTGTCATTCTATTTATAGCCGCGATGAAAGTCTATATGAGATTGTCTGACGCGCTTTGTTTTCGCTCTTTATCCTTATTTTATAAGTCATCTCCTAGACAAAATAGCTTTTAGTTTCGGGACACGAAATCATTGATTGGTACTTTTATGATTATTTTAGGCAAGCTTATGCACACTAAATGATTATTTTTTATATTACAAATTTTGTTTACAATTAATTATTTACGACACAAGAACTCATTTTACTAAACAGCAAGCATTGTAATAATTTAGCAACTTAAATGTCAGGGATTTAGTAAGTACGTGTACCAGCAGTTTTCCAATATGATAATCTATGGTAGGCAGGTTTCATTCCATGTCGGAGTGTTTCAAATACACGGCAGCAATCACAACAATAATTTTAATGGAATCATTTACAATTCTTACTACAAGTATGCCTAATATATATATAGATATATGTATATAATAATGTTACACTTGCAGGGTTGCGTAAATTCACAACCCGACGTAATTTAGCATTGACCGCGAGCAACATAAAAAAAATACCCAACTTCCTGTTCGAACTCGACTTAAACGATCATCGGGCTTCGCAGCTCAATACAATGTATTTAATTCTTTATATGAAAACGTATATCTACTTATTTCGGCACATTCATCCACACATGTTTATCCTTATTTCAAAAAACCTCGCTTGTCTGCATCGACGAAATTCTTGTTAAATACATTTAGTTATTTACTTTACTAATATAAGACCTTTGTTAACATATTTATTTATACTTTGAATGAGAACTTTGAACTCTTCACATTGTTTGAAGTTTTTTTAATAATGTATATTTTCAAGTTAGGTACTATTAATGCGCCCACTAAAAGGGTTAAATTAAATTAATTGAGCAAAGTCGTAGCTTTGCTACATGTTTGTATAAAAACTTCATTGGAATTTAATGCACTTGCGAAAAACAAAAAATTAGAAATACGTAGGTAAATGCATCGTCCGTCTGGTGGTAGAGGTCAGCGTCAGACTGCACCGGGTATATGTGTGTTGGTTTAAGTGAAATCGGGCGATGCACCGGTCGTCTGTGTGCCTGAGTGCCGGTCGAGCGGCGCAGCCTCCATGCGTCTGCGGCCTGTCTAGACACCCTCCCCGCTGCCCGCACACCGCACGCCCGCTCCCTGTGGTTACGACTACTTGGTAACAGTTTCATTTGGTCACAGCCTTTAATTTACGCGTAAATCATTTCCATTGTTGTCATTACAATATCAGCTGATTATGCAACCCAGGTAGCTATGGACAGAGGTGTATTTTTACTTTTACATTCCATAAGCTTAGTATAGAATATGCAATATTAACTAAACTTATGTCAAAACAAAAGAAAAAAACATCTTTGAATGTGTAACCTTCATGAAGGCATGTATGGTGATATTTGAGAATAGCTAGGTATAAACACTATTATATTAAGAATTAAATTAATATTATCAGAATAGTTTCTGGTATACATAAACAATCAAGCATGTAATTTAAAACGAATTATTAACTTCATAATTCAAAACCATAAACTTATTATGCAAATACCTACATACGTTGGCCATAAATGCGGTTTCTGTGCCAAGTGCTTTGTTATTATCACAAAATTATTGTTGTTGCAAGTTTATAAATTTATATATATGTATGTTGATATAAACACGTAAACAAAAATGTCGTTAAAAATAAGAAAGGTTCAATCAGTTATCTTTAAGGAGGTTTAAATATTGTACTGCTTTTTATCAAGATTTTGCATAAGCAACAGAGTCATGCGTCTAGTGCTTATCTCATATCTCGGCCTTAGTAAAAAAAACAAGGCATATTATTTATGTATGATCAATGCTGATTAGTTAAGCTGTGAAGTTTCCTAAGGCAGTAACATAATAATGCTTTGCCTATGAACCATGGGGTTCATAGGCAAAGCATTATTATGTTACTGCCTTAAATTCATTCCTTGTGTGCAATACACTTTACTTTCTCAGTGCCTTTTCTTGCACTGGACACAAGGAGTGCACACAAGGAATGAATTTTAAGCAAGAATACTTCAGATGGCTTTTTCGGATGTGGAATTCCTTCACTTAATCTAATAAATTCTAATGAACGTAACTTAGTTTTCTTGATGTGTAATCAGCAAAAAATATATATTATATACCTACAGTCAGTACTAACACTACACATATACACACATACAAAGTCTGTGCAAACATAGACACACATATAGAGATAAATTAAATAAATACATACTTACATAAATAAATGTAAAATATTTACATACTATTTACAGATGTACACAGATGGAATATATTTTGTGCAAGAGAACAAATAAGGATGTTGTACCCAAGTATGTTGTACCCCTGAAATAAATAGGTAGACATAAATGCAAACAGAAACAATACATATAAACGAGAAAATTAATTACGACGTAAAATGATGGCAGCGGAATGCGCTGTGGTGGCGACGCGAAATATTCCTTTGCTTGAATGTTTATGAATTTCATTTGTTTTTGGCACCGGCTTTAAGTTGTTTAGATATTTAAGTTGTTATATGAGTAAAGTTTTGATAGCAAGCTTTTTTTTTCTTAGTTTCTATCGTGGATTTTTAGTAAAAAATATTATATTTGTAGCTAAAATATAATAATTAATACTTTTCCTTAAAACTATTACTTTTCTAACTTATGTCCATTTACAAGCATAGGGTTCTGCTAGATCTAGTCAGTAGATACCTTTTGGGGTATACCCGTAACGAAGTCATACGTGTAAGAGTAAGTACTCTTTTATCTATATTTATTCATCCCTTTCTACTTGTAACATACTCCAACAATCTTAGTATTTTTTTAAAATCTTTACTACTCCTTCTTTTTCAATATATCCAACATTACAAAAGCTTCTCAGTAGTGTACTGAGAAGCTTTTGTAATGTTGGATATATTGTAGCTTACAGAATTTCTCTTTTAGAGTTACTAAATATGTAATGTAATAATCTCCTTTTTGTGCAAGTCCAATCTTCTTGAACCGTTTTTCCGGGTTTGTAATACGGGGTAGTATCAAAAAACAAGGAGTGTCATCCTACGCCTAAAAATAAGAACCATTCGGGAGTAGTATTAACCATTAATGCTATGAAATATTTGAACTACCACTCTTAGATTCTACTCATACATTCCATCAGGCAGCTGTATTAGCTGTCAAAATGATCATTTAAAAAAAGAATGAAAATCTTCATTAGTCTTGAAGCTTTCATTTAGTTTTAAAAAATTATCAACACGAGATAGCTGCTGTAAACCGTTGAGAAGTTTGCCTTTCCATGAATTACATAACTGTCCTCAACATTTTGAGCTTGTACACCCTCATTTGCATAAATTTCTAACAAGGAGATTCAGTAGGTTCCTTAGATTTAAATTACGACTTTATGGCATAAATTTTTCGGATTTATTTATCTTCTTCGTTTTTACATCAGTTAAAATCAAGTATTTGCTTTAAGCATATTTCTACGTTTGTGTAACAAGATGTGTCACCTGATGCAGGTATATTTTGCACTTTTAATATGTTTCATACTAACATATTAATATTTACCTGACTGAGGTGTCTCGCAATACAGTTTATCTGCCGATTAGGATTGTGATACCTAATTGTTAGCAAATTAGTAAATTACCAACATTTACGGTCAACACATCAATATATGTAATGCATCAATATTTTTTTGATTAATGGGATATTTTGATCTTTGCACGGCCATACACTTACAGAATAGTAATTGAATCTCATAACTGTTTTATAGTAGAAAAATATGTTAACATTTTTTAAATCAAATATTAAGTTTTAGATATGGACCTAAAATTTTGTGAGTAGAAGAAAAGTATAGAATACCTTGTTCGTCCGTAATTCACTTTGCTTACCTACANAAGTAGTAGTTTCTGTTTGCTTTTTAGGCTCAACACTAAGTAATAAATGATAATTCTCGTATTATGTTATGTAAGAATAACGAAACTAATTATCCCAATGAGGAAATAACACAAATATTTTTGCAGTTTCAAAAACAAGTGAGCAATAATTTGAATTTGTTTTCCAATTATAGCTTACCCTTTAGATATTGTTCGTGGCTTCTCTTGAGTGTTTGTCTATAAGCCTATGTCATTCCCCGAGAAGAAAAGCATCTCTACGCCAAATTTCATTGATATAGAAGTAACAGTTTAACCGTATAAGCTAACAGACAAACAAAGACAGACAGTATTACTTTCGAATTTATAATTTTAGTATGGGTTTTTGGAGTCACAGATGTCTAAATGTGATCTAATTAAAGAATTGTAAAACCCAAAGAACAGACACATCGCGACTTGTTATTTGTATTGCATTTCACTCTATATTTTAATGAGAATTAATACCATATCAATTATTGTCCGTAAAATTCATTGTTGACTAAGCTATAAAATTTATAAACAGGTTCTATCAGACAAAAAAGAAACTTGTAATAACATTCAAAGGATACTCGTAACTTTTATAACAAATCCGGTTGTTATTTTTTTATTCAAGATATCTGATCGTTTCGGGTACGGGAAAGAGCATCATATCCCTAATCGAAAAAGTCCGGAAAGGTTTCAAAGAAGAATGGTGCGTCTTTGTTTTTTTAACTGACCAAGCGAAAAGGAAGGGTATTAGTTTTGCCAGTTTATGTACGATGGTATGTTCCACCGTAGCGCCTAAACTATTGAACCGAGTTTAATGATGATGATGATTTATTTTTTTATATTTAAGTCGACATGATGATAAACGGTCATGAGAGGCCTTAAAACAAACAATATCAGTGATCTCAAATTACATAGTTACGAAACTACTAAACATATGCAATTGTGAATTCAAAATGCAAATGTAATTGTGTGAATCAAGGGAAATAAATCAACAAACACTTTTTCTTATCTTTTTTGGACACAGAAATTAATACAGAAGTTGACACAGTCCTTTGTACATCTATAAAAAAATGTAAGTTGATTCGATTCAAGCCCAATTAAATCGCATAGTATTCTCCTCTCAGTCTCTCCACTGTACGCCTCTTATTTAGCTTACATCACATGTATAGAAGACGTATAAAATTTAAATAAAAAGTTGGTTTGTTTAGTTGAAAGCTGAGCAGACGGGCAAAGAGTTGAAGTGAGTAGGAATGAGATTAGTCTCAAGGCGACACTATAAAGTGCAAGCGGCGACTGACCACCACACAGCCGTTTGCAGCAACATAATAAAGAAAAGGCGTCGATACAAAGTTGCTTTGTGCACTGTATGTGTAGTGAGACAGCTATAAATAGCGTGAAGGTATGTGTGACCACCTGCCGGGGGTGCATGGTCGCAGCTGAGCCTGCAGACAAGCCGGATTATCGCCCGAGACGGCTGTTACACATAACTAACATACAGCGTTTCCTAATTTGTTACCAATGATAAAATACTGTTACCATTACACGATGTAAGGGAAAAGACATACATAACGCAGAATTTATTCAAACCATTAACCAAATATAATGTGCTTACGTTATAGTTGTTACTTGTAAGTAAATCTTTGATTTTACGTCGGTTTTTCATTTAGAAAATGCTAGGTAAACAAGATCACGTCTTGTGGGTTGTTACCACTAACATAATACTATTAGTTTATTATATATATAAGTGATATGTTTTGTTAGCGGTGGTAACAGATTTAAAAATAATTTCAAATTAATCATTTTAAAACTGCGAGGTCGTTCCCGGTTTACTCAAAATATGTTGTAACTTTAACTTCGCTTCTTTTCGGTTTGAACTACAGGTCTAGAATCTATTGTAGGTGCCGTGACATTTTGTAACATAAAAATAATCGCTTTTTACTGAATGCATGATTGTGTATGTATTTTTTTGTTTATGTTAAAATTGTCCGTCCATCTGTCTGTTTGTTGGGTTGTTAAATGGCTGGACCGATTTCGACGGGACTGCTAGATAGCTGATGTAATAAGGAAAAAACTTAAGCCACATTTTTTAGACTGTTCACCCACAGCGTTACCCGCGATTGTTATGGTACCGCGTGGCTCAGCCAGTACTATATACGCAAGTTCAAAATTCATCAAAAGGTTAACACCCAGAATAGGGGGCGCTTCTGACGTCCCCAGAGGATAGAGCTGGTGAGAGCCATAGGCGGTTACCGCAGCGTGTTGACCAAGGTGGCGTGTTCTTTGGTTGGAACTCCCCTATAGAATTTGGATGCGGAAGGGCTCGCTGAAGTTTATCGATCGCTGAAGATTCCGGGTAGAGAACGTCTTTCAGCCTACGCCTGAAGAGCCTCCGCGAGGAGGCAACGTACGCGTGTGCCGTATGTCACCTAAATTGAGAGTCTACCAATAGACGGTGCCCGCTTCAGTGCGGGCAGACGCTCCTCAAAGCTCCTCACGCAATCCACTTTTTCTGTACATATTATTTGTCTCGTAACATTCACCTATTTATGTTATTTTGTGTGCGGCTTATTATATAGACGTGCTCCTTCAAATAACAGTATTTTGTACTACAATTATGGTGTGGAGGGATTCGGTATATGTAGTTTGTTTTTGTAGATATATTTCTGAGTAAACACATTTTCATCGAAATTATTTGTATAGCTTAGATAGCTTACAATATTGTATGGATTCCCAAAAGTTCTCGTTTGTGGACAAATTATAGACTGTTTTTTTTTTTTAATTTAAAATAATATTCTGATTTTGAAGAGCGTAAGTATTTTTTACAGTAAGTAATTGACTGTACGAAGTGACTTTTTAGGTCTCATTTTAAGTTTGTTTTTACGATAAATTTTTTAATCAACAAAATATTCCGATAATTTAGCTTTTCAAAACATTCTTACTCACAGTAGTGTAAAAATGATTCAATCAATCAATCAATCAATCAACAACCCATAATGTCCCACTGCTGGGCTCGGGTCTCCTCCCAGGAGAGGGATAAATAAGGCCATACGTCCCCACGTTGGCCAAGTGCGGGTTGGGGACTGGCAAGAGACAACTACGTGGCTACGTAAATCTTGCCGTTGGATGCTTTTAAGCCGCCCGAAGGCCTCCAACTAAGTTTCACGACTGTTATCGTATGACAACAACCGGGACCGACTGCTTAACGTGACCTCCGAATCACGGAGACGCTCATGGTAACATGCCACCAGCGTTCACCCATCCAGGTACGGACCGCGCCGTCGTTGCTTGCCTTCGGTGATTGTTTCTAATCATCGAGTGCAACTGAGCTATGAGAGTCGCTAAAAATGATTATGCATTCAATAGTATTAACAATTTTAAGCATGTGTTTTAAAAACATATTATTATTATTGAGATTATAACAAAAAAAGAATTGTGTGGTTTTATGAAACCACGGTAAAAGTAAAACTTTTTTCACATGCAAATAAATAAATCTAATAAATAACAACTTTTACATTAAACACTGACAAAAACAAACAAATTAGCGTGGAGCACTGGCTGACCGTCACGCGTCACGCGTCACGCGACATGCGACATGCGATACATAGACCAAAAAAATTTAGACGATGTAATAAAAGTTTCAGTTTAATGAAAAGTAAGAGAGGGTGATGTATAAAGAAAGATTTTGCATGATTGCGCAAGGAAATACTTTTATTCGCCGTATTTGAGCCGCGGACCGTTCTATTTTTCGTAGAAATTAACATTGCTCGTACAATTTATAGCTTCGACAAAACAAGTCAAGCCGTCTGCCATCAATTTCGAGAAAGCTTAAAATATATCACGCATCATGCTGAACCTAGACTAAACGTAAAGTACCTGATGTGTGCGTGACTCAATGAAAATAGTCACAGCAGACGACTATTAATTGTAAATTACGTCACGTAATCGTCGATTGTGTCGGGTGCTCCGTTTCGATGTTTGAATAAATATGTGTGAAAGCGGTCGGTTAGCTCACGACCTCCTGGAACAGACGTCTAGACATATATTCATAGTCTAGATACGTGCTTGTTAAACAGGCGGGTGGGGTTTCCCCTTGCCGCAAAACGCTGATGATTACCGATGACGAGACGTGTGCGTCATTCCATTGCAACAACTAATAAAACCACCTAGATGTAACTAAATCCAATTGGACCGATTGCGTAATATGTCTGCATTAGAATGAAATCCTGTCTAGACAGTAAAAAATATTGATTATGAAGCACTTGATTTATGGCCTTGTCTTTTATTTATATTAATCAACTTCTTGAAGTATTTAAAAGACAAATTCATATAATATTTTTAATTGTAATTATCTATAAATAAATAACCCTGAATTACTTTTGGCTCACTTTTTTAGCGTCTACTCTTTTCGCCACTCATTGTCAGACTTTGCAATAGTTTTAATACAGTAATTGGATATATAAAATTAATTTAACTTTTTATTAAACAATTTGGATTTCGAAGAAATAGTTAATTTTCTCCGTATTATTTACCTACTGTTGTAACTGTTTTTACCTTTCTTATTATATGTATATACTCATAATATTCTTATTTATAATTTTCGATCGACGGTAACCGGATGGGTAAAATCCAATTAGAGCAGAATAAATTAGTTATTTTATAAATCTTTGTCTCCTTTTTGGGAAATACAGACCCGCTATTAATGCCTGTACTTATGTACATTAAGTCAAGTGGTAAAGATTGTCATAGTAGTATGAACCTCATTTCAGTTCCTTCTTTAGAGACAATTAAAGTTGTATAATTCCAAAAACATATTTTTATACAAATTATGTAGAGAATTATGCACGGACAACGGACTTTTTCTGTCACTTAAATCTTTGTCACGCTTTTTAAAGCTGTTAAGAGAATAATGAGGGTAGTTTCAAAAATCATTTTGATAATTTCGAAATCATTTTACAGTCTAGTGAATTTAGTAACAATATAATTTCTGTATGTCTGATTATTATGAAAGGTTTTTCTTGTTATAGCAGTGACACATCGAAATCCGGATAAAATTATTGTTAGTAGAAGGATGCTTAGCAACACATCAATTTTCCTGATAGTTCTATGTTCATAGTAAAAATATAGGTCTGTTGACAAATTTTAAACTATGAAATCTCATAATTAAATAAGCTAAGATTAGAAATGTATGTATAAAGAAACTTAGAACAACAATTTTTGGATCACACAAAGTGTGGTTCCATATACGATTTGAACCCACAACACTTGGCGAAGAAGGAAGCGGTTGATTCACGAGTCCAAACGAGTAATTATGTTCAGTAGTATACTCTTACGAACACTCCAACCTCTTGTAATGTAGAAGATAGACTGGATGTCACTCCCAATATTATTTGAGATCATCGCCTAGGTTTTATTGGAAAAAGTACTTTTCTTTGTTGTTATTATGTGTAAAATTTAAATTTCATTATATGGCCAACATACCCATGTATCACATTATCATACATGTTATGTGTTGGTCTTTTACGAATAAGTCAGTTCTAGTGGGTATGATTAATACTACTAACCTATTAGAATTATTCGTAGTTTTCTATCATATCTTGTATATGTCGGGTTAGGCTCAAACATTAGAAGTAAAAGTTAGATATGGCAATATACAGAATTTATTTCAATAACTCAAATAAATCAGAATATCCTAAACCTAGGAAATTAACAAAGGTGTAGAATTAGTTAAATATCTTACCATTTCAATGAAGGCGGTCACATAGGTCAGTACTGACTGTCAGGGACAGTGGTCCACGTACCCACCGTAATAAAGATATTACTAATTATCAGAGATAACGTTCCACATCCAATAACCGTGCAGTACTGACTGTAGAGAGACAGTGGTCCGTGCACCAGGACGCATTCGTTCGAAATGTGTGCCGTCTCAACAGCGCAGCTTGTTATAAAGGCGGTCGCTTAGGGAGGGGATAACGTCACAATATTTTACTAGTTTGAATCCAAGTGTTTTGAGCCAAATAATCGATATAAAATTAAAGCGACTAAATAATTTTTAAATGGTGCGTCCGGTGCACGTTCCACTAGCGCCATCTAGTCGTCGTCTCTCGCAGCTGGAATACAGTACGACTACCGTCATATATATTGTTTACATTAAATTATAAAAAGTATAAAAAACACAACATTGAAACCGATTACATAAAAACTTTTGATATTTATGTGGTCCATATCACACGGGTCATTAGATCATTTCTTAGTTGTACATTACAAGCTTTAAAACAATTTTTTACCCCCTTATATGCAAGAAAAAAACTGGCAAACTTGTTTAAAAGCGAATTGGCAGTACAGTCTCAACGCTGGTACCCGCGAATATTTATTTTTTTGCTCGTATGTGTTGTCCAGTCATTTTAGGTTTCATCTGCGGAAAAAAATCTAGTTGGTTGAATTTGTATATGATGTAATAGATGTGAAAAATCGACATTGATATCCTGCCAGCTAAAAAAGTTATAAAGGTCGAAAGCTCACGGAAATCAGTTCTTCACAAATCTCTCGCAACCTGAAGGTTGACTGGTAGAGAATGCCTCGTGGCATTAAATAATGCCCGCTGTTTTTACTTCATGTGCATTAAGTTTTAATAAAAAAATAATGTATGCTAGCTTTAATCGTTTTACATTCGTGCTTACTTCTACGTGGTTGCTAGGTTAATAAACTGCTAGGTATGCAGTTTTTATTTTAGTAAGAAATCTTATAACTAGACTCTTGAAATATTGTATTTATTTATTTGTTTAAGGATCTCACAACGAGGAATATACAAAAACAAAACAAAAATAATTAACAGAATAACAAGTTATGTGCTTCCTCACTTATAGGAGACCACATCATTCATAAGAAAGTCATAACAAAATTGATGAGAGCCCTATCTTGGCCTGGATGATTTCATTTGGACTATGTACTCGTAGTTGTATTTTCGTAGTCTATTGTCTTGGATTAGAGCTAAGTGGCGGTGCGGGTTTAATGATTATTCTCCAGACGTGACGTAGTCATGACCTTGGTCGACGCATTTGATCACTATTACTAATTGACGTAAACACATGTTTATCTTTATACACATACTAGCTGACCCGTTGCTGTATAAAATAAAATAATTATATTTCAGAGACTGATACATAACGCCATCGAGTCTCAAATTAGACAGATGTTATATTATTGGTATTAGACAACTGATATAAATACATATATACTTTTATTGTAAATAAATACATATCATACATAGAAAGCACCCAAAGTCCGAAACTAATATATGCAGATCATACAAACATTGGGTCCGATCTGGAATCCAGCACAGGAGTCGCATACGCTACCACTAGACCATATTTCTAAAATATTGGTTGATTGTTAAAGGGTAATATGTGACTAAAGTAAACTAAGTTTTTAATGAAAATGCATATTTATAGCACAGAGAATATCTTTATATTTGATAGACCTGCTGCTCTAGTAGTGGCTAGTGATCTTGCCTGTAAAGCTGGAGGTCGGCCACGTTGCTTCATTATAATTTACCGTGGGAGAGCCACGCTTCGGCATGAATGGGCCGGCTCGACCGGAGTGATACCACGGCCTCACAGAAAACCGGTGTGAAACAGCGCTTACGCTGTGTTTCATCGAGTGAGTGAGGATACCGGAGGCCCATACCCCAATCCAACGCCCCCTATCCCCCTCACCATCCCCTTTCCCCCAGGCCGCCATAGTGTGGGTCACCATACTGCATTGTTCTTTTTCGCATTGAGGATGGTGACCACCACTCTTGGATTCTGCTCATGCTTTCCATCAGGCAGGGCAGAGTCATTTTGGCAGCTTAAATATAGATATAAAAAAAAAGAAATATCTACTACAAAAAAATGTTAAATGAACTGTATTGTTCTGTAACCAGACTTATATATGCTGTATTGTAGGGTAACTGAGGCACTTATTGATATTAAACACGGTAATCCACCTAAGTACGCTATTTGTTCATAGGCACTAATGAAACCAAACACTAATACTCTATTACATACACACGTAAATAACAACGCATATATACCTATACCTACACATAATCACATATCATATCACCTTTTTTATGTGGCAGTGATTATATCTAATGACGCAGGGAATCCCAATGTATTGAAAATGTTTATACCATGCAACTTAATATTTTGTTCTATTTAATTGTCTGGAGTCTTTCGAATTTCTAATCTAGACAATTTTATAATATTAAGTATTAATGATTATTATCATTAATTAGATTTATCAGAAATGAATTCCTTAAAGCATTAAGAGCCTGATTATTCGCGATTATTTGATTAATGTGTCCTGTAAGTTTCTGTACAAGTCGTTAGACCCAAGTCGAGTAAAATCGTTAGAGCCGTTTCCGAGATTGCCTAAATTATATATATAATATATAATCTCTAATCTCGGAAATCTCGGCAACGGCTCCAACAATTTCCATGACTTTTTTAGAAAATTTACCAAAAAAAGTACCGAGTACTCGGTCATCCAGGTACTGAATTTTTTTTAACTTCAGCAACGTTTTAGAATATGGGGTAACTGTGCAAACAATAACTGGTAGTTTATATGCCTGACATGGAAGACATTACGGATCGCAACCGCAAAAAGATGACAGTTGAGTATAAATAGCTGTATCAAGGATATATAAGTCAAATAATATGAGTCACTAACATGATACTCAGAAATACCTATATTATACTGGTTTGGTCATCGTGAATTTAGGGTCGTCCGAATTTGTAAAATAATGGTTGGATATACTTTAAATTAAAAATGATAAATAAAATATCATTTAAGTTGGTCGGAAGGTATGATTGTGACGACTAATTTGTGTGACTTTTTAAATTAGTTATTTTTCGTTTTAGACTCCTCACATTCACGTTTTGTCCTTTTAATACTTGTTTAGAGTCGTCCCAATTTCTAAAATCGTAAACAGTTTGGTTAGTGATTTTTTTTATCCAATACCTCCAATGTTCGTTGGAGCCTATTGCCTACTGTTATCATTCATATACTGGTTCTCGCTGTTGCTACCACTCGTACATTTATTCTTCATACATCTTTCTATCATTCGTTTTTTCACACTATACAGGTGGGATTCGTACTAATCTATCAATCTATCCTTTAAGCTTTTCTTGTTGGTTAATGACTTTCACGACTGGTCGCTTGATGTATGTATATAGTCTTGAAACGGATAAAAAAAAAGAACGTGAATAGTGGAAAGAAGGTGGGATAAGATGAGGGTACATGTGACAAGAGTGTAAAGTGAAATTAATGTATTTTTTCGAGAATTATTATTGTTTTGTTAACTAGTATACTAATTAAGTAATGTTTACTTGCTTTTATATTATGCAAACAAAGTAAACTTAATTTTGTTTATTTAACTGACTAATAATCTCTTTTTTATTTCATTTAGAAGTCAAACAATTGTTATTGTGTATTTATAAAAATAACATTGTACGTTCAATACCGCGAAACTATCTAATTTCTAGACACATGAGAGCGTTTAGTTACAGAGTTCGTTTATTAAATCATTATGATGTGTATGTGGTTTGTATCATGTCTGCGGCGTAAAGCGGCTCACGTGCTTGTTGTTATGTAGGCATTACTCTGCAGTAGGTAGGTATAGCATGCCCGAGGCCTCGCTCGTGCCTGTATTAAAAATTCGTCTGCGGCCTGTCTAGACGCGCTCCATTTACAATATGACACGCCACCACAAACATCTAGTTAGCTGCATTTAGTTCGTGTATTATGACCGTGTATGATTGATGTTTAAATGATTAAAACATGATACTGCGTGTTATTAAGTATTGTGAATAATGGGAGGTTACAATTAAATAGAAAATGGTCCTAGGAATCAAATAAAATTAGATACTTATAAACATTTAATAAATAACAGTAGTTACAATAGAATCGTTGGTGGCAATTTTCAAGAAAACGATTAAAATAAAGTAAATTAAAGTTTATTAAATATTATTATAAAAGAAGCAATTAAAGCATTAATAAAGAATTGTTTACTAGTGAGTAAGGACGAAACTGGTTTTTTAACCATGAATGTTCAAATCAAAGTTTTGTACCGTTCAGATATTTCTATGTATTACTGTCAGTCAACAGAAATACCTCTAAAAGAAAAGCATGTAGGAAGTTTAAACTTTAATAAAATTACTTAACAGAGATTTTTCAAACCTTTTATTATTATACAAAGTATTGAATTTATCATTTTACCATTTTTTAAATTTTAATCTTTACTTTTCTTATAAAAAGTTTTGTAACAATCGACTTGAGACTTAAATGCAGCCGACCAGTACCTCAGACATCGCTTTTACAGCATATACAGCCATTAAATTAAACGGTTAATAATATTATGTTTTAGTATATGTGTAGAGATAAAACGTTATGGTGGACCTAATATAAATTGTGTGTTTAACTTTATGTAATCGCTATAAATATTGCAAATGCAGATGATGTTGGTTTTATAGGCATTTAAGATGACTTGTTGTTAATAACTATCGGTGTAAGTATTATCTGGTTTGCGAAAAGTAGATTCATTTCTAGTCTTTATGTGAGTAGTCTGTGTACTGATATTTTTAGCTCGATATTTGAACTTGAACGTTAGAATGCATTACCCGTTTGTTACCTATACGATAATGGAGTAAATTATTACTAAACGAACTTTAGTGCTATTTTTGTTTGTTGGTAACGATCAGTGGATATTTTATTTTTGTTGTTTCCGAGGTTAATAACGAAAGTATATCCAAAATAATAATATGTCTGGTAACATTTTTACATATGTGTGATTTATTTATCATTTTTGTATTTATAAGCGCTAAAATAAACGTGTTTCCTGTGTTGGTGTTTGTATGAAGGAAATTGTCATATGAACTAAATACAATGATGAAATATATGTATTATAATTAATCGTCAATTTTATTATGTCACAAGTGTCAGTGTAGATAATGGATTACAGACATTGTGAGAAGATACTCCTGATCTCATAACAACTTACGCAAAAAACAAAACGATGCAACGGAAAGAAACATTTCGAGTAGAACTCACTAACGATGTACAAACATGATTAGTTTAGTTAATGTTAAAGTTACTGTATAGAAGTTTATAAGTAGGTACGAGTAAGTTTATACGTTATTTAAACTCTCTAGACGTGTCTAGATATCTGCAAGTTGTCGCTCTATTTGAGTTGCCTCCGTGAAGACAAAGCTGGCGACTACAAGTTGAAACTGTATGAGTTCACTGCTGAAAGACTAATTGGATAGGTGATTTACGAAATAATCAATATGATTTTTATTCAATATTACTTACGATTTGAAGCAGTTTTATAATTAGTGTAGATATACCAGATTTTATACGTTAGTAAATAAAACATCACATACAAAACCTCTCAATTTCTGTTCCTAATCTGAATAGGTAATTATGAGTACGTAAGAAATCAAAACGAATTTAAAGAAGGTATTTTAGAGGGTTGGATATTGTGTGTTTTAGTTTGCTTTATATTAAAATTATCTTTTGTACGCTGAACCAACTCGGGATTGTCTGGCCATAACCTTAAATAGAGGCAAATGTCTGTAACTTTTATTTCAATCATAAACAATGGGTTGCTTTATGTTTCATTCGTATTAGTGCCAGTTCTTTTTTGTGAAATATTTGCAACTATAAACTGTGATTTACCAATTACTGGCCAGACTATGCTAACTCTTAAATTTAGTAAGTATTACTATTGAACACGATACTGTATACAGTATCGCTATACGCTGATATCGACTAGTAGTCGTTTTCAATAACCGATTTTTAGTTTTAACTAGAGTTGGGTTATCAAAAAAGGTCTGAATTATCCTTAAATTATTTGTATTAAAAGTATTTGTTCCTTTTTTTCACGATTAAAACTTGGCTAACAAACTGCATATCAATGAAAGAATTGAATCAATCATATTAAAAAAAAAAGATTATCTCTAGTATCTCCAGTTTTAACTAGAGATTGTTGAAAATAGCCGTTGGACATGGATATAAATATAAAAATATATATCAAATAGCATTAGTAAATGTTCATGCTATCTTTATCTATATGTAACCGATAAATTGCAAAAGTCACTGTTTTATATCAGTATCCCTTATCTTTTTATAGAATTTCAAATACATCTAAATAAATCTGAAATAAATATTATACACTGACTAAGTGATATATTTGACTACACTTACTTCTAAATTAGAAAATATCGTATATAAGTTTGAGGCTAATCCTTCCCACAGCCCTCTACTGTGCGCAGCAGGATCAACAGCAGTGACACTCGGGACGTTCTAGGAAAAATGAAAATGTTTTGGTATCCACAGCGAAATTAATCAGAAGAAAATTGGAAAAGGTTGTGTGGCGACTTCCACATACAGCGCAATAACATAAAATATATAACAGCGCCATCTACCGAAGAAATGACGAACGACGGAGCAACGAAGAAAACTAAGAAACTACCAATCCTACATCGCGCAACAGAAGTTCTCGCGCCGATTAACATATATACAACTTCCCAACATCAACCGTTGGGCAGTGGCCCGCCAGGCATGATCGCCTAGCCTGGTCGGAGGATCCTCCCTTTGTGTTGGAGGGACATGTGACCCGTTCCTCCACAGTTGATAATATAACATGTCCTTTTCCTTCCTTAGTAACTGGGAAACAAAATGAGGAGGAAAAAAATTGAAAATTAAAAACAGGAAATATATCGTATAGTATACAAGTAGTACAAGTTTGTAAAAGATAACAAACGCCGTGTGGAGACGGATTAAGATTATGGAATGTCACTACCCTATTCATCCCATTAGTGTCGTAAAATACACAGCACAAAATCGCTCCAAAGAGAAGTAATCCTCCGTTTGGCCAAAACCTCTTTGGGAAGCAAAGGCCTATGTCCAGCAGGGAGCGTTAAAGACTGGTGATGTGAAGTGATGTGAAAGATAAAAAATAGTCCACTTTTTTGTTACCCGACGTTGTGGGTAAATTGAACCGATCGCAATAATATTAAATCAACTTGATGCTCTGCGACGTGGTTTCGGACCAGTTTCGACTTAATCAAGGTATCGTAACCAAGGGTAAATTGTGCCACTGGTAGTACAAGTAGCATGGTTTTACTGTTTATGCACTGAGATAATAAAACAGACGGAGAAAAAAAAATTATGTTAGTGTAGTATAAGATATAGATTAATAGATGGGCGCAATTTTTTCATGGAGCATTGGCTACCATGGACTTACAAATTATGTTTGTTATGAAATCATCATAACCTTGTCATTGGTCAGATCTACGAAAATTAATAGCATCTAATTTTCAAGAACAGGTACTCGTTTGAAATACATTATTAAGTTGCTTGGAGCAACTCTTTCCTCAGATCGATATTTTTTATGTGTCTTAAGTTCCTTAATTTTAAATTACATAAATATACAAATATACACCTAATATTTAATACTGCCAATCCTTATTTTAACAGTACGTTAGTACCTATTTCTATTCATCTTCATCGTGAATGCAAAACTATTAAAATCTAATTTGAAATCGTTATAGTTTATGTCGATACAATCACCAGACGAGATTACATTCATTTTTATTCATAAGTTCCTCGTGCAGAGATGATGAATGTTAAAAACCAATGGCATTAGGTGCAAAAATGTACAACATACCAGTCATTATAATATTCTGTGCACATTTGTCTGTTAGGTTTTAGTATACAAATAACAAGAGCATGTGTGCCGCTATGTTGGAGCGGATGCTATGTCTAGACGGCCATTCAAAACATGTCTATCCCTAGACTGATCGCGATCGGCACCCATAAAAAATATAACAGTCTGCTACGGAAAACAGACATCAATTAGAGAATGCGAATTGTCTGGGCACTTATTACATACATACCGAACCTAGGTATTCTCTTACAAATAAATTAACTGATTTGTTTCACCATTTATTTTGTATGTTGGCATGAAGTTTAGTCATAATATTCTTGAACTGGCAACTGTCATGTAGGTACTTGCTCATACACATATTTATACTGTATATAGTAATGAAATTTATATATAGATTTTACACCATAAACGACAGGATTATTATCAGTTCGAGTTACAGGTATCCATCTGTTTAAGCAGAGCATTCCATTGTGTCTTTGAACACGGAAAAAATTCTCAGATGAATTGAAAGATAAAACACATTATTTCTCTAACAGACAAGATATATCTTTGTCTATCTCAGCAACGAGGTGTACCTCGTTGCTGGGGTAATATATCCAGGAGATTCAACCTGTCATACTAATTAGATACTTGGCTTTCTAATAACTCTTAATTTATTGCTGTTCTTGGAATCTATGACTACTTAAGTATTCGTGACGCTTATTACCCTAAATATTAATTTATTATGTTTCAGTATAATAAAACTAAAACGATACTAAGAATGAATTTCGAGAGTATTCATCGATTTATAAATAACCGTCACCAAATGAGATTCACCAAAAAAGGGAAAATATAGAATTCTTAAAGCGCTCTTTTCGATGTAATGGTCAAAACTAATTTACAGATACTTAAATAGTTTAAGGTCTTTTAGGATAAAAAACATACTAAAATGTAACTGCTTCCCTAAAGAGTTTTAATACGTTCAGATTTCTGGTAGAAATATGCATCTCTGTGCAAAGTGGGCGCATGTTATGCTTACTTAGTGTCTGGCAGGCGGTACGTATGTAGGGTTGGTCGGTTGGTCGTAGCGGCCGCTGCACCTTGTGTTGGAACTGGTCGGTGGGGTGTGGCGGGGCGTGAGGAGCCTGGGGCTCATCGACCTCAAGGCGAGAGCACTTATGCGGCGGCGCCTGCGTCGCAGAAAAAAGCGTCTAACCCAAATTTCGGTAGCCGTCTGGCGTGATCTCTCCCGTGTAGCGCGCCGTCTCAGCTTGTAATCGGAACGCGTGCGCATTGTGCATAAGTGACGTTTGCGTCACACTTTTCATTTTCAACTACGTATTATCTCATTTTTACGTGCACAAATTAGCGACATCAATCAATCCGAGTAGCAGGAATGCGTCGTTGCTTACACTTTTCATATAGTTTCCTTATATTAATTGTTCTGTCTGAAAATATTCAAAACCAGCTGTGGCTTGCAGCTCCAGCGTGTGTGTAGGCAGTATATGTGTTATTGAAATGTAAGAGCTATATTACAGTAAGGTTTCATAAAAATCCGTTTTGTAGTTTTTGCCTGAAAAAGTAACTAACATTCACAAATCCTCCAAAACTATCGCCTTTATAATATTAGTAAGAACTTTATATTATGTTTTTCAATGCGATGCGAAACGATTCCCGGGTTGGACCAAATGTTTGTATGATCTGCAAATATTTGTTTCAAGATTTAGGTGTTGTATGTATAATATGTATGTATTCACAAAAAAAGTAGATATGTAAGTATATCAGTCGTCTAGTACCCATAACACAAGCTCTGCTTAGCTTGGGACTAGAAATGTCCGAAATATTTATTAAAAATATTTAATGTTTATTTCCCATAGTAGCACGCCAAGCTGATGTTTAGGACGTGATTGGAATCAAATTACATTCCCTATATGTAGAACTCCTTTGAGGATTCAGGCATGACTGTGTCTGAATGCAATTGACCCACATCGTAACAGGCAATGTGATAAACAACGGTATGTACGTATGTCTCGAACGTGAAACGATTAAAGCTTTTGTTTCATTAGGGATCAGTTAAACTTGAGTAGCCGTTATTGAGGCGGTAAGACTCGTTATGGAGGATTGGCTCGAGAGGCATCACGGGAGCCTCTCATACCGGTTGACACAGGTGATCACCGGGAAAGAATGCTTCGGAAAAAACGCCTTAAAGCTATTGTTTCCTCTATACATTGTTATATAGGTCTTACAAGAAGCAAGACGGTGAATAAAAAGGTGGTTGCCCATTTCACCGATTTTTACAAGGGTTATTACATTTTTTTTCCATCGATCCTATTAGTGATTAGTATATATTTAGAACCTTATTGTTTGCTAATATTTAAAGAATAATATATATTTAAAATTGATATCATGCAATCTGTTATACGAATTCATAAAATTCTCAATCGTTTGACAGCTGACTACAAATACTTAATCTTATCTATCACGGCTCAAAGGTATTTCCATTCCTAGTATTCTCAATATACAATTGACAGCCTATTCAAGATGATTTTACGTAAGAAACGAATTTAAATGTAGCTCACATAGGCAGTAATTAGTGATCTTACTGCTTAGGGTGGGTATAGACTAAACGAACAAAGGGCTAGAGCGAGAACAAGAGCGTTCTTTCTTAATCTTTTAGTGTAAACGAAAACTCGTTTTCAGCGTTTACACCAAATTAGCAACGAGCAAGAATGAGAATCAAGAACTAGAATTTTCACGAAGATGCAATTGTTCGCGCGATGCTATTTAGATCAAGCGAGCATTCTTAGAATATTCTATAAAATCTATAACAACGCAGACAGAATAACGAAAGAATGGTCTATGTTTGTTTAGACTAAAAGAATTTAATAGATAGACCTTTCGCCCGTCTTATGTAAATCGGCCTATGTACGTGGGTTCGATTGCTCACACACAGCTTTTGCGATTTCTGATATCAGTTAAACATCGAGTTCTAGTGATAATAAATAAAATTGAATGAAATTGTTTTTAGATTTTCATTGTGTCTTTGTTGTTTCTCATTAACACGTGGAGATAAAGAGTTATCTGCGGTCAACAAACTTGCAGGATCTGTAGGTCAACGCTACCGAAAAAAATAGTCAGTCAAGGAAAAACAAGCAAGGAAAACAAACCTCGGAATCATAAACTAGACTGCAGTAGCTGAAGAAATATTCAATTCGGCGTCAATATCTATCATCTTTATTAAATTCGTTGGAGAACTAAAAAGATAGAAAGAACTGACAAGTAACGAATGATTTAAAACAAAAAACCCGACTGCGCCAATATCTGCCATCTTTATTAAATTCGTTGGAGAACTGAAAAGATAGAAAGAACTGACAAGTAACGAACTATTTAAAACTAGCTGAGCCCCACGTGTTACCCGCGGTACAACAACAACGCACTTGTGACGCTTCTGGTGTTGCGGGTGTCCATGGGCGGCGGTATTCGCTTACCATCAGGCGATACGTCTGCTCGTTTGCCTTCTATATCATAAAAAAACCGCAGGCAACACTCCAGGGCAAAGCTGGTCTTACCAGCACAGAAACCTTTGTGGCCTTATGCACAACACTTTGCTGAAGATCATGTGTATAATAAAATATGTATATTTTCAGGTATCTTTCTTTATCTATTCGTATAAATTAAAACATTGTACTTAGATACACTTTTAAAGCACTAAATAGTCGGAAAAAAATATTTTTTCCAATCATTTCAGTATCACCATTAAATCTGTCTAATAGAACAAAAGAAAACAGTGTAGTGAACTAGAAATTCTTTAACACAGAAAAAAAATTATAAATACCAAGAAGAAAAAATAGTTATGGACTTTGTCTTTATCGAGTCAGATAAAGACTAAGTCCATAACTTGAAAACTGTTTTCAATTTATTATTTTAGGTAATAATAACATAATTTCAATTCTTCAGTTATAATATAACGAGCACTAGGTTCTTATCTTCAAACACAAAAAAGATATTCCAATCACGTTCATAGGATCTTAAAGACTTACACGACTTTGAAGTGTTCGAAAAAAAATAGTTTAAAATTGATAATAATAAGCTATGGCTGCTATTTCGGTGCATGATGGATAAAATGATATTTTTAACCATTCACGTAGAGAATTAGGTGTGTTACTTGTATGTGAGCTACCCGAAGTTTTTGGATACCGAAAATCCGTGTTGTGGTTGTCTGGAAGAGATCGCCTGTAATTTTGCATGTATACAATAAAGACATATTAATAAATAAAAAAATAGTCTCATATGAATTTTTAACAATACACCTTACACATAACAAAATTAAAAAGTTTAAAACTTTAGCCCACTTTCATTTTAGTTTGCGCATAGTCATCGTCGTTCTTCAATCACTTATCAATATCATATTTTTGGCAATATTAGTAGTGATAACTGAATAATAAATAAATAATAAATATTTCGGACATGCACAACGCCATCTAGCCTCAAACTAAGCAGAGGTTGTACCATGAAAGCTAAATTGACTGATAAAAAAATCATATGCTATTTTTTTCAGATCATAGGAACATTTGGTCCGTCCCGGGAATTGAACCCGAGACCTCAAGAACAGCAGTCACATACGCTACCACAGCGTCACTGAGGCAGACAATGAAAATGTAAATTATTATAAAAAACATCAATAAATTTTATAGGTAGTAGAGACACGCTGCACGAACGGGCCAGCTTGACCGGGCTTTACTAGCCAGTCACAGAAGACCAACCTAAATGAACAGCATTTGTGCTGTCGTGTTTTGTTTGTCATCATCTCAATAGACCGCTATAGTGTGGGTCACTTTGCTATACAAATGTGGATCAAAAAGTATTGTCACATGTTGGGTTTGAAGTAACTACACTTAACGCTATCTGTGCAGTTTACTGTGTGTCGAGTTTATCACAGTTTATTGCATTCGCAATGAGTATGGTGGCCACTACTCTTGGTTTCTGTTCACGTTTTCCATCAGGCAGAGTAAAGTCACTTTGGGAGGCTAATATTAGATATATGAAAAAATAGCCCTACCTTACAAAAATATATAAATAAAAAAACTGCTGTTAAGAGACTGTTCGTAGTGAATGACCTTCGACTCCTTACTCAGCTGATATTTATTTGATTACAATATCTTTGATATGCGCAACGTACCTACTGATAATTTGCCAGAGAAGTAAAACGTGACCCTCATATATTTATACACTATTCGTTTACAGTATGTCTATTTAACTTGCAGTATAAATGCATAACATTAACAAGCAGTGAAAGCAATAAAATAATGTAATAGTTTTTTTGCATTTAAATTGTAATGTATGACTAATATAGATTCATTAATAATATTTTCAACGTCATTTAACGAGCAAGAAGTAAATTATTTATAATTTTAAGTTTGGTCGGGTTACAATGGTCCATCATTTTAGTTCTATAGGATGTGATGGCGACTAAGGGTAAGTTTAGTTACTAGCTGAGAAGGAAGCTGAGAAGGCGAGTGATTAAAAATTAGGATCCTGAGAGTTAGCGAGGGAATCAAAAGAGCACGAAGTGAAAAATCTTTGCACTCGAGTGCAACACGTAACTTTGCATCCCACCTCAGCGAGGAAATGACTAAATGCAGAAAAATCATTTACAATCACAAGATACTTGTATTTCAGTTTAGATATTAATATTTATCAGGTACTACCGCATTATTAATATTCAGTCAGTTCTGTTGGCGTCAAATAAACCCCCTCGCTGCTAGAATGACTAATTTTAGGTTTTTCACTTGTTTTCAAGATTCTTGATTGTTGACACCCAAGGCTTTAAGAATATGACGTGAAAAGAAAATGGATCACCAAGAAGGTTCCAAGTCTGAATTTTTAACAAGCGAAAAAAGGTTGTATGATGAATTCGGCACCATGGAGGTAAAAGTTTACAGGTTTAATGATGTTATTAATTCACAGTTTAGTGCACACGATATTCTAAATTCAATTTACTTTGTCCTCTGGCAGATAAAAACGGCTTTTGCGCTCAGATATCGAAGGACAAAAAAACCCTTTCTCAGATGAGATGAAAATGTTTTTGAGTTTAGGGACTGTTAATTTTAATACTATTTATTAAAATTAACAGTACTATCTATTATAGTAGTCATTTTATATTTCTTTTAGTTGTGTGTAAGGGTTGTTTTAGTTTCTTTTTTAGTATCAAGTTTATGGGATTAGTTCAGTTTATTCATTCCAAAATTAAAAATATGTCGTTCAGGTTCTTGTGAAACATACTGTATAAGGCTTAAATATTATTCGGTAAGATTGCGAATTGGCCTAATGGAGTGGCATTATCATATCGGTTATAACTCAGAAAATAAGACCTTTGGAACGGTTTTATTTAGCTTGCCATTTCTAATCTAATAATTGAAATTTTACTCTTTTCTATTAACAGATTGCTCTGTAATTTAGTACATACTTTTTGTTCTGGTGACAATACAATTAAATAAATTCTGTTTCATTGCAAATCCAAGATGGGCGCCGCTACGAAATTCCGGTTTTCAAATTTTGTCACGACTACCTTAATATGGGTATCAAATGAAAGGGCTTGACTATGATATTAAAAACTGAAAAAAATAAAAATAATAAAATAAGAATTTTCTCTTAAAATTTAAACGCTTTAGTTGAAAATAAAATGAATATTTTTTTAAATTTTAGTACATAAAATTTAAAAAAATATTCATCATCGCACGTTGCAGTCATTACGGGGTGTAATGACTGGAACGTGGGATGATGATTCTTCCTCATTGATCTAAGGCATTGATCAGATACAAAAAAAAATCGTTGAGAGCGATGTAAACTGTGTTGACTGGATGGAAATATGATCCCAACGGTTTTATTCAATTTAAAATTAGTTAATTTAAACTTTAAAAAACAAGGACCTAATTTTTTACGAGTGCAAAAAGTGGTGCGTCCGAAACAGAATTTCAAAAAAATAATGCCCATCTATTTGTCGAGTCTAATGTCTGTAAGCATATCCATTAATTTGATAGTGGAATATTTAATTGCATCACCATTGTTAGCTGATAATGTAGGTATGCGATGGACGGGCATTGTGAATTGTTAAAATTTATACAATCAACTTCCGTCACACATTTATTTGAATATTTTCGTGAGCAAAAAATGTGGCGTGTGCACATGTGTATCACTGAAATTAAAAGTGTAATAAGTAATTAATAAATAAAAATTATTTCGGACATCTCACATAACGTTATCTAGCTTCAAACTAAGCAGAACTTGTATTATGAAAGCTAGACTGACGGATAGAATACTACAGACAGATAGAANTACATACATATTATTCATAGAAAACACTCAAACTCTGAAACAACTATTTGCAGATCATACAAACATTTAGTCAGACACGGGTTCGAACCCGAGACTTCAAGCACCATTGTCGCATACGCTTCCACTGCGCCAACGAGGCCCTGTTCCATTTATAAATTTAATAGCTTTTGCCCACGGCCCTACCTGCTTCTATATCGGTTATACCTAGCGGTGAAGAGTAGCCATGTCCCAAAGTATCACTATGCCAAATTTAATTAAAATCCAGGCAGGCAGAGCCATTTTCAAATTTGTAATTGCGTGCAAGTGCGTGTGCGTGTGCGTATGCGTGTGCGTGTGCGTGTGTGTGTGTGTGTGTGTGTTTCACACCGGTTTTCTGTGAGGTCTGGTATCACTCCGGTCGAGCCGGCCCATTCATGCTAAAGCGTGGCTCTCCCACTATTGTATTGTAATTGTAACATTATTGTCCCCATCGAAGTGGGTCACATGTCTAAAATTGGCTGAATTGATGTAGGGAATATTAATACAGAACTAACCTATTAATGCTCTACTATATTAATTTACATAGTCGACATACTTCTTGTCATGACTCTAGAGAGAATGAGGATCTTACATTTAAAACATAGGTGATGGAGTGGATTCCACTGATAATGTAGGTTTTACTAACGTTAATGATAGTTAAGGTGAGGATGCAGGAGGTCGATGGACGTATACCGAGTGAATGTGGACACGAGTGCACTTAGAGTTACACTTGTGACTCTTGAACACCAATAACCTACTGGTATACTTCAAAGGCTCAAACCTTCTTCATATGATTCTAGGGCCCATTGTGTCATTAACAATCAGGTGACCGCTGGCTGCACCTGTTCGTTGGCTTTTTAAATTATATATAAAACATGGTTTATAGACTAAAATAGAAAAAAGTTTAAAATACTATAGCCAACTTATGTAAAACTTTGATTACATTTATCATTCTCACTAGGCCGCCATAGTGTAGGTCACCATGCTGGCCTGTCCGCGTTCGCATTAACAATGGAGATTCCATTCTGGATTCTATTCATGCTTTCTATAAGACAGTGGAGTAATTTTGGCAGGCTAAGATATAAAAAAAACAAACACACATAGACTGCCAAAAATCCTGCCTTTTGGCTTCGTCACTTTTGTCAAATAAACACGTTAAATATAGTGTGTCAAAAAAGTAGAATAGTTAATTTGAAAAATCTCAAGAATTAGAAAACGAAAATATCGCACAAAATGTTTTTACTAAGTTCAAACAAACGAAAAAGAACTGAATCAGGTTGATTATTTTGAGTGTTGAATCATCTAGTCCTTGGGAGGTCACGACCTGTTTTAAATCTAACGTCGAATCTACGTTCGTCCTTATTGCAAAAACCTAATTGTGTTTCGGTTGTGTAAGCAAGCTTTAATAAAAAATACCTGCTTAAAATTATCATATTATTAGCTGTTTTTTAACATACTCTAGTCACTGTGAGTAAGCATGATATTTATTGTGTTTATATTTAGTAAAAGTGAGTTAATGTTGATTGAAGGTCTAGCTGTGAGAATACGGAGTATCATTACTCCTATTTATCCCGTATAGACAATAGTAATACAACGAAAAGGAACACTTGACACAATTCTTGCACCAACTGGCTAGCGTGGTTTAGAAAGCTAAAATCTCTTTTCTAAGAATAGGTTGATATCCAGCAGTAGGCTATTAAAGACTATTGATACGTGATGATGTGTATGGGAGAGTCCTTCACAGTAGAAATGGTGAGCTGATTATTGAGCTTGAGAAACTTTAGTCAAATAAAAACGAACATTAGGTAATATTTAGAATTGTTAGACGGTAGTTGTAATACATCAAAACAATTATGTTTAGACATGTTGTTTCCATATATTTAATGATTGATACAAATCCGTGTGGCTATAAAATTTTTATACTGTATATTTAGTTTGAAAATATCTTTGTTATTGTTTGTGTACAACCAAATATAAGAATAGGTTTACTTATATTCTATAAAGATGAATAATGGACGCTAAACAAATTCGAAGCTACCGTGTTTATTGTTTTATTTCAAAATACACTCAAATCAGGTACCAATGACTTAGTGATCCTGACTTCAAACCTAGAGGTGAAGGGTTCGATTTCTATCCAGGGTAATGGATGAATGGAGGATGATACTTGTATGATTAGCATGATCATTTGTTCAGTGTCTGGGTGTAGTTATAGTAGAATATATTTAGAAACGTGAATAAGTACACCTATCAACAGTCAAGTTTTAAACATAACTCCGGTTGTAAACAAATACAGTCTGCCTGGTTTGATAAAGTTGTTAACAAAGAAAAAGCTTGGTATTTCTGCGAGAGATAAATATTTTCGTCAATAATAATTAACACTGTACTCATTATAGTTATAATATACTATCTATAACAAACAAGCTTATATTATTCAAAGGAATTTTACAGTGGACACTGGCAGTCAGCGAAAACTCGGAGACCCGGCTCGAAATTAGGTAGTTAGACTTTCATAGACAGTTTAATTACATAGCAGACAATTATACGCCAGACAGACGTGATAAGTCTGTCTAGGTCATTTGTTCGTTTATACGATGAGAACTAAAATAATATGCGCATTGTAGGTACGTCACGTACGAATTGTTTTCACTTCCAACCTACGTATGTATTTTTTTCTACGCTGCAAATTCTGAACATCAACATCATATTATATATATTAAAAACAACTAGATCCATGTATCTACTATATTTGATCGTGCATTCCGTTCTATGTTTTGTTTTAGACTACGTTTTGAAAGTCTATTGTCAGCAGGTGTCCAATACTGTCATGTTTTTTATAAACGGGTAGACGTATGATACGTCTGCCCGTTTATACCGTACATCACATGAAGTTTTTAATTAATAAAAAAAACGACACAATGAAAAAGACGATGTCAATATAATAGCGCACGTTGATTTTTCGGTACAAGGAATAATTGGGGATTCGCTTATAAAAAATTATAGTGGAATTGCATTAAAGTCAACAGTGACGTGGTTACTTTATTCAACGTTAAAAAATTGTGAATCAGCTAATCGGAAAATCTTTAAAACCTGATTTGAATGTAGTTTTTTTTTAAATTTAATGAATTCCAAAATGACTTATTATCGGGGGAGAGCCCATCTTTGACACACGTGGCTCTGCTCGACCGGAGTGAAGTGAAAACCCTAGAATTGCAATACGTTTGTTGCATTTCTATCGGTAGTCGAAAACTTTGAAACTCAATCAGAACCACCTTTTAATTCTAGAGGCCCTCAAATGACTTTAAAACACCATCTTTCGAGTGGGTGACGTGGGTGAGTAGCTAATCGTCAGGTGATTCGTTTGCTCACATCAACAGCTTTTGTAGTCCACTATTAAACCTCTCCTTTGAACAGAAGTTTTGGCCTACATTACTAAACTGTCAAGGGTTTGTTTCAAGTTTCTTTTGTAATGATGTTATACTGCATAGTTTGTTCATAAAACCCGACTAAGGACTTTACTACACTCGAACCGATACACACAAATAGTTTGCTTGTTTATTACCTATACCAAAAATGACTTTGTACTATAAATATATTTAGTCATAACATCTATTTATCATGTTAGTTATGCGATTTGTATACATAAAATTGCAGTTCTTAGATTTTAGTTTATTTGGCTTATTCGTGTGATTATAATGAGTTTGACGATCATAAATTCTGTTATTTACTGACATACTTCGTATTTAGAATCCGTGGCAAAATTTTACTATTTAACTATCTATCTGAATATAGATATATTCATGAATAACGTAAAATTTTAATCTGTCTTTATTTTAATTAACAACCAGCGACCCGTCCCAATAAGCACGGATAGATATAGGATCCCTAAGTTTTTGAAAATATTGTATATTTTATGTTCATCAGGGATAATGTAGGATTTTAATGGTTTAAAAATGTCCAATTTAAATAAATAAACAATCAAATCATTTCTCTTAATAATGTTAGTGTAGATTTGAATATTCAGTCTTCGGGCTTTCTCTATAATGAAAGCATCAGAAACATCAAGCAGAGATTTCATACCAGACCAAGCTTTGAGAAATGAAATTAATAGTATGGCTGTGTCTCTGTTTTGGCTCAACATGGCGTCGTATTTTCAGATTATAGTTACACGTACACTTACAAAACTTTATGCGTACCTTGTCTATTTCATGACTAGCGTATTTGAAAGGATGAAAATGTTTTTAAAATTATGTATCTTTGTATCTTAAGTAAACTTTGTGCTTAAAATACAATTCCTATTGAATAATGTATCCGACTTTAATGCTATTTATAATAATAGCATGAATGTGAATACTATAATTTAAAACAATCGCCTTTTTGAAAAAAATACAAGTGCAGTGAAGACATCCTCCCCCCTTTTCAGTAGAAGGGGAGGTTTAGGCTCCAATAACATTACTCCTTCGGCGAAAAGTAAGGAATTATAGCTTAACAGCGGTTTTTTGTGAGAGTGAGCTATCAGTGCGGTCAAGCCGGTTCATTTGGGATGGAACATGCAATATCGGTCCCACGATAGTGTGGGTGTAATCTGTGTTAATTTAATTGACAAGTTGAATTGTATATGCATATACTTATCAAATTTTTATATTTAATGGTCTTAATAAAATAAAGATAAGTTTCCATTTTAGTTCGATTCTATTGTAGATGTAGAAAAAATATTAAAAATTGTACCAAGAGTCCTTAACTAAGCTCCTAAATTAATAGTAATTAAAATATTTTAAATTAGTTACGACTTTATTTACATATATTTGGTCAGTGGTAATATTAATGGCTTTAATATTACATTTAAATTGAGTCAAACAGATGCGTGAAGTTGTGATATGAAATAGCATTTAGACATCAACAACAAATGAGCAACATTGTTATAAGTTCTATTTAAAGCGACTGTCATAGTTAGCGGTAATGTCAACTGCTTGTTTCACCAGCCTCGTTAAATAGCAAAAGGTATTATTCCTCTGTTAAAGTCCCCTCTTATTAGCGTAGACAAGGAAACACTCTCACCAAAACAAGTCAAGAAAAAATTAAGCAACAGAAGACAGGCAGTCGGTGCATACCTATACGTAGCTGTACGTTCTATGGTCACCGTTGGCTGTTATCGTGGAGTGCATCGGTACAGTGCAGCATTACCGTTTGAAAAGATAAGCTGGTGATCGAAACAGTGAGTGCATAGCTGTCGGGTGGCAGTCGTGGAGCGTTGAGGGGGTGCGGGCTGCGGGGCACGAGGCAGGCGCCCGTCTAGACGCTACGTCACACGGCCTCGCGATACCGCGCCGATAAACAACAATGTGCACTGACCGAATATGGCACCCGCAAGCCGAAGCGGTCAGCGGTCACTCTGCACGGCCCACTACCGCCGTTGAAACATATCTAATGCCCTCGGTGTCAATACGACGCATCCTTGGTGACATACACCGTAGAATGCAGGTGTGCCATTAATCTTTCAAGCAGGTCATATGCCACCTGTAGTCACAGCTGTGGGTCGTTATTACAGATGCATACGTTGTTATTATGTTTAACTCGGGATATGTTTACGAAATGTATGTACGTCAACGTACAGCTAATTAATTGTAGGAGTTATTACGAAGATTATGTGCCAAAGGTTATTTACTTTATATGTAGTATTAAGGTTATTTGCAAATGGTTTGACAATAATTATATTAATATTATGTACATAACAATTTCAATTTTCCTTTAAAAGTATAGAATAAACACATTTAATAAAGTTTATTATTGGATAGGTTGAAGATTAGAAAATAAATTCGTAGATTAGCTACTCCTTAAAATTAGGGAAA
Organism: Hyphantria cunea; assembly: GCA_003709505.1. NCBI lineage: Eukaryota > Metazoa > Arthropoda > Insecta > Lepidoptera > Erebidae > Hyphantria > Hyphantria cunea. The sequence continues at coordinate 250,405 of PKRV01000347.1, forward strand.
AATTGTCCACAAAGCTATGAAAGTAACAGGTGGGATTAAGGTTATATTATTATTGCATAGCTATTACTGGCTTAGAACTCATTTCCAGAGTAGAGAAAATATTACGGTGGCCCAAAGTTTAACTCGTCATTACATGTATGGTATGTGTGGCACCATGACTTAAAGCTTCTAACAAAACCGGGGCTTATGTTTAGAACTTCAGGTCATCAGGTAGCCCATAAATTATTATCACCGCTCATGGACATCTGGCATTAGATGTTATTTAATTGAGGTAGTTCTTGTCTTCAAGGCTTGAGGGTCGTTTCGGTCCAGAAATGGCATTTTGTTCCATAGATTGGTTAAATACTAGACAAAAACTTGCAAATACGGTGGTATCATTGTATGCAAAGAAGTTTTTCAAGACACTCATTAATAATTAAGAGATCGGAAGATAAGTAAGCATGCTAAATTAAAATGTAAATTAAAATAATAATGAACTAAATATAGCAAACATTAAATCAGGTGCACAACGGGTGGTCTAACTACTATGAACATCGACAAAACACCAAACGGCTTTCAAGTAGAGAGAAAGGATTTAATGATGCAAAGAAACTGCAGGACAGATGTAGAAATGAGAGCACGGTCAGTTGCGTTGGGTGTTGTGGGTTCAAACCGAACATGGGACAAAAGTTTGTGATCCACAAATAATGTTTTTTTAAGTATGGATGTTCTCTGTGTCCATTCCATGTATGTTTGTAAAGTCCCTGACACAGGATAAATTCCTAATGCAGGACTTACAAAAAAATAAACCAACAATACCGCTAATAGCTAGCTAGCATCATGATAACGGTACAAATCAATAATGTACCCTCATTTCACGTTTCCTTCGCACCAAGTAGATAGTATGCTTTTTCAGACTCGTAAATTACTTGCTAGATAGAGTAGGAAGGTTATCATTTGACACTTTTATTATACGAGTAGGTAATGAAAACTTATTATATTAGTGTATATTAATTAGTCTCTGCTCAAAAACCAATACAAGGAGACATTTCGTAATTGGTTAGACTCCTTAAACTATGCTATTACAGAAAATCTTCTTAGAGTCTCAATTCTATAACAAAATGTCCAATCACATGTACGCGCACACTATTATACATACACATATATACCCAGATACTCACACATACATTACGTATACTCACTCATCTATCTTATAGCTCTAACTAAGAATTTTAATTGTTTTTAAGTGGTATCTTTTCTTCTCATTGGCGATCTACTTTATAAAAATGTAAGAGATATATAATCTGAGAGAGCTCTGGTATCCGTTACACCAGTTAGATCTTATCATGGGTACCAGAGTTCCACAGCCATGGACATTACTATTGTTTTCCTGCAAGGACATAAAAGAGTGTTATTGTTCAACTTTATATGTAAATAATATAAATAAATAAATAAATAACTATTATTATTGGCGTATATTTCTTATTTTATTTTAACAAACTTATTCTAACATTATAATAATAAATAATATAGTTATACTGGTAAGTGGTAATGCGTTGCAAAGTTAAGCAATCCTAGTCATGTTAGTCTACGACGGGTGACGTCGAGACCTCTGCGCACCTCAGAAAGTACGTTAAGGCAGTGACTTCTGTGAGGGTCTGGATGTCATAAGAAAGCGGATTCCGGACCCCTCCCGTCTCAGGTGCAAAGTGGCACACCGTGTGGTTTTAGTCGGTTCGGTTCCGACACACCGCCCCGCCGCAGACCCCGGTGGGGTGAAGGCCCGAGGGGGTTTCCAAACGTTAAAAACAGACTTCCGTGACAGAGAAAAGTTTCGAAGGATAAATCACCAGTCACAAAGTTGTAACTGAGATCCAGAACACTTATAGCCCTCAGTAACATATGTGTTTTAGTCGTATCTCTTTATTATTGTAATAAGTTCAGATCTATAGCGATGCATGTATTGGATGATGCAAATTGGGTTATTCATTACAATCACGTCACATAAAAGTCCACATGCAACAAGCATAACAAGTAAGTACGAATTTATGAGAGTTAATTGTATGTTCCTGATATTTGCTTCATTTCACTTTAAATCCTAAAGTAAGAACATATTCATAAAACATATTGCCGAACAAGCAATGGTATTAGTTACTAATTGGCATTCTGCATGGTAACGGATCCTCTGTCAATTATGCTAAATAATATAGCAAACGATACATCCATCAAAAAGAGCATAAAACATGCTAATTACTATGTGAAAGACCCCTTTTAATACACTTTATTGAGCATGAAATACGTTATAGGGATAGTATTATTAGTACGCAATGCTCTTGATAGAATGCTCAACGAATGTAAATTTATATTAAACAGGTAACTCGATGTAAATTCACTGAACTGGGCTCTTTGAATCTTCACTAAACACTTAAAGACACTCTGTTAGTCAATTCAATGTGTACATTACTAAATCCCACATGATTGCAACGTGACGAGGTTTTGAGTGTGTGCTTTTTCTGTAGTAACCAGTAGTAAGATAATTAATAGATTAAATAATCACTTAAATATTATTTTTACACTTTAAACACAATATATTGTTATCAGCAATAATAGAAATGTTTTAATTTACGAATTAAATATGATGAAATGATGATGAAACGAGCCAATTAGCTCTATTGTATATTTGTACCGAATATTTATAGGTTTGTATGATCCTGACAGCCCTTCTTCTTACGTTTTGAATACTTGTATTTAAATATTTTTTTCAATCATCATCAAAAAGTTTTAACAGTCCACAGTTGGACATAGAAAGACCATTTTTCAGAAGAATTTTGGCCATTATAAATCACGCTGTCTAGAAGGGCAGTAACAATTTTTTTTACCTTTAGTTAACTATTGTAAATTAATTGACTGTCTATATAAACACATATAAGGAGTGTCACCACCCCTATTGATGCCATGGGTGTGGTAAGAGCCAACTAAGAAAGGAAGGAAAAGGGAGTAGAAAAATTGCTACATTGTATAGTAGGCTAAAATTTTCTTTCCAAGGAGCTGTGTCCAGCAGATGATGATTAAATTCGGTTAGTGATGATTTTGTTGATGAAATAAGTATTTATCGTAAAGAAAAAGAACAACAGTCTAATTTAAATAAAATCGGTGCAGCGGCTTAGCGTAAAAGTGTAACAGCCAAATAGACAGAGGTACTTCAAAATTTTATAGCATTAGTATAAGTATGGATATGGTTTAAAATCTAATTCTGTAAAAAGTTACTTAAACTAGTGTAAAGCATTCTAGAGTTAATAAATTAATATTATTTAATTATTCTAAAAATAATAATTTATTGTATTTCAATAACACGTTCATGGTTGTTAACAATTGAAATATTCTTTAATTGTTAAAAACCATGACCAAGACCATAAAACGGACTGTAAAATAACATCAAATATTATTTTTTATCGCATCTGTAAAATTATGGTCATTATTAATAGACAAGAAGCCGAACGTCAGTTAATATTATTAAAAAGAGTTATATACCTTATTACGCACTCATTTTTTTATGTTTGAATATATAATAAAATGATTTTATAATAAAATGATTTCTCTCTGCCTGATGGAAAGCATAAGTAGAATCAAAAAGTGGTGGTCACCATACTCATTGCGAACGCAGACAATGCAACAGTGCAGTATGGTGACCTACACCTTAGCGGTTTAGTGATGCTTCTGCAGCATTTGGCTTCCGGTCTCGCACTCACCAACCAAACACGACAGTACGAATGTTGTCATTTTAGGTTGATATTAGGGTAGTACCGCCCCGGTCGAGCTGGCCCATTCGTGCGCAAGTCAGCGTGGTTCTACCACCTTTAAAACCATTTGAAAATAGTAGTGTAGTTATTATAATAATGCAGTCTGTAATTTTTTATGAGTAATGTCCATTGCAAATGCAATAAACTGTAAGGAACTCGACACATAATAAACTGCACAGCTAGCGCTGAGTGTAGTTAGTTCAAACCCAACATGTTTGATCCACACATGTATTTTTGTAAAGTCCATCGCTACTCAGGTGTCAAAAAAGTAATTCCACAAAATATAATGATATAATCACAGAGTTAAAAAGTTATGATTAAAAAATTCAAATAACTAAAAGTAATGATTGAGACCGCAAAACCAAACCAAAAGTTTTGAGACTATCATAACATTCAAATCGTTTCTGTGCTAAAAGTGCTATGTTGGAACATACCAACAAACATATACTGCCAAAACATATTATCCTTCGTTTTGGCAGTCTATGTTTGTTAGTAGGTCCCACCGTAGCACTGTAGTACAGAACCGACTTTGATAAATCGTGCACATATATTCATATAATTAGTTTAGTTATAATAGGCTATATGAATTTTATCAATAGTATTACTTAGTCTGCAATAGTGTCCATTTATAGTTCACTGTATGTTCAAAAACAAGTTTTCAATTTTCAGATATGTGTAGAGTTACTAGCTACCTCGATATTCTCTTACTTTGATCGATAATTTGAAATTACTGAAATTGTGCAGTAAACGAATTTTTAACACTTAATTGCCTGTGCATGAAAACGTGACTGGAATTTCCTTAGTATATCAAAGACTACTAAATAAATATTTGATCTTAAATACGAAGATACCTGCGCCTGATTACGTATTGAATCAATATTCGCGTAATTCGAGAATTAGTTTCTTTCTTCAGCCTTCACGGACTAGGTAAAGTTATATGATGATTATAACTGAGCCCCGCGGTATTACCTAGTTGTTGTACTCTCTCTGTATATGCTCGGCGTTTCTCTAAGGGATCGCATTAGAAACGAGGTGATCCGACAAAGAACCAGGGTCATCGATGAAGCCCACAGGATTAGCAAGCTGAAGTGGCAGTGGGCTGGCCACATTTGCCGAAGAACCGATAACCGTTGGGGTAAACGAGTTCTTGAGTGGAGACCGCGTCTCGGCAAACGTAGTGTAGGACGTCCACAAGCCAGGTGGAGCGATGATTTGCGCAAGACGGCTGGCAGGAGCTGGATGCGAGAAGCCATAGATCGAACTAAGTGGCGTGAAATTGGAGAGGCCTACGTCCAGCAGTGGACTGCGATAGGCTGATGATGATGATGATGATGATGTACTCTCAAAACAAGAATAGCGAGTAACGATAGTGAAGTTAGTAAAAAAAGTAGCCTCAATTACTCTTCATATCATCAGTTCCGAAAGCAGTGCAGCAGTGAAAGTTCCGTCACAATCGGTCTAGCCGTTCCAGAGATTAGCCGGAGAACAGATTACACTAGTGTTAAACTTAAGTAAGTAAAAAAAGTAAAGAAAAGTAAGTCCCTGATAGAAACATATGCGTCAAATGCACATATATCAGAGACTTTTATATTTCAAATAGTGTTAATCACAGATAGATATCTAAATCTTTATCAAGAACTGGTGAAATTGACTCTTAGAATAAATAATAATAAAAACAAATATTTCGGACATCTAACACTCAACGCCATCTAGTCCCAAGCTAAGCGGAGCTTGTGTTATGGGTACTAGACAACTGATATAAATACATATATACTTTTTTTTGTAAATGCATACATATTATACATATAAAACATCCAAACTTCGAAACAAATACTTGCAGATCATACAAACATTTGGTCCGAACCGGGAATCGAACCCGAGACCTCAAGCACAGCAGTCGCATACGCTACCACTACGCCACCGAGGCAGTGAATAGAATATAAGATTACCTTCATATAAAAAACTCTTCGAAGTACTTATGCTGTAGTGGTATTATAGTAGGTATAATTTACGCGCAAAAAGTATCTTTACATTATATCATTGGAGCGTTATCGGTTATCGTCAATTCATCCTTAGTTTTTAAATATCTCAACCAATAATATTAATGGCCGTACCAAAAGATTAGAGGATAATTGAATTTTAAAGTTCATTACGCTCATTAAAATGTAATACGTGACTTATTAAATAAGTCCCGTTATATTAATATCAAGTCTTGTAATCTTATAAGATATGAATGTATTTAATATACATACATATCTGACAAGATTGTACTGCTTATAAATATACTATAGCCAAATCCAACGTGGACATATAATTTACGATATATTAAAACATAATAAGAACGATTAATTGCGCTCGACTATATTGCTTTCATTTTATAATACATAAAATTAATTGGTCACTAATTTCATTATAAATTAAGTGATTCCAGCTTTATATTTTACCTCATTTGGCGATTTCAGTGATTCAGTAATTTCATTTCAGTGATATGTTTTCGTAAAAAAACTGCTTTTGTATTTGACGGCGTTTTATTTGTGAATTTGTTGACTTAGCTTTTAAATAATTATTTTTAAAGACTACTCCCACTCTATCAATATTCCTGTACGGCGGGACACTACATGTATATCTACAGACACCACCAACACTCAGCCTCAGAACTACAAGTCAGGACTACAAGTTCTCGATAATACACAGTCATCCCATGTGAGGTTTTACATCAGCAAACTAACACCACTTAGCGTAGTGAAGCGGCGAGCACTACCCCATTTTTACAGAAGAAGAATGAAGTATAAAAAAAAATACGTAAGTATTGCTTCAATTTTACATGTTTTTTTACACACATTAATCCAGGTAACACAACGATAACAAAATTGCAAGGAATTATCAAAATTACATTTTAGCATTCTAGATTTATCCAATTAAAAACAATGACACACGTAGGACATAGTGTGTCTGTTAAAAAAGATGATATATTATTCAATTTTGTTGAATCATAGAAATAGTTTTAAACAGTTCCACGACTCGATAATACTTTATCAGTCTTGAGATACACTTACACCTCATGATTATCAGTCACGCCTGCCCCACCAGACTATATGGTTAGTCACATTGGTCTAGATACAACCAGTACTATATAAAGCAGTGATATCAGTAGGAAATATATAGTACTTATCTTTTGAAGCCTTATCTTGACAAAATATGTACCCAGACATGAACATCCACACTACAATATCCTCTCATGTATGTGTTTCTATCAAAATTAAATTTAAAACAAACATTCGTCATCGAGAACGAGGAAAACTAAAGAAATATAAGGTATTTGAAGCATATGAAGCTACATAATTGTGGTTTTATCTCAGTACCACACGCTCAAGATTATTACCAGAATCAAACACTGATTTGATACTTGATCTTGTAGTAAACTAGGTTTTGTGCTCGGCTCCTTCAGCGTGTATATAATAATCAAAATATTACCATTCCAAAATTCATTGAAATCGACGCAGTGATTCGGCTGTGAAAGCGTAACAAACAGCTAGTCAAAGTTCTTTTCGAATTTTTTACTAGTATTAATAAGGATTACATTAATCATGAAAACGTTACTAAACACATGTACATACGATTCGATTAAAATCATCTGGTAATATCAGCCTTCTTTTTATTAATCTTTTTTAAATGGAACTTGATAAAGAGCAAGGACAAATTGTAAGAATCACTTGCAAAGTCATCTTTTATTTTTTGCTTTGGTTTCCATATCTTATTCTTTAATTTTGAATTTTACTTAGGTATTTTGTAACACGTCAAATAGCGATTACATATTCTTGATTTAGATTGTTTAGCATACCTACCTACATTTATAACGAAGTGTTTGCCCTGTGTAAGAAATAATTTTATAGATCTTCTCTATATTTTAAAGTTAGGCAACGCTATTGTCCACATCATACCACACTCGTATACAACTTTTCAATAGAGTAGTTTCTATTTTTTGAAGTAAAATTCTTTTACGCACGTTAGACCTCGGGAGTAAGCTGGTGAATGCGTGACGAGAGAGTTGCTGAGTGTCATCGGCGTGACGAGACCGTTACGAAAAGCGTGATCGAGCGAAGCCAACGAAAGTTGAGAGGGAGATATAAGTTAGTGAAGATAGAGAGAGAGTTACGTTTCAGTTCTGTTTATTACTGGAGGGGCTATAGAGAGAGATACGAACACATATTTTCTGCCTCTCATAGCCAGTTATATATAAAAAGGAGGCAATTGGAGAGCCCTATGTCTAGCAGTGAACTGCGATATTCTGATGATGATGTCTTCTGTCGTGTGGTCTAAAGCACACTCCTTTTTATGTTGACACTGACCTAGAGGCCTGATGAGACTTTGACCTCTATGAGTTATCACACTCCCGTTTTTCCATGCGAAACTTGAGCTCAACTATACCCAGAAGTCTCTGAACACATTACGTATTCAGTATATTAATACTTTCAGGATCCTAATTAAGTAGCCTCGTTGCTGTTGTGCTTCTACAATGTTTATGGAAGCGAGAGTGGATGGCTTCCACGCTTATACTACGTTACTGTGAACTGCCTTCTTGTTGAAGAGAGTGCACGATAGCAGTAATGCCATCTTGAGGGCCATAGCCGACAAATATGCTTCGTACGTTATAAAAAGCTTTCTGAAAACGTTACTAAATTAAATTGTAAGGTACTAACAACATAGGCTAAGAGAAATTTCGTACCAACACTATGAACTCTGGGTGAATAATATAAAATTATGTATATAGGTCAATCGTATCCAAGAACCTATAAATGGAGTGAGGTTGAAGTCAAATTTCCGTGTATATTAGAACAGCTTTCATATGCCATCGTGTTGTTATTCAGAATTTAATATATTAAAAAGGTAGTAGTTAAAATCTTATTCGTAGTCTCTAGTAGAGGCGGGCTCGACCGGGGCGACACTACTCTCGCACAGAAGATCAACGTAAAATGACAGCATTCGTGCGTTCGTGATTCGTTGGTGAGTAAGAGAACGGAGGCCCAATCATGCATAATGTGGGTCACCAAGCTGCATTGTTGCATTGTCTACATTCGCAATGAATATGGTGACCACCACTGTTGGGTTTTGCTTATGCTTTCCAACAGGGAGAGTAGAGTCACTTTAGTGGGCCGATACATAGAAAAAAACAGGATGACACAAGGTATTATCCACACAAAAAATAAACAAGAAAGGCAGCTAACAATTCTACGGTCTGCTGGCTGGCGGCATGCAACTATTCACAAACCGTGAAATTTTAACTCATAATATAAGTACCTTACAATATTTTTTGTTTATAATGTGTGAATACAATCACACAAATTAACAAAAATTAGTCTCTAACAAAGTTAGTGAAGATTTTAGAGGTTACTTAATCACATTAATAAGAAATAGAGGACATCAATTCAACACTTTCGAAGAATTCTTTAGACGATTAGAGCTAGTTTCACCAGTTCCTTAAAAATGACAGACACTCATCTGCTATCAATACTTAACAAATGAAAGTTGCTGATATGGGTGTCGGCAAAATATTTATCTTTCAATCTAAAATTTATGAAACCGCAACTTCATGCACTTATTTACACTGACGGACTTAATGCCTAGGCAATATATACTAGCCAACCTTTGGGGGAAGTAGAGATCTAGTGAGGTAGGTGCATTAAGGTTACAGTTGTCCAGAGCGAGATACAATTGATATGAACTAAGAATTACTACATGTACACAGAAAATTGTAGATAACAGACCACAAAAAGAGCTATACTATTAATTAGGTGACTCTGCCATCTCAAGAAGGTAATCATGCACTTTTTAAAAATATGCAATGGTTAGTGGTTACACTTCAAGTGGGAGAGTATTCGAGAAGAACACTACTTGCACCAAAAACGAAGTGTTCAAGAAATCGGAGTTGTGGAAGGACACAGAAGAAGCAGATTATTTGTTGAACGAAGATTTCTGTTGTGATAAGAAGACGGGAAACGCAAATGGGAATCAAGGTTAGTTGGTGAGAATAGAAAGTTGAGGAATGAAAATCGCTCCGAATGAAAATGTATGAAATGCCGGTCATCGCTCTTTGATTGCGGCACGCATTGGTAACTACTTTAATTGGTAGACCAAAGCAAATACGTGTACATACTTATGGACATTAAATAAATTTAAAATATATAATAAATATTATGGATATCTAACCCACAGCGATTGAAAACATGAATTAATATGAATAGAATGCAGTTATTAAGAAGAAGGTCTAGCTTTTTAAGGGAGGTTTGCATTCACGTCGAAGTAACACACATCACCATATTCAATTATTGGGATAATTAGCGGTTGCTTGAAACAGGTTTTCGTTTTAGGAGGTAGGAAATTCTTATAGGTATAATGTTTGGGTTTATTGACAATCCGGATGTCATCGATCAAATTTTATGCAATATAGGTCTCTATTTGGTCAATGGTTCGTGTTATGTCCTCCACCCTTTCCTGTGAATAAAGCTGCAGATCATCGGCACACAGGTAATACGCACACTGAAGATTGTTGAAGATTGACTCATGAGGTCGATAAATAGAGAAAATTTATTTTGTATTTATATTGTAGTAGACTATTTGAAAAATAACTTCATAATTTATTTTCTTTATTTATTACACAGATAAAAACAAACCGAGCTACAATCTTTGTCGCCTATAACCTGGTTGATAGTTTAACTGGGGACTAACTTAATAAATTATCATGGACACATTCAGTAGGTGGTGAAACTGGCATTTAGTATTTAAATTTTCCTCAAAACAAGAAAAGTACTTTATGGCAAATTTATGTATGTCTAATTAATTAATAATGACATATGAAATAAAGGTAATACGGAGATAAAAGCGCGGTTTGTGCTATTTGGTTTGTGATTCTGAACATGTAGACAACTGATATTAACACTTATATCCTTTTTTTTTGTAAATACATACATATTATAGATAGGAAACACCCAAACTCTGAAACAAATATTTGCAGCTCATACAAACATTTGGTCCGACTCAGGAATCGAACCCGAGACCTCTTGCACAGCAGTCGCATTCGGTACCACTACGCCACAGAGGCAGTCTATACGCTACTATTATCCAAGAATTTTATTCAGCCCCTTATTCTCAAGGTGACTTCCTTTTCGTGGCGTTATCTGTTATGCAGATAAAGCTTTGGTCACAGTCTAGGGCCATGGGTTTTACTCTCGGGAATCGGTCGAACCTTCAGAGCTTTTACCTGACTTGGGTAACTACGCTACACAATGGTTAAAAACGAGCACTTTCGGATCAGTAGTACTTAATACTGCATGTTGTACCGTTGTGGGTAGAGACCACATCTGTATGGTGCACCCTGATGGGCACTCCTAGAAGCTTATATGAAAAATGTCCCATACATCGCATGGTTATTCGGTTAGGTTACGCTTTTTCACTTATGTAATATATGTCGGAGTTGCTACATAGTTGAAGGTACTAGAATTTAATTAATTGTGACGTAAAGTGGGACATACACGGGATAAATAGGTGTGGTGACCGTCTGTATTGTTAATTCGTTAGTTCATGCACATTATAGCCTAATGTGCCTGAAGTGACGTTCCTATTATGATTATATTTATGATTCTAGGGTATGCACACACTCATATTTATGTACATATGTCACATAGATAATACGATCGTCTGTACAAAGAGACTATCGATATGAAAGACATCGAAAATTTCATTACCATTGTGCTCCTGACCTTAAATGTATTTAAGATCTAATTTAAAATAACTCTGTTTCTAGTTTTTGACTTGTAGAATAGTTTTACATACAGAAAAGATTAGATTTACAATAGTAAAAGGTCAAGGTATAATGGTATTGAAAAGATTGAAAATTGAAATAGATTGCATTATATCATAGAGCATACGTACATAGGTATTGTTAATCCATATAAGCTAAAAATATCTACCTATGCGAGATTATTGTTCAATACTAGTTACATAAAAAAAACCTTCAGAATTAAGCAACTACTAAGCAAATAGGATGAAAAAACTGGTGAGGATTTGTTAAATACTGATAGTTGTTTAAGCAGAACGAGCCATGTACAAAATTAAGTCAAATATAATAGTCATGTTGCATCAATTTGGTGTCGAGTTTCTCTTGAAAGTTGTTTTATTGTGTTAAGTAATCTTTACTAATTTCTTTCTACTTTCATATTGTCTTACAATCAGCTATTTTATACCGCGTTTGGTTGATTGATATCTAGTAGACGGTTAGTTAGAAACGCACGGTTTGATTTCAATATTTTAATAAATTTAAATTTCAAGTATGTCTGATATTGAAACATCAATGTCAAAAGTAGTGTGTGCAAGTGCATTAATGTATTTTATCTCATGAATATCATTTTCGTTTATTGCAGACGGCTTAAAGAAAGGGCAGCGTCCTGTTGCGACTTTCAGACATCAAAAGTGTGTTGCTTCTAGAGCTCGAGAGTTCCGTAAGAATAAAAAATTAATAGTATACTATTGTTATTACATACGCTGTCGGTTAATGCGATTCTATAGGCTTTTATCACTAATAATATTAAATATAACGAATAACATTGTCTGTGACATACATTTTGGACAGGCAGACAAAGTGAGGTACCCTAAAAATTGTATTTCAAATTGAAAATGATACAACTACAATCGTTTTAGATAACAAATGATGGATGAAATTCTTGATGTGTCAAATACAATAGTAAATGAATGAGTAGGTAATCCCCGAGACATAATCATGTTTGATTGATGTATCGCATCTGTGGCCAGCTTTTTACTTACCTATTTTTAAAACACGCTTACTTTCCCATTCCGGGATCAAGGGGATGGATATTAAGTATAATACATGAAAGAGTAACTGGGCACATGTTCTAGTAAAGGGCCCATGATAATAAAAAGGGTGTCCCCCTCCCGATATCGTTGTAGATTCGTCGACAGGTGTACACAATTAGTAATAGATTTGTACAGATTTTATTGTTAATCTTTGTAGGTCTCACTTGTTTACGTCAGACCTATACCTCTTATAAATAAGTCTTACTCATTGATGCAACATTTAGCTGCTATTAAAATTAATATTGTAGTCAGGATCATTAAAATTTGAATAGATATTGATAGAGGTCTATGTAGCAAATGTCTATGTCAAAATAAGCAGATTTATTTAAATAAATGTTATTTAAAATAGTTACATACACATATATAATACATTTGATTTTACGTTACCTACAATGATATAATTCTTATTTGTTCTCGTTAGTCGTTCTAAATGTCAAGAATGGTTAGATTGATTTAACGTTTGGCAAAATAGTTGTGAAAATTTAGGAATGTTTAAACGGTAAGCAGTTATGAAAAAATGTCAGAAAAACAGTAAAAACAACAATTTTATTTTTCCTAGATGTAGGTGACACGACTCATCGGGTCTTCTAGTGCCTAAATGAAACCTAAGCCTAGTCTATGCACTGTCACAACAGTTTGACGTCAAGTTACTGCTTTTTTATGGTAACGTTTTAATATACTGATCTTATATTCGTCCTAATCTAAAGTCCGTTTGACCTATTTCAATAAATCCTTACGTTTCCCCACCTTTAAATAAATAAGTTAAAATTAAACTCGACATTGGCTAAAAGCATAATTCGTGCGAAGCCAGAAAAGAGAAAATAAAAAGTTACTGATCCTTATACGCTCTACTAACAAGCACAAGAAGTTTGAATTATAAAATAAACGACAAGTCTATCTATGTCTTTTTTAAATATATATTAGCTTGCCAAATAACTCTAGCCTGCCCGATGGAAGGCTCCAAGATCCGGAAAGATCCAAGAGTGATGGTTTCTATTTTCATTGTGAATGCGAGTAATGCAGCATGGTGACCCACACCAGGGCCGCTTAGTGAAATGCTTTTTCATCCGCTCAAAGGACCCGGGATTGTAGTGGAGGAAAAAAATGTGCGTTGGTAGTGATTTCCAGGTTTTCATTAGATGGCACAGACTGGAAAAGCCAAACCATTTAGTTCAAGAGTGTATATCTGCTACTCTGAAACGGTGACTTTTATGGTCAGCATGTCTTAATAGATATGACAACAAAGATCAGAGATAGGCTATATTAAATTCAAATCTTAACGTATCTTTTCAAATCCTTAAACATAAACATTGGTATAAAAAGGTATAGAAGAAGTTCCTTCACGCCTATAAAAAACGTGTTTCATCTTGTTAAAAATATATCAAAATCATCATGAGATTAGTTATATAAATTGATCCGTATCATGTCATTTATTTAAGCCATCATACACTTCGCATACATATATTGAAAGTGCACTTATGTTATACATCCTAGGTTATTAATGTAAAAAACTATTGCAAGAAATTAGACATAAACATTACATGATGATAGCTTGGCAACACTTTCTACGTCGTAACATATCGGTCTAATGTGCAAATAATTGTCTGCACTTTATGATAAAAAAATACACTTATCATATGTTGACATTTTGTGTCTGAGTCAGGTTGTCGATAATAGCACTGATTTTGAGGGAAAAACACTCTTATATGTATGTAGACAGTATAATCGGTTAATCGGTAAATCGGCCGAATAGAAATAAAATGCCTTTAGCTCTTCAGGATTACTGTTTTGTTACAAAGACATATATACAGTATTCACATGCATAAAAACATATAAGACGTTACCTTAATTAATTTTTCATAAAGCAAAAATATGTTACTTTTAGTTATTAAAGCCAAAGTTGCATAAATAAGTAACTGCCTTTTTAAAATGTCTAGCTTATAATAATATAGTAGACTAGAACATGATGATACGGCAGATAAAACTGTCTGAGTATGTATGATGAGCTCAATTATTTTCTGTTCAAATTTCAAACATAAGCATGAATACGAACAAACGAGATTTTAATAGCATTTCTCATGAAGCAATTCGCTGTAAAAATGTGCTTGTGTTAGACATCGTAAAAAATATGCACACCGCTACCGACCCAACCGATCTATTGACATCATTTTAAATAAAATTTTAATATATACCAGACGTCTAAAAATCCATCTTCACCTTTAAACAGCCGTTATTTTGTTAACACTTAAAGTGTCCATCATACGAACGAAAGAAAGATAGCTGATTGGATTAAATTGCATTAAGTTAATTTTACGAAGAGTGTTAAAATTTACCGGCCATAAAAAATCATCTACAGCGTTGTAATAGTGGGTAACGTTACCTACAACATCACTATGCTTCGCAGTTTCATCTGTAATAAGTTTGTTGGATATATTACTTTCATAATCTTAAAACGCATTACATATGTAATGTAAAACAATATTAAACGCTATTGAAGTATGTCTTCAATTTATTGACAAACAAATGACATGCTATTTTTATTAAATTATTATTCGTTGAAATATTGATTAGGTTTAACTTTAATTTAGTTTTAATAAATGTGCATATTAATAGTACCACCCTTCCTAATGCAACAAGACGCTCAATGAAGTCACTTCCACGTCAAATTACAGGAATAGAAATCAATTCTTTTTTAAATTGCATAGTGATAGTCTACATCACCTGAAGGTCGACCGGGAGAGAATGCCACTCTGTATAATTAATATTTTTTTACACTGGCGGCCCATTGAGATGCTTCTGCATCATTGGGCCTCCGGTCTCGCACTTATGAAGGAAACACGACATCACTAATGTAGTAACTTTAGGTTGATCATCTGTTAGAGGTTAGTACTGCCCCAGTCGAGCCGTACCA
This sequence comes from Hyphantria cunea, assembly GCA_003709505.1. NCBI lineage: Eukaryota > Metazoa > Arthropoda > Insecta > Lepidoptera > Erebidae > Hyphantria > Hyphantria cunea. The sequence continues at coordinate 265,963 of PKRV01000347.1, forward strand.
TTCGAGCTAAAATCTATATTTAAACTGAATAATATATGCAAATAAAATAAAGAAAACTTATTAAAATGTTATATTTAGTAAGCCGCTATATGTAAGTCGAGGATCAAACCAAGTGGCGTGCAATTCAAGAGGCCTATGTTCAGCAGTGGACTGTGATAGGCTGATGATAATGATAACGTAAGTTATTTGTTTATGTATATTTTTTTACACCTTTTTATACAATGAAGTTAATAATATATATTAAAGTTTAAAGAATGCAGTCACTTTTTAAAAGATAAGTCAAATCTTAAAGGGGTGAGTTCTAGATCTGACCACGGAATTAATGTTAAATTGTCGGATTTATCATCGGAAATAATGGAATTAAAGTCTAGATGTTAGGGATCGTCTACATCGTTGGGTGTTTTGTGGTTCTTTTTTTCAATCTGATTAGTCGTGGGTGTCGTGTTTGTGACCGCAAAGAAATTCAAATTATCAATCTAATTAAAAAAAAGTAGTCGCAGATATCTAATTGTAAAGAATATAAAGTTTCTATACTAGGTTTCTTAACATTTTAATGGTGAATTTAAGCCTGCGTAATCTTGGTAATCAATTATTTATATAATAAATGATTTCAATGAAAATATGAACGGTGGTGGTTGGTATTTTCATTGAAATCTATCCGTAAGTTATAATAAAAGGAAGGTATTAAAAAACGAGGTATCGTCATTTTTGTTTTATATAAGAAGTATATTAAAGGTAATATACTTCCTATATAAAAAGTGAAGATATCTCGATTTTTAATGGCCTATATTAAAAGGGTTTTTTAAAATTATCTTTTAAATCATTTCTCCAATTTTTACAAATTAGATTAATGGGCGTATGGGGTCAGCCACAAAACAATATATAAAATATACAAAAAAATCACATCCAATCAACTATTTAAATACTTATTGAGAAGATTTTGCTGTCTCGATCGTTATCGACATCTGGCCCCATTACGGGAACGGGCAACAACACAACCTCATAACAAAAATGCGAATCATGACATAGATCGTACCTAAGCAAAAATAACGCAGATAACAATATAATACAATAATATACACATATACAATACTTAGCGCAATAATATTTACAAAATGAACTACTTGAGGTTTGACATTTTTTTTACAAAATACGGTGGAAAATTCTACATCTACTATCGAACTACCTACCGTACTAAAACGTGTAATTTATGTATATTTTTGTTCATATCGGTTACCTCCCTGTGCAAACAAATAAACTATATTGTTATATTTTTAAAATATTTCATTCTGTTTATTAAATTTTTTTAACTGTTGGTGCCTATCGTAATTGTCGTATGGGGTCGGAAACAATTATTCCAATTACCTTGTGAAAACAATGACTTATTTGCATTGTAACGTAGCAGTATATTATACGAGGAGTTTATAAGATTACTTTCTTAAAATATACTTTGATAACAATGAAATCTCAAGTTATTTTGGTCCAAGTTCTAGCGAAACCTTATAACTGTTTTGAAAGCAAGAAAGAAAGTATTAAAGTTACTGGTCGAACTTTCAAACAACAAATTTTCTTAAATTTGTTGTTTGAAAAATCTCATTAAATTTATCTAAAAATAATCATGGCTAAGAAAGAAATCTTGTGTGATGGATAAGAAAATAATTATTCATCATTGCACACTAAAGAAAATTGGCAATGAAAAAGATCAGAAAAAACAAAACGGGCGCGATCATCACAAGGCAATATTATAGGCAACAATAAGATTCACAGAACTGCAATGAACCATAGCTAGTTGTATTTCACTATTCTTACCTATCTGTACCAAAAATAGTACATTTATAACTATTATAAATCCATAATATTCCATATGAAATTCAAACCAATGCATTCGTCTTTAACAAAGGCTGTTGTTATCTGCGTTCGGTAAAGTAGCTGGCGTGGAGGCAGTGACCGGCATTGCGGTTACCTTCCTTTACAACCCAAATACACACAAGGACTTTACATGAGGTATTGGAAGTATCATCGATAACACAGATACCTGAAATACGAAAACTAGGCAGTTACCAGTTTAATTTTATTTATTGGTGTGGACTGCCACGACTGCCACACAAAAACGCCACAGAAAGATACAAGATTTCGACTTAATTTTTATTTTTTCGTTCACCGCGTTACTCCAAAGTAAAAAAAAACTTTCTATAGTTTTCGGCTGCCTATTGAAATTATACAAAAAAACTGTTTAAGACTTTTAATCGCTAGATTTAATGAGGTAATGTGGTTTGATTTTCATCCAAATTTAAATAAGAACGGTTTCGTACCTTACAAAGGCATATTAAGACTGTTCACGCAGCTATTACAGGAGGACAAACAAATTGTCCATTGCTGGACATAGGACTTTCCTTATCACGGTGGTTTTGACCTAGTATATCACGATGACCTGACGAGTTGGTGTAGGGTCTATCTCAAGTTTTCTTTTTGCAATGATGTTGGACTGCGTAATTTGTCTCTTAGTTGCCTCTTATGATACCCGTGGGATGAGCAGGGGTGATGATACTCGATATACGAGTTACCTGATTGTTAGTAACTACTCTATCCATGCGGTGATTGTTTCTAATCACCGAGTGCAACTAGGCTATGAGCGCCTACCTATTTCTTTTACTTCTTTCTATTCATAGCTTGAATTTTAATACTAATTTTATAGACATTAAATTGTTTCCACTATCAATATGTATTTATCTTAATTTTTGTGTAAGCGTAATTAATGTTAATAAGCGAATTAAATTTATTGGTGTACCACTTTTACATTCACGATTTTACTTTTTAGCACTCGTTGTTTGATGAGTGACGAGTAGTCTGCGATAAATAGCATATTCAATAGCGTAAACATAACTATATTCGTTTTCATTGATTTATAGAACAAAATCCATACTAATATTAGAAATTCTTTATCTCTGTCTTTTTGTCCGTCTGTTACACTTTCAAGGCTAAACCGCTCCACCGAATACAATGAATTTTTGCATGAAGATACTTTGTTTCTTGACGAAGGACATAGGCACACTTTACCACACTGAACATACTCGCAGGAGGGCAGGGCAGAAGCTAGTATAGAATAAAATTGAGAACTTCGATTCTTAGAAGTTGGTTAAAAACTTCACAATTATATTTAGTTACGGAATATTCTCCTAGCCTTTTATAATAATTAATTATAATTTAAATAATTACGGCCACGGCGGCTAGTTTCAACGGAGACCAGCCAACTACGCAGAAGATATTAGTGCACAAGTGTGTGCACAAACACAGGTGCATTCTCTGTTCCCTCTCTTTCATAATGCAATGGGACGGTTAACCGACATAATCAGGAAGAGATCAGGGGCAGAACCGACAATCTTAAGGGCTCTCCGGGGCACGAGGGTTCAGATCTCAACTTCCAAACTCCGTGCTGTAAAGTATTTATATAATCAGAAAAACTAACTATAATCAATAACACTTTTGGCCTGACCCGGGATTTGAACCTGAGACCTCTTGATTGGCAGTCGCATACTTCAACCGCTAGACCAAAGACTACTACTAGACTACTAAAAGAAGTAAGTAAAACTTAAAACCTCAAATAAAATTAAAAATGAACTTTCGGCCTCTCACTCTGTAACCTTAATTATTGCTTACTATTAGTAAATCACTTATTTCATCATACTAATAATAATATTGTCTAAGATAAAAACATCTCATATTACAGTGTTTGTGATTTTTTTTCAAAATATATACCTAGTCTGGCCATAAATACTGTTACAATTAAAAATAACCAAAATATTACTTTGGAATTTGGTATCTGTCATTTTGATACGATTGTTCATTGTTTTCCGTTAGTTTCGCACCAATATATTGTTAAATATTTTGTGGTATTAAAATGGAGTGGGGTGATAAAGAGAACCAAATCACAGTGATTGTTTTACATAATGTAGGTTTGGAGCAATATACAAATTTTAAAATCCTTTATACGTTTGGCAATAGTCAATTGTTTGTGTACCGGGCTATTCATAGGTACTATGAAAGCAAAAAAAAAAACTCAGGAGATGAAGATAGCACCGAGAACCCAGTCGCGTATTTTAAAGGATGACTTAGGAGTTCAAGCCTATAAGGGATGCACTGGTCATTTCTTAACTAATATTTAAAAAAAGAATAGGATGGTGAAATCAAAACAACTGCTTAAGCGGTATGCAAAAGGAGGTCACAGAAAAATGTTGTTTACGCATGAGAAAGCTTTTACAACAGTGCAATAAGTTAAGAAACAAAATGACCTTATTTATGCTTAAAGTTTCCCAATTAGTCAACAGAATACAACGTTGGCATTATCCGACTTTAGTGATGGTTTAGTGGTAGCTATGAAGGAGTGACTGAGCCACATTTATGTGAAAAAGGTATTGAAAAATGGATTATTTGTTTACCTGCTATTTAGATACCATTCTTGAGAAGGTAATTGAAATTAAACCTTTAAAAATACCATATTTATTAACCAAAGAATGGTCCTATTAGCAAGTCTCGGCGCCGGGTAATAAAGCTCAATCCACCCAATTTTGATTAGAAACGAACGTTCCGGACTTCATCAGAGTTGAAGGCTGATCATCATTTAGTCCTAATCTTAATCCACTGGATCAGATTTATGGTCAGTTTTAGAGAGCAAGGCTTGCTATAAACCCAATGATAATTTCCGGAGTCCATAAAACAATCCATACGATTGGCAGTGATGAATTTTCCCGTAGAAAGAGTGCGTGCTGCTATTCATAACTGGCCTCAATGTTTAAAGGACTGTTTTGCAGCTAATGGAGACCACTTTGAATACCAGCTTTATGTATTTTTAATGGTTTTATGTTAATGTATTAAACTAAGACACTGTAATAGTAATAAATATTACGTACAATAAAAATATTGTTTTTTTTTGTAGCAATATTTATGGCAAGACTTAGTATATAAACACGTTTTTATTTCATGTATACAATAAAGATACATGCATAAATATACTCAGTAGATTTGAGAATAGGTTCGTAAGCTAGAAATATTTATAGTGAACCACCACTATAAATATTTCTAGTTCAAAACAACGTTTGCCGGCAACTTTACATTACTTAACACACTAATTTAACATATTTTGATCAAACAACAGGCTTAAAAAAGACTGAAACATATTCCTTTAAAGTGATTGTTTTATTACAATCTTAACAATCAGTACTTTAGTACGCTTATTGCAACATATATATCTCCAACTTTATCATATTTTTTTTGGTAAAATATTGTATTTTACCAAAAAAACAGACACAGACAGACAGTTATTTTAGTATCCTACAAACATAATAGGGTAGATGCCAATTTAGTCAATTAAGTTATTGTTTTCGTCGACTAATGTATTTTGTAAACTCAAACTTATGATGTCACAGTTTCAGACTACTTAAATAAGCAATATATTTTAATGTTTATTCGACTAAAGATAGTAATAGAAATTAAAAGTTGCAATTATTATATTTTCCGAGATGTTTTGTAATATTCATTTTAATGAAGGAGACATCGGTATTCATTTACAATACAGTCATGGACCCTATTGACTGTACGGTTGACTTAGTGATTTAAGCGGTCGCCACGCCACTCTACTGCCCCAAGCGTTGTGAGTTCAAATCCCACATGGGACAACACATTGTGAGGTCACGAAACAATACAAATTGTTGTTTTGAATTTGGGTGTTGCTTGTGCTTGTTTCATGTATGTTTTTAAGTCTCACCAAAACCGTTACACGCATGTAAATTCATAAAAGAGGTCCTAACAGATCTTGCTATATCAATACTTAATGTATTTTATATTTCGAGTCATACTTTCTCTCAAGACATCGACACTACTGTTACTGTTAACGTTATTTTTGTAAGAAGATACTTACGACTCCGTACTGTCATTATCCCAGGTTTTACTTCATGTGGAGACGAATTTCTATTGACTACCTCGGTGGCGCAGTGGTAGCGGATGAGACTGCTATGCTAGAGGTCTCGGGTTAGAATCCTGAGCCGGACCAAATGTTTGTATGGACTGCAAATATTTGTTTCGGAGTTTGGGTGTTTTCTATGTATAATATGTTTGTATTTAAAAAAAAGTTTATATGTATTTATGTCCGTTTTCTAGTTCCACAGCAAGCTCTGCTTAGTTTGGGACTAGATAGCGTTGTGTGTTAAAATGTCAGAAAATATTTATTTATTAATTAAAAAAAGTCCGTATTAAACTTATATATTTTAATTAAGTAAGATGGCATTGAACTCATACTCTGACTTTCTACAATTCGCCCTTTCAGCTGTAAACACTCAAGTAATTTTCTAATCACAATTGTAACTAATCAAATCCTATCAGCATCGGTTGAAGGCTTTTGTATATTTGTTTTAATACATGCATTTGGTAACAAAACAAAAAGATACTAAATGTATTTAAAAGTTGTTTAAGAAGAGCAGTAATTTTTATTTTTGTATGTGTGAGGTACTGCTTGAAATCAATAGAAATACCTATAATTAGGTTAAATGTAACTTTTTCTGTTATTCCCAATTTATATGTTAGATAACTGTTTTTAGACTTTTGCGACTTTTACCCATAGTTTTCGCGGTCACGTTCGAAACTTCGGAATATAGAAGGTATCGTGACATTTTAATTTTTTCGCAAATAAGTCCTGCTATACAACAAAAACTATATAAGATGTAGTAATAAAAAAATGTAAGCCTCCTTCTCGCGTGGTCCTGTAAAAAGTATGAAGTAGTATAGACGACGACATTTAATTCGTCTATGTAAATAAAGATTATTTATTTTCTTATTCTTTATTTATATACTAACCAAAAATAAAAGTTGAAAATATATTTTCAATCAAAATATCATCTGAAATATAATTGAAATAACCATTAGCGTAGTCGTTTCTTAAAATACAGATTATTTTGAAAATAAATGGGACATCAAATTGTCAATAAAGTAGCGAAAATATTTCAAAGTACCGTTGTATAGTCATGTTTAATAAAACAATAAAATACAGTATTCAATAAATAGGAACTATGTATGTATATGGAAATGTTTTATTAAAATAACTTTCAAGCAGACAAATCGTAAATACTACATTAAGTTTTATTATAGTCTGTCTATTTATAGATTGCTATTTACATACTTAATAACCATGATGCTAATAAATACCCATCGTAACCTTGTGGAGTTATTTTCCGAGAAATAATTTATAAGCATTGTTAACTGTCACCTCCCTTATCTTTCTATAGAGATTTCTCTATTAAATTTATTCATTACAGTTTGCACAGATCAAATAAATTCCTTGAAAACAGCAGTAAAACTAAAACTGCAAACAACAAAGTAATTGAAGAGTAAATCATATAAAGATACATTTATCAAATCCATATCATGCGCCACGTATCGTTCCGCTACCTTACATTCATGTACTAACTTACAATAACACATTTGAAGGTAGTTAGAATAAATGATTGCACAATTAGAGACAAACGAGGTGCTCTTCACATTAATAATGCGTTGCGGTCAATTTAACATTCACATTACCTTGCTTCGCGAGTCGCGGTGACCGGCCCGAAGAAACCGGCACACCTGTCTAGACGATCCGACGTCGCCGTGAAATAGCATTATGATACAAGGCTGCAACATTACAACGCATTCTTCGAATAACAAGATATCAACACTCTATTAGTTAGGATTTACAAGGTGAATCGGAAACCATTTGTTCTGATAATTTGAAATTCATACTTTACGTATAAACTAATACTCATTTTAGATGAAGTTTGATATACCATATCATCTCCAGCCACATATTTTTTGAAGTTGCATTGTAATATTATGTTACTCAGTCCCTAGTAGCCCTCTTAAAATATACCTTCATCAAGGTTAGGATACCCCATTTTATATTTTAATGGTAGAAACAATACAGTGTACGGATGTCGAGTATGCGTATTGTTGCCTTATTTTGCAGTGCCCTAGTCTCCGAATATGGTGGTCATACTGTGAATTGAGGAAACATTAATGGTTCTGACCAAGAGACGAGTACATTCATTCCATTCAGATAACGGTTTTGGTGTTTCTGTCGGTATAACAAAACGAATTGTAAAATTCAAAAGTAAATATAACCCCAGAGTACACATAAATATCGCTCATCATTGTTAGTAGTGGCATTTTTACATACTGATTGATAAAAGTATAGGTAGGTATGTATGTGTACATTACTTACGTTATAATCGTTCCAAGGTTATCTCGGTTTAATTTTAACATTTTAAAGGAAAAATATTCTTAATATAGTATCGTGGTGTGCAGAAATTCAATGAAATATTTGTGAAAAAATATTATATGTTGAATATTGTGATACGCGATCTTCACAAAACAAAGTCCAGCGGATTTCGATTTTTTGTTGTGTCTGTCACGACATAATTATATTTAACCTAATGGTTTATTATTCACAAACATATGTTTGGACTTTGGAAAAGTAAGCATCGATCAGGCTATCTGCTCGTTAATGCTTAGAAACATTTGCTGAGTGCACATATTAAATAAGTAAACAAAATAAATTTAGTTCTACGATCACGTATATTTTCATTCTGAGACAAATTTAATTTGTATTCTAATGTACTACGTAAGTAGTTTTTTATTAAATTATGCATACAATTATTGTACTATTGCTACTTCACAGCAAAAAAGTTTTCAACTGGTAAATTTCACTTTCTGTTCATCTAAAGTTTGTTTACTAATTTAACATAAAATATATTAACATATACATGGAACTGCCTCGTTGGGGTAGCGGTTAGCGTAAGCGACTACCAAACAAGAGGTCTCGGGTTCAATTCCCGGGTCAGACTGCTGTTAGGTTTTTCTTACAAGAAATTCTGGTTTAGAGTATGGAAGATGACGGTGTTACCTGCCCATGCCTCGGAGAGCACTTTAAGCCGTTGGTCCTGGTGGTTATGAACACCTACGACAATCGTTATGGGGAAGTCAGTGCCCTCAAATATAATGATAAATAGGTCATTACATTCACATATACATAGATAAATACCCAGTCCGACGAACTTTAGATTATAGATTACTATAAACTCCGTACCACAAATCTTTTGTGAATCGCATCTTGATGTCCAAACAGACTTATTTATGTACCTTAACTTAGTGTAATACTTAGATGTTGAGATTACACCGTATTGCGTTCTAAATTTGAATACGGGCCGCAATAAAACATGGTATAATCCCACCTTTGTCTAAATAATCCACTTCCTGTAGAGACTATAGAACATACAATTCTACGTCCGCTTTCGCCCTCACGTAGTGTAGAGAATCTAGCCAGACGACACGCTTGGCTGCCTGAGAAAAATGTGTCTATCGGAATAATAGTTTCAATAGACTAACCAGTAGAAATCACAGTTAGTTAATGACTACAGACATTTGGATTCTTAATGTTCGGCTGGTAAACATAATATTTAACTTTTAAAGATCATCGGCGGCTTCAATGCGCTTTATTATAATGAAATGGAATCAAACTGCTTATTCCTCATAATTATTTATTTTGTGTATTATTTATTTATATTTAAAGAGGACCGAAGTCGTCCCTTTTGTCGTCGGACAAAGAGGATGACGAAAAAGGCATTTTTTTTGCCTTTTTACGAGTGTTCTAAATATGTATGATTAAATTTTTAATATTACATTATTTTCTAAGTCATAAATATCTATATTTTGAGCTAATACTAAACGAACATAAAATATAAAAAAAATAACTAAATGAGTAGTTCTTCCTTTTTTGACATAACATATGCCATAATAAATGCTTGTAAATACCATAATTTATGTGTTCCTATGTATTAATGAAGTGTAAACTTGCAACCAATATGGAAAACAAGAATTTGGTACTAAAATGTGAGGATGTATAGATTTCTTTCACAAAAAGTATTTTAAAAAAGCGATCAATTTATATACTACACAAACACACAACACAATGGTCGGTGAGCCCTAGTCCATTCGAAAAATGAATTCTAAAGTCAGATCAACAATGACGTGACAATTAAGTCATGTGAATGCGTATGTTGGGTTTGCGACACATAGTAGGCGCCAGACGTCTAGACGACCCGTCACGTCACCTGAAGGCTCTTCAGGAAGGCCGCCAAAATTCCTCTCCCCATTGCCGCCGACGCCGTCACGCCGCCACCGCGCCTTCTCCACTTACCTAGATACAACGGTACAGTTGACACGTATATATTGTACCCAACTAACCGTTGGCAAAACTTTTATAACAGATATATGGTTTGACTTCACGATGTCATAATGAAATACTGGGCTCCTATATTTACAAATAAAGAACATGAAACTAATATTACTTCCTCAAAAATAAAGAAAGATTATTTATAGTTTTACTATGAATTACTGAAATTAAATTTTAGTGGAGCTAAAGTACACCTTAACGGTACCAGCTTGGAAGCTCAAAGTTAGTGTATCTACACACTGAACCAAAGATTTGTTAAGTTTACTGCATATTAATAAAAATAAGAGTAAAGAGCTAAACGCCCTTTAGGACTCGTATTAGAACATTTTTTTTCGTGAAAATTAACGTTCAAATCTACAAAGAGAGGTTAAGCTTGTCATTGTTAATCATTTGTCGAGAATAACTCTTACTTTGTACCTATGGTTTTATAAAGCAAGTGTGTAATATTTAGGAGTATGTAATAGGTAGGTTGGAGTACTCAGCCTCGATACATTACTTAAACCTCATGACGGCTTTAGGTACGAGAAGTTTCTCGGGGTTTGAGTACGATACAGCTAACAAACAACTGGCTTGGTTTGACTGTCTCGGTGTCTCGGTGGGTTCAAATCCTGGGTCGGATTAAATGTTTGTGTGATATACAAATATTTGTTTCGGAGTTTGAGTTTTTTCTATGTATAATATGGTTGTATTTACTAAAAAAACTAACTGTATTTATATCAGTTGTCTAGTACGAATAGTATAAGCCCTGCTTAGTTTGGGACTAGATGGGGTTGTGTGTCAGATATGCGAAAATACCAAGGTTTCCCTAATTTCGCATTGCTCAAAAGGCAGCTAACAGGTTAAGGAAAACATGTGGGTCCTGTAAGTTATTCCCTTCGTGATAGATGATAGGAATTTGCAGAAGTAGGAAACTACTTGAAAACTATTAAAAACATATTTATCTTTCGTTGTAAGCTTAAGAATTTTTATTAAAAAGGGAGGAACTTGCTTTCCAATTAGTTTGAATAAAAGATCTGTTTATCCAAAGCTCATACTTACTATGCACACCCTATAATTATTGACATTATGCACGTAAAAATGATTTTGTTTTTTATACTTTTACCCCTTAACAGCTTTCCAAGAATAATCATGATAGATTTCTTTCACGTTGTCATGGTTACAATAAAGGAAACAGGAAGGTACACTTAATTCTGAAATAAAATATCTAAACATGAATTATGTCTTGGTGGGTATAGTAATAGTCCTTGACGTGACCGCAGTTGAAAAGATAAAAGGATGTATTTAATAAACATGATAAACTATTTTAAATTGAAACACATTTTGATTAAATTGATACACAATTTTCAAATCAACGTAAATGTCAACCAAACATAATTAGGTAGTTTAATAAACTATTAAAATTATAAATATGTATAAGCAGTATTTTGTTTCACACATCTATTTAGTATCCGGAGGATCATCAATTCTAGCCAATATTATCAGTTCTATTATAGTAAAGATAAAGTCATAATAATAAATATCTTTAAAAAAATTACATATGCAGTGATTGCGAATAGAATAATGTTGTAAATATAGAACGGATCAGTTTTTGTCGGTCTCTTTCCGTAGTGATTCTAGCTCGATAAAATTAGCACATTTTTTTAATGGAATAGGGGGCAATCTAACAGGCGTATCGCCTGATGGTAAACGATTACCATCGTCCATGGACACCCGTAACACCAGAGGCGTCACAAGTGCGTTGCCGGCCTTGGGGGATGGGGAGGGGGATGAAGGGAAGGGTTGGATAATGGGTCTCCGGTATACTCACTCACTCGGTGAAACACAGTGCAGGCGCTGTTTCACATCGATTTTCTGTGAGGCCGTGGTATTATTCCGGTCGAGCCGGCCCATGCATGCCGAAGCGTGGCTCTCCCACGGGTAAAATGTGTAAGTACTTACAATTTTTATGATTAAGATATAAAAATGAGAACAAACATATTACTTAGACTTTCACATATAATTCTTCTAACCATCCAAGTACCATCGCAACCTTTAAATACTTTATCGCAAATAAGTAGCTCCTCGACAAGAAAAACGCCCTATTTAACAACAAGTACAGTGTTTGGACGATATTCATTATCGTTATCATCACTAATAAAAAATCATCATTTTCAATTAGCTATAAACAACATTAAACATCATAGAATTGAATAATGTAGTGAGTCAGAAAAGTACTGAATATTAGAAAACGCCAATAGTGTATTCGCCTTACACTTAAGTGAATTTCAGTGGTACTCATTTGAGCGCCTATTTCGGAAGTACAGTCTTATGGGATAATTGTAACCAATACTCATAAAAGTCTAACTATTCTGTCTTGTCCTGCTTATGCTAAGATTTAAAATGGTCCAGTACTAAAGTTACGAAGGTGGCGAGTACCGTCCCAGCACACCTACATACAATAGGACCATCATTTTTATACGCTATAAATCTTTTTATTTTTATATGTAATATACCTACCTAAAGCCGTAACAAAACAAAAGTAAGGGATCAGTGGTTTGAAACTTAGCTGACGGCTTTAAAACGTTCAAAGATACAATTCTTATATTCTTTTAATACTAGTATAAAATAGTCTAGACAACAATACACGTAAATGTTTATATCTTTAATCTGATCAAACGTGTAGGTCTGTATGTTCCACTTCACTGTATTTGGTGACAGCGACCCAGACTGAACTTAATTTATATTATGTACGCTGGGGCATAACCAATATTGGATTTAATTAAAGATATAGCTTTACTTGAGTTAATATATGATACTGTATGTATAGTCTAGAAATCATCACCTTGTTGAGTGCCGTCTATATCTACAGTGAATTATAAATGTTTCAATATTACCTCGTTAAACTGTTTACATCATAAATTAAACTAACTATTAGCAGTATTAGTTGATTTGTGTGAACTTCTCCTAAGAAAAGAGGCTTTGGATTGTAAATAAGTATGAGTTGTTGTGTTGTCTGTTGAGTCTTGGTACTTAAATTTACGTATACAGACAGCTTAACTTATTAAGGGCCCGTTTAACCACTTGTTGATAGAGTCCCATATGGACCCTTATCGACTTATATGTCAAATAACAACAAACGGCATTAGATATAGATTGTGAGTCTCTTTGATCTTGCGGTTAAAGTATGCGACTGCCAATCAAGAGGTCTCGGGTTCAAATCCCGGGTCGGGATGTGTCATTGAGTTTCTCTGATTATATGAATACTTAATAACAGTTCGTAGTTTGGAAGTTGGGGTCTGAACCCTCGTGAGATGAGAAAGAGGGAACAGAGAGTGCACCTATGTTTGCGAAAACACTTGTGCACTATAATATCTCCTGCTTAGTTGGCCGGTCTCTGTTCAGACTGGCCGCCGTGGCCGAAGTCAGCTAATAGGAGAACATTGTGAGACACACATATATAATATATATTAGCAACTCTTGAAATATACTAAATATGCTCGGTAACTGTGCCCAAAGTAAACCCCGTATAACTTGACTTTAAAAAATGTTTTAATTTTAGTATAAAATGTATCAGTGTACCATGACTATTAATGATATTATATTCCAATGTTATTCGTAGCTTCAATATTGTTCCGGCCATCACAGACCCATTTAAATGCATTTTGGAAATGTTAATATCAGCAAATGTATGCACCAGCATAGTTAAAGTATACACACACAGGTTATTTAAAGTAGAATATAATAAGGTTAACTGCCGAATATCCTTCTCCAAAAATGTGTAAGTATATGACCTTACCACATACAAAAGATAGCTGCATATTTTAAAATAAAAAAAATTTAAAATATTTTTTTTTTATTGTAAATAGATTTTAGAAAAGATTTTCCTAAATAGGCAAATCTTTTATTGTAGATAGGACCCTCAGTTTTTTTATTAACAATTAAATAAATGTATATTTTTGGATATCTAAAACAACACCAAGTAGTCCCTAACTAAGCAGAGCTTGTATTACATACATACTCGTACATACATACATACATACAATCACGCCTTTTTCCCAGAGGGGTAGCCAGAGACAATTGATCCCCACTTACTACGGTTCTGACACCGAGCTTGTATTATGGGTACTAGATAACTGATATAAATACATATTTACTTTTATCATCAAAACTGTGACATAATTATGCTGTTTTTACTCCAAAGCGTAAATAATATAATGTTACTACACGATGGTATAATTCTTCTTGTGTCGTAAGCAGTAAAATAATTACGACAAAACAACTACTTAGTCCGATTGTGCAACAGAATGACAATGTGGCATTTATATTCTGGTTACGTCTTATTACAATCATGGATATATGTGCATAAATCTGTATTCAGCATCGTGATTGAGTAAGAATCCACTGATGTATATAGTAATATGTAAAATATATTCCCCTTAACGATTCAAGTCTATTCTACGAAGCCTTAAGGGCGTTCATATTCGCAACTAAGCACTGACTCTTTTTCTAAAAAAATTCTGGCAATATTACTATTCGATGACGATTCAGAACAACATTACAAAATTATTATATTTAATTCTTGTGTTTGTCCTTTTAATACAAAAATAAACTGTTATCATATGGATAAACCTACGTCATAACACAAAATTAAATTAAAACATTGTTTTTCTAATAATAAAATTAAACCATTAGATGACCTCCAATTACGAGAGATTGTATTTTCTATTTTTCCCTTCAAGTAAATATTTTTAACAAATAATTTACTTTTAACCGTACCGATATAACATACAAACCGATTGTTTTTAACTGAGTAGTCCGTATACATATCGCATTATGTATAGCGTAATTTTAATTAAATAATTATTTTTCAATCGAAGTGTCAGTGGTCAAGTTGGTCCCATTTTTGTAATGAAAGCATTACACCAGGGACTACAGGACAGGAAAATTAAGCTATAAAGAATACAATATATCATAATAAAGCAGCATTGAAGTCGATATATTTATTCGTTAAAGTTACGAGAATGCGAGTAATAATGAATGAAATATGAGTAAAACAAAATAAAATAATTTCCTCACTAAAACTGTTGGAAAGCTTGAAATGATATAACGACCTACTTTCCCAAATGTTTCTTACGTTTATCAACATTTTATTGAGTTCTATAATTCAATATGTCAGGATTATGCATTATACTTACGTAAGAATGACGTAGAAAATTACGAGGACTTCAATACATTCTACGCATAACTATATACAAGTACATATCTACTGATAAAATCAATATTCAATATATTACTTTAAAAATTACGACAATTCCATACTTTATCGACACCCGATACTGATAATTGTACCTATAAATTGCTTTAATCTAGATCACTTCCAAGCTAATTGTACTGTTCTGGTATCTTATTAATGGAACAAAATATACACATAATTGTAGAAACGTAGCAACGGAAAGTACCGTTGACGGTTACAAAAATGATGTTGACCTCATTAGCGAGTAGACAGAGTATAACATATCTCAACAAACATTTGCCCAGACTAGCTGAAACATTGTGTAAACAAAGCGTATCAAGTACTATCGACGCTTGCAGATAACAGTGGTAGTGGAATACCTACAATCACGAAAGATAATCGAAATGATAAATTTATCATTCGTGTCATGTCTAGTGGGAAATATGTCGTCTGGTTTTATCGTAAACCAGTAAGGAATTACATATATAATAAAGAGTTTTTATTTCACATTTTAGAAGTAGCCTTATGAGTATTATAAGTATATTAAGTAATTTTAAAGTAAGCAGTTTACTAATAAGCAATAAATGTAATTTATATAATGGAAGGACTTTAAGAAAGGGAGTGATAATAATGACGAATAGAAAATAGTATCACCACAAGAGAGTAATTATACTAACGCTTAGTAATAAGGGTACCTACGGGCAGAAATATAATTACTATTAACATCTCTGAATTAGATTGAGACGAGAAATCGTACTAGTCCTCAGGCGCTCGGACGGTGTACTCTACGTCTACACATCGGGGTCAAAAACCTTAATTCTAACAGGTATCGAAATTTAATGCAAGTTGGAGTTTTTAAAAAGTGATCTAGATTTAAAAGAAATCCGAAGTTCAGAGACATAGGAACTTAAGAAGAAACTTTAAAAGAACTAATATTTGCTTACTAAAGTCTGATGACCTAAAAATTTGAAAAGTTGTTACAATTTTAAATACTATAGTTTAGTATAAACACAAGCGTGATCCATCTATGCAAATGATAGCATAAGTGATGGCCTTTATTTTAGCCAATAAATTGAAATTTCCTAAAATATAAAAAAAGAGATTGACTTAATCCAATCCAATTTAAGTCTATGAAGACAGCACTAAAGTTAGTTAGTTAAAAGTTACCTCGCGTTGAGAACACTTCCTAACTATCATAGCTAGTATAGTAATCCTTGAATTAGACTATAGAATAAAGTCTGGTTTCGCACTCACTGAGGGTAATTTAGCGTTAAAAATGTTTAGTGGACAGAAAAGTAAAGTTCTTTACTCTGGATCACAACTTTATAAATTACAGCTTCAACCATATATAGAAGACTGTTTCAAAGGGCCTTGCACAGAACACGTTGCGCCATTGCCTCTCAGACAGTGAGGCCAAGACCTATAAAATGTAATTTATTAAGCCTGCCAAGAATAAGGTTAGTTTTTTCATTACATTAATATTATATGGAGTCAATAAGAACATCAATAAGAGGGTGTTTTCAATAGCCAAGTAGAAACAATAACGATGATCTGGGGAGAACAAACCTTGATACGCGATAGTGACTGGTGCCAATAATTTATCATTCCCAGACGACGAGTAATCGTGTTCTCGTGACGTTATATACATATGTTATGTACAATATAGTCTCTGGTGCAATACAGCTCATTTGTTTTTAATCGTCTCTTAAAATACTTCTCATACTGTTCTCCTCATATTGTACTGTTATTACATAAATGATTACGATACGACAAGTGTAATATTAGTACTCTGAATGGTAGCCCTACTTTCTGGTTACCTAATATCCTATAACCAATCGCAATGTCAGGGCGCAGGGCAAGCGATCGCATAAACATAGTTCGCGGCCGACGTGCGTCGTTGGTAGCTAGCCGCACGACACGCGACGCTGACTCACGCGCCTGTCTGGTCGTTGTTTGGCGCTGTCGGCAGCGGCCACGATGCGCACTAGACTCGCGCCCTCGCTCCGACCTTGTCTCGAGTCTCGACTCTCGACACGGATTTATTGATGCGTCACCACTAGACACGATGCACGCTTCGACTATCATAAAGTTAAGTTACACTCACAGCGGAACCTGCCCGAATAGCGGTTCACCACTTTGTTTACCATAGGGTAAATACCATTAAAGTAATTACGTTTGTTTGAATTACGTTATACTTGTTACGAAGAGTATTATTACAGCGTCGACAATGGACAAAGTAATTTATAAAATAATTTATATAATGCTATCATTATCGTCTGGCTCAAATTGACGTGACCTTATAATTTCACTTTTTTGTAAGATTCGTGTCACTAGTGTACATTATGGCTGGTTTTTTTGTAGTAATAAAACAATTGAAAGGTAAATTTTAAACTTGGTTATTCTTACAAACTTACTGAGCCGCTCAGAGTTTCCCAAGGTTGTTGTTATATTTTTACAAAAACTGCGGATAACACTGCGGGATGAAACTCATCTAAAAAGAGAAGCCTAAACTACTCCTTATGTCATCAGCTATCTACCAGTCAAACTGGGTCCAACTGTTTCCATATATTAACCTGCGCAAACAGACAGACAGACAAAAATTTAAAAAATGATTTTATGAAATTACCATAGGTACCATACACGTTCATGTACATGAAATCAGAAAAAAAAACACTTCAATTTTATTTATTTGCATAGATTTCAGTAATTTTCTTTGGAAGATTTAGGGCCCGTTTCACCATTTGCTTGTAAAGTTATTGTTGGCATGACTACACGGTTGGCCTAGTGGTTTCAGTGATCGCCACGCCACTTCCTACTGCGCCAAGTGTTGTGGGTTCAAATCCTACATAGGACAACACTTTGTGTGATCCATAAATTGTTGTTCTAATCAAGTTTCCTGTCGCTTTATAAATTGATTAACAAAAATTACGAAGAAAAGAAGAGCTCAACTAGAAGGTGAAAAAATACGTTGACTAAAAAACATATTTCTGACAACTTAAACATACCTAAATGGAATTTTGTCACATTGGCATAAAACATTTTGATTCCTCAGATAAACAGTGACATTGATGGATGATCCAGATGAGCCATTTTTAATAGTTGAACTTTAGCCGACACGAGTCATGACTCGCAAGTCATTTTCGGGCCTCAATTAAACCTGTCAGTTTGAAACTATTTTTGTTTTGCGAAATTTAATTTTTTTATAAAACAACTCCCGTACTAGGAATAAATCCTTTACAAACATCTACGAAACGGACGCCAAGATTACCGAGACTCGGAACAATAACTTGAGGATCACACCAGGTGATATCTCATAATAAAACTGCTATTAATGTGGTTTATTATACATAAATGGAATGTGTAATTTTAAGAAATCGGTTATAATGGGTATTTAAGGGCACAAATTAATCAATAAAAATAAAGTACCGAAACATCGAAAGCTTTTTGTATTTACTTTCAGCAGCCTTTCCAGGTCGGAAAAAGTTTCCGTCTGTCCGCTGATCAGCGAAACTACATTCTATAAGAACGTACTGCAGCGATTATTTTGCTTCCATGCATCTCCTGCACAGAGGGCTGTCTGTTGTACCTATAATGAATAGGTGCTCATTTAGGGGACAATATCCTGTTAGGATACCCATAACGATCCTGATATCGTCCCTTTTCAGGCTAATCAGGTGGCCTATCACTGGATGGTGCACTACCTGCTTATCTCTTTCTCTATATAGTCAGCCCTCCTAATCAAGTAAATAAATATTTCGGACATCTAACACACAACGCCATCTAGTCCCAAACTAAGCAGAGCTTGTGTTATGGGTACTAGACAACTCATATAAATACATATACACTTTTTTTTTGTAAATACATACATATTAAACATAAAAAACACCGACACTCCAAAACGTTTGCAGATCATACAAACAATAGTACGACCCGGGAATCGAACACAAGCCATCAAAAACAGCAGTCGCATACGCTTCCACTGCGCCACCAAGGCAGTCAAAGTCGCATTCAACATAATTATGTATTCTTCATGTCTCTCAATGCTAAATAATATGGCCCAAACAAAATATTAACCCATGATTCGATAGAATAGAGGCTTAAGCGATTGTAGAAAGAGAATCGACGCAAAACACATACAACTTGGTTAAGGGGACAGGTTTACAGAGTACAAGCAACAGTTCTTTTTTTTTTTTTATATATTTAAGCTGCCAAAATGACTCTGCCTTGCCTGATGGAAAGCATGAGCAGAATCCAAGAGTGGTTGTCACCATCCTCAATGCGAAAAAGAACAATGCAGCATGGTGACCCACACTATGGCGGCCTGGCGGGAAAGGGGATGGTGAGGGGGATAGGGTGCGTTGGATTGGGGTATGGGCCTCCGGTATCCTCACTCACTCGATGAAACACAGCGTAAGCGCTGTTTCACAACGGTTTTCTGTGAGGCCGTGGTATCACTCCGGTCGAGCCGGCCCATTCATGCCGAAGCGTGGCTCTCCCACGGTAACACCTACCGACATCTGTTAGGAAAGCTAATACTTATGTGTAACCGATTGAACATTTCTACATCCTTTTACCGGTTTGTTTTATTGGGAATCTCTTAGATTACAGGTTATACATAAACTATGATAATAAACTAGTGCCTAATATCTTTTAACATTGCTAAAATCTTTATAAACCTTAATATAGATCCGACATTTCCTCTAAAAGTGTTTTGATGTGGTTTCCTTAAGAAATTAAATATTACAATCTTTGGAACGTTCAAAATCCTTCTTAGAACGTACGAAAATATCGTTACAAATTAAAATTATCTGTTGTGTTTTTCATCGTTGTATTTATTGTTTTTTACATCTTTTATCATTACTATGCTTATGGTAGTTAGTAGTAGTAGTAGTAGGAATAACAGGTTTGGCAGTAATTAAAAATATACATATACACTAGACAGTTGATTATGCATAGACTTCTAAATAGGTATGTATGAACTATTTACATTTTGATTTCAACAAAGGAATTAAGTCAAGAAACTCTTGAATCGTTTATAAACACACGCCACCGTCTGTTTTTATATGATTTTGTTATAAAAACTGTGGAACAGTGTAAAAGTAGAGACGTTAATATTATTTCGACATTTAAAAAGTGTATAAGGAGAATAAAAGTTGCATGGAAACCAGTCTCGATCAGGTTACGATTGCGACAAGCTGTAGGCCAAACGTCTAGATGGCAGTCGCGTCCGCGTGAAGGCTTTGCAGCCAAGGTTCTGATCGCGAACGTGACGCACGAATACATTACACACATACCGTAGTACATCTCACACAATATAATAAACAGTACGATAACAGTTGCGAATTAACGGTCCATAACGATACAATTGGTTGTAGTGACACACAAACTTACAAATCAACCGACCGTAAACTGTTTTATTTGTTTCACTTTTGTAACAGAGTATATTTTGATATAAAACAAAAACATAACATACATAAAATTACTCATAATTCATTTTTGTTATACGATATATTTTTATTTTCAAAAGATATATGCAAATTTGCTTATTCATTGTAAACCGCGGTAGTGGAACATTTTAAATTTACTTTACACCACAGAAACATTAGAAATTTTGAATAACACCAACGAGAGCGTTAGTTTTTGCCAAACACTAAGGAAATAAATACATAATACTGTAGTCTTACGAAAATTTGGTGAGAGATTGTAGTGTTTCTACTGTATTTGCTGTCATTTTATAACCATTGACTGTAAGTCTATATTGTTAATTTACTTACTTTCCTGTGCGAATTGAAATTTACGATAATTGTGTTTTAATATCTTCGTGAAATATGTGATGGTGGTTAAATTACAAAGCAGGTGAAGATACAAACTATTGTACCCTGTCTAATCTTGATATCAAAAACCTGTTCTGCCGAAACTTATACTTAATTACTTAATGCACAGGCACGAAAAAAAAATAAACGGAATCTGCCAACACATTAAATTGTTTGTAAAAATAATCTTAAATTACTGTATATTGTCAAATTGCTATAAAGAAAGTGTCAGTTCAAGTTTATTACAACACTGAAAGCGAGATCATAATGTGAGAGAACAAACATTATCTACTACATAAATGACAGTAAAGTAATTATTTCTAAAAACTAAAGTCGCTTGCAATCCATAACTCTATACTAATATTATGAATTCGAAAGTAACTTTGTATTTGTTTCTGTATGTTCCGCTTTCATGTCTAAAATTCCGCACCGATTTCAATTGCATTTGGCATGGAGATATTATGATTCTTGAGGAAGGACATAAGGTAGTCTTAACACGATAAACAATATAAACTTGTCGGAACTGTTAATAAAGGTTAGTAAAGACTATATAAAGTAGATTGATGAAGTATCGAAATGAGAATTATTGGATCATTAGCGCAAGATTCACATTGGGTGCGCAAGCCTTATTACGTATATTTTATTACGGTAATACTAAAAGTACTTCGTTATTTATTATGAGAAATTCGTCCAAATATGTTTCGTATTATATTTTAGAGATCATAAATGCTACAAATAAGATGTTCAACGTCAGTTTACTTCCCCTCGTTCAAATCGTGAATGCATGTTGTCCGTCGATGTGCAAACTTTAAGATCATGAGTGCGACGTCAATGCACGGATTATTCGCGAAGAGTGAATTGATGTACTAAATGTGGGGTGAGAGGGGTAGTGTGCAGGGGGGGGTAAACAGTTGCACGTTGCATTCGCTGCACCACAGTGTACAATGCACCCAGGGCGTCGCCCGCTGCTCCCGTTGGCCATTGCCACCGATTTAAGAAATCTTAACATTACGTTATTCAATGGACATTTATAATCGTCGTTTGTGTTTTATTATGTTGTTGTTGATAGTATGAAAGGTTAAATCGATTAACCTTTATATTACCCTTTCGTTACTATTCGGTTTAGACTCCATTATTCTATAAATAGTTTGTAAATTATACAACTAGTAACCAGTATGAGGAATTACATGTTGATGGTGCCGCTTCTTGTTAATAGACAATCCTATGCAACGAACACTTATTTTTCTCTTCCACCTATTTTGGAGTGTTTACTTTTAGATATAGGTAGTTAAAATTATACATTAATATAATTTTTATTACTTTATCAATCAACAATCGCATAGACAATCAACTGGCCAGAAGAGTATGCGTCTATCTGTTTATAGTTTGCGTTTTAATTGAGATGATATTCAACATCACGTTACGATCTTTTCTAGCCGGAACTTATTTAGGATATAACGATCGGTATAGCTAAGGCACAAGACACTGCAGTCAAAAGATTTATCTAAAATAACCGATCAAAATACTAGCCAGGGTTGCCTTATTGATACAAGAAAAAAACGTAAAAATTAAATAAAAACATAACATAACATATTAACGCAAAATTTAAATTAACTATTATCAGTTTTATGCATGATGGCAACAGATAACTGCCTCGATGACGCAGTGGTAGCGTATGTAACTGCTATGCTAGAGGTCTCGGGTTTGATTGCTGAGTCGGACGAAATGTTTGCATGATCTGATTGCTAATTGTGATGCAAATATTTGTTTCGGAGTTTGGGTGTTTTCCATGTATAATGTGTATGTGTACGAAAAAAAATATACAATTATGTATTATTAACAGTTTTCTAGTACCCATAGTACAAGCTCTGATAAGTTTGGGACTAGACGGCGTTGTATGTTAAAATGTCCGAAAATATTTATTATTTTAAAGCTGTTATGAAGTTTTACAATCGACTATGCAGTATTTGGTTATTAATTACTGATAAATGTAATTATTCATTATAATAGAGTTTAATGTTTCATGATTTCAAAAAAGTACATAAATTAATCAATGATATTCTGCGGATATCAAGAAGATCATACCATCTTTCCGCTCCAATTCGTTGGGATGTGATGGTATTAGCCGACGCATGGTCATTACCATCTTAGACTATACGCTGTTGGCAATAACTCACATAATAAACTACTCTCTTGACTCTGGAACCTTTCCCTCTCTTTGGCGTAAGGCTTTCGTCATACCTCTTCCCAAAAAAAATAATCCTTCACTACCCGAACACTTTCGACCCATTTCCATCCTCCCCTTCCTATCTAAAGTCCTCGAGGCCTGCGTATACAAGCAGCTCTCTGAATTTGTATACCGTGAAAAATTGTTAAGTCCTCTGCAGTCTGGCTTTAGGCCCGGTCATAGCACTGTTACCGCTCTTCTTAAAGTGACAGGCGATATAAGAAAGGGCATGGAGGACACCAAAGTTACTGTTCTGGTTTTGGTGGATTTTTCTAATGCCTTCAATACCGTCAGTCACGAAATCTTTCTAACAATCCTCGGGTATCTTGGGGTGTCCCCTGAGGCACTGGAATGGTTCTCTACCTATCTTCAGGGGCGCCAGCAGAGTGTTCGTGTTCATGACTTGTCATCGAACTGGCGCAACCTCTACACAGGCGTTCTCAAGGCGGAATTTTATCTCCTCTCCTATTCTCTCTTTTTATTAACCTCATTACTGATCACCTTCGGTGTTCGTATCACCTGTATGCCGATGATCTGCAGCTGTATTCGCAGGCAAGAGTGGAGGACATATCGCAAGCCATCGACAACATCAACAGGGACCTGGAATACATAAAATCCTGGTCTATGAGATTCGGGCTGTCAGTTAACGCTACTAAGTGCCAAGCAATTCTAATTGGCAGCAAGAACATGGTGAAGCGATTGGATACTAAGTCTGTCCCGCCGGTCGTCTTCAACGGCTTAGTCATACCTTGGAGCGACGATAGATACTCTTGATTGGCGAGCCCATGTTACTCAATTGAGCCAGAGAGTAACAGGTCACCTGCGAACACTCTAGCGTCTTAAGAACTTTTTGCCTCCTAAAACGAAACTCTACCTCATACAGTCTCTCATTATTCCTCTAATCGACTACGGTGATGTGTGTTATTTCGACCTGAATGCAGACCTCCTCAATAAACTCGACCGTCTTCTTAATAACTGCATTCGATTCATATACAATCTCCGCAAGTATGATCATGTGTCTACTTTCCGTACTCAACTACAGTGGTTACCCATTCGCCAGAGCCGCAGTCAGCGAGCGCTGACCTATCTTTTTTCGTTCCTTAACTCCCCTACTTTACCAACTTACCTTGAACCCTATCTACGTTTCTTATCGTCGAATCACGATAGAAATCTCCGCTCCTCTAACAATCTGCTTCTCTTGTATCCATCTCACAATTCTGATTTTGTGAAATCCTCAATCTTTGTGCAGGCTGTAATGCTGTGGAACACGCTCCCACTCGAAATCAGGATATCTACAAGCCGTGACTCCTTGCCGTGGCCCTGCCACCTTTTTACCAGATGGCAGGAAAGCCTTAATTAGTAAACAAGTTAGTACCCACTCACAGTGTACGTATGTAAAGTTTATGTATTAGTGTGTATCATAGTGTATGTATATAAAGTTTATATATTACCGTGTTTATATATTTATTTATATTTTTATGTATATATTGTAACTTCACGAATATATATCTTTTTTTCCCACCACAATGCATCTACCCCACAAAATTTCTACACCATCCAAAGGTTGGCTGGTAGAGAATGCCTTGGGCATTAAGCCCGCCGTTGTACATGTGTGCATGAAGTTTTAAAATAAAATAAATAAATAAATATACCGATTTTTTTGGAAAACATGCCAGAAATTTAAATATGTGGTGAACTATGTACATTTAGACTACTAAGCCACCCGAAGGTTGGCTAGAAGAGAATGCAATGGGCTAGGGGCACTAAGTCCGCTTACGTACAAATTTAGTGCACAAAATTTATAAATAAATAAATAAGCGTAAAAGAAGTTTAAGTTAATGATAATAAAAAAGATTCCCAAAACGCACATAGTTGTTATTTACGAGGTGTATGAGGTGAATAGTAGTAGATAGGGAGGTGGACGTGCAGGTTTGGCATATGGCTCCCATAAAAAATAACACACAATGGACATTAGACGAGTGACATTTTATAACTTATAACCAGACACTTAAATATTTTAATCGTATGTTTTATATACATTTAAGTCATGAAGTATATGGAAGAAGAGAGTAAATACTATTTATTATAGCACAAACAGTTGGATTTATTCCAACTGTTTGTGGATAAAGACAGATTTTTTCTTAAACATTTAGTTTAATGGTCCACTTAATAAACCACTCCCTTATCAACTAGGACTACACTTAACGGGGTCTTTTTGGGTAGATGCATTACATTTTAATTTTTAAGTTTTTTATGTAATAGGGGGCAAACGAGCAGACTTATCGCCTGATAGTAGGTGATTACCACCGTCCATAGACATCCGCAACACCAGAGGCGTCACAAGTGCGTTGTCGGCCTTTTAAGAAGGAGTAAGCTCTTTAATTGAAGATTGTATTGGTCCGGGAATACCGCAGGCGACAGTTCATTCCACAGTTTTGTTGTACCAGGCAGAAAGTTTAGTTTTAGTTCGTTGATTCTGACAACCGGCCTGGCTTCTATAGCATAGTGTTGGGGGAGAATATATGTATTGCTACAACGTAAAGTAGTGTGCTGAAACCGAATTATTTTTTGACCAATAGTTTAATTTCTCCTCTATTTGTCGGAAGTTTTTTGCGGATACTGGCGCTCACAACTGAACATATGAGCTTTAAATTCTAAGTGCACCATAATTTATATTCTCATATCACTTTTCATAGTTACTGCCTACATACTACGTGAAACAAAACTACTGCGGTCTTCAATTCAGTACCACACGCTACAGATATTCAAACGCAGAGTTTTTTTTTATGTAATAGGGGCAATCGAGCAGACGTACCACCTGATGGTAAGCGATTACCGCCGCCCATGGATACCCGTAACACCAGAGGCGTCACAAGTGCGTTGCCGGCCTTGGGGGTTGGGGAGGGGGATGAGTTGGATTATGGGCCTCCGGTATCCTCACTCACTCGGTGAAACAAAGCGCAGGCGCTGTTTCACACCGGTTTTCGGTGAGGCCCTGGTATCACTCCGGTCGAGCCGGCCCATGCATGCCAAAGCGTGTCTCTCCCAAGGTATAATGGCTGAAACTTTGATTTTAAAGCATAGTGGCAAAGAGGACACAAAGATTATGAATATTTGTCAGACCTTCGTTTACTTAAGACATTGTTGAGTATTTAATACTGGAATTAGATATTTATACGGATTTTTGAGTTTGAAATACGCGAATAAGAGTATTCCTTTTTATTTGTTTATAGGTACAACAAACGGTTATTATCGTTAATTTTGAATTACAGTTATTGTGTGACCATGATTCTAATTGTATATTTAAATAAAAGAAAGAACAACGCGCACTTAATAAACCATATAAGACATAAGGTACTGAATAAGTAAATTGTTAAATATCAACAAACATTGTCGGTATGATGACAATTCAAAGTTATCGTTATAATAATGTTCGTTTCATGTCGGTGAATGTTTGTGGACAAATTGTGAAACCCGAGGTCAGTGCCCGGAGCCAGCAGACTCGCAAAATTGTTAAGGACGCCTTTGAAAACATTACTGTGCATATTTAATAAAGCTTGCAACTTGAATTGCATTTCGTGCATGATTATATTGGGCAATAAAAACCCCAAATTTATTGTAGCCATCCTTGTGGAGGTCGTATAAAATATGTATTTGACGGTCAGATAAATTATTGGTATGCTCATGTAGTATTTTATGTTATTTATTGCTAATACAAATTACTAACTTACATTTTGGTAGGAGCCTGTATGAAATATTTTTATTTGACTGATTCCATTTAAAAAGAAACTTTTAAGTTTGTTAACTAATCACGATGAATATACATATTCTTGAAAGATATTGCCGATAATTTTGGAGTCCACATCGACAGCTCTATATGACGGGTTGCAAGAATAGTAATAAAGTGTTCAATGGACAGGTTGGACTCTGCACCTTCTTCAAAGAATATATTTTAATTACCAATCATAAAAGCAATATCTTTTTTTTCATGATAAAATCGAATTATGCACTGAATCATACCAAACAATTTGATTTAATTGTGATCCTTGTTTGAAGTATTGATTTGATTAATCTATATATATAAAAATGAATCCCTATTTCCCTTGGTCACACTATAACGCGCGACCGGACCGATTTTGCTAATTCTTTTAGTATTTGATAGCCCAGTTATCGAGAATTCTATAGGCTATATATATTATTACGCTAAGACCAACAGGAGCCGAGCATCGATGAAAAATATAACAAAAACGGGAAATTCATTCCTTTTCAGAGACGCTGACGAAGTTGCACGGGTTAATGTATTATGTTTTCCGTCATGAATCCGTCTGAAGCGGGGCGGTTTGCTAGTATGTAAATAAATATTTTGTAAGCCTTTTTTGTATCTTTATTTGACATTACAAATTATAGCAAACTATTGATTAATATGCAAGTAAATATTTTAATATTAGGCGCTCATAGCTCAGTTGCACTCGGTGATTGGAAATAATCACTGAGGGAAGCAACGCCGGCGCTGTCATTACCTGGATGGCAGACCGCTGGTGGCATGATAGCATGAGCCTCTCTGTGATTCGGAGGTCACGTTAAGCAATCGGTCCCAGTTGTTATCATGGGATAACAATCGTGAAACTTAGTTGAAGGCCTTTGGGCGGCAAAAAAACATCCAACAGCAAGATTAGGTAGCCACAACGTAGTCTTTCGAGCTCCCAACCCGCGCTTGGCCAGCGTGGGGACGTATGGCTTTAACCTTCTCCTGAGAGGAGACCCGTGCCCAGCAGTGTAACATTATGGGTTGTTAATGATTGATGAAATATTTTGTAAACCTTTTTTGTAATTTGATACTGATTTAGTATGTTATTTCGTACGCGATTAACTTTCGGAACTCATCTAATACAAAGACAATATGCAGAGACTGACGGTCTTATGTAGTTACTAAATATAAATATTAGAAAGTAACTTGTTTTCAACAGTTTGTTTTTAACATATTACTATTTTGATTTAATACTTAATTTACATGTTGTACAAAGGAGGACTTGGTCCCATGAGGGATCCTCTCCAAGGCAACGACAAAAGGTAGCTTCAAAGACAAAATAATGAATTCGAACAAACAGTTAAATATACATCAAAAATAACCAACATTAATAAAGTTGACAGTTTGAGGGGACATAGAAGAAACATTTTTTTTGTTGACCAAATATTCAGGTCGTGATTAGGACATAAGGAATGGATCTGTGGTATGAGATATTCGACTAACGATAGAGAGTTGAGAGAAAAAAAAAGAAATCAGAGCTCGTAAACTGCGGTGGATGTTATTGCAACTGGGAACGTAAAGCAGATACATGATCATAATAGCGACGGCAGACGCCAAACAAATCGATTGCAACACGAATCGAAATAAAATATTGCCTAACTTTCAAACTTAATCAAAAACATGTAATTTTGTAAAACTTGAGAAGGTGAATACTATTAAATACGGTAATCGTCCTTTGTTCAGTATAATAATTGTCTAAGTGGAAGATCACAAAGTTCATAAAAATAGAAATAGTCGAATATCTGATTTTAAATAACCTGATACCAGTTTAGTACGTGTCGAGAGGCAATAAAATTGACTTGATTATAAAACAATTTGTTACCTAACAAAGACCTTGCAAAAATACAGTAGCTTCATCCTTAATATTTATGGCTACCTGTCGCAGTTTTCTTGAAGCGTTAGTGATCGTATAATATGCCATCAAACACACATATGTGTGTGTGTGTGTGTGTATTAAACGTAGTAGTAATATTAAAATAACGTTAGTGATTTAGAGGATATGTATGATATACGAGTATTTGATTGTCGCATATTTGTCTTAAAATATAAAATGAAATATTTCGATAAATTTTATATAAAGCCTACGAAGACGCTTCCTTTAGGGTAGACCTTGCTTTTAGGTAGAAGGTACTTATAAATATTGTTTATCCGTCACCGCATTGTACAGAGAACAAAACGTACAACACGATTTGCCAGTGTAATATATAAGACGAAATAAATCTTTCTTTTAAAGAGCGTCCTGTCAGGCAATGGATTTTTAAAGGCAGTCCATGTAGTTGAATTTCTCTAGACAGTTGTTAAAAAAACCTTAATTTGTATGATTTTATTTTTTAATACGTTAAAGTCTTTTACATAAAGGAGACTTTATGGTAATATGATCCGAAGTGGTTTAATTCCTTTATAAATGAAGAGACAGATAATAAAAACAAACAGTGTACTTTCGAAGGAAGTATATTGTCGAAGCGGTAAGATAGAAGTCCTGTTTGTTCGGTGCTGCGTGAAAATCAACACCGGTGTCCGGATGCGCGTTAAAACACAATCCTTGTAGTAGCTACACTTGACTGTCAGCTCGTGAACTCTTTTAACAAAGCCTTGGTCATTATTTTTAGAGTTAACTTTGTGGTGGATAGGACAAGTAAGCCAGGTTCCTGATTGTAAATACCTGAATTATATACATCTAGTATCTATTTTCATTCTGATGTTATCGAAATTGCCATTATATATTTTATTTCAAAGACAAATCTCGCATTATACGTCAAGAACATCCATCAGAACAACAGTTTGTAAATCATGCAAAGAGTTGCCCAATGTGGGGTTTAAGCCCATAACACCCAGCGCCGTAGAAAACAGCGTGACGAACCCCTAAACCACTCGAATTGAGGAAATTAAAATGTCAAATTGAGTTGTCGTTCGGTTGGTAAAATAGAAAAAATACTAGATAACATCTTCGAAATGCGGTCTTCTCTTGAAGGATCGATTTATCTATCTGCTTTCTTATATTTCGATATTTTGTTAACTGTTATGATAAATGTTAACAAGTAAAAAAAACGAAACTTGTGTATGATATAGTTATTCATTTACCTTGA
Source organism: Hyphantria cunea (assembly GCA_003709505.1). Taxonomy (NCBI): domain Eukaryota; kingdom Metazoa; phylum Arthropoda; class Insecta; order Lepidoptera; family Erebidae; genus Hyphantria; species Hyphantria cunea. The sequence continues at coordinate 296,364 of PKRV01000347.1, forward strand.
TATGTACTCATGTATATATTAGTGATGTAATTTAGTCAGACATGATACCTACATTTAGTTCTACATGAATATGAATATAATTAACCAATTTGAATAAGTGTCAGACAAGTCAATCAATGCCTTTTACAAAAAAGGTTGAATTTAATACTCAATTACTGAAGTGAGTCATTATTCTATACGGCATTAAAATGATAAAAATATAATGGTTGACATTGCGGCGACCTAACCACGACATTGAGGCTAAAACCGAATGAATACAACAATAAACTTTTGTCTGCAATAAGCACACGTGATTGATTCGGCTCGTTAATGACAGAAAACCAAGTTTTAGGTCGATGTACATTGTTACTCGATCCGGATGTCTTAATAACCGTTGTTTTTTGTAGAAATAAATTTACACCCGCACAAGAAAAATATCAAGTGTGGCGAGGGACTCAGATTCAACTAAAACAAAACCCAAAACCCATCTGCGGAATATACATATGTTGTCACACCTGAAGATAGAACCCATAAGACTCAGCGCAATAGTAACTGACGAGATAACCGCTAAAACCACTACTCTATCCGAGCATTCGGTGTTCGGCGGTTCGGTGAATGGCACACCGTGTCATTTTGGTCGGTACAATTCCGATCCAACGCAAAATTCTAGTGGAGTACCCGGCCCGAAGAGGTTTCCGCACATAAATAAACATTGTAACTTAATATTTTTTAACATTTCAAAGCCTCGGCCTTTTTGCTTTGCTTTTGCTAGTTTTAGTTTAGTTTTAGGTACTCTGTAGTAACTGCCTTTTTTCAGTGAGGAAGTCCTTCGTAGACCACCCATTGGATGACCAGTTTACTAGTTATGTTGGACTCGAACTGACTAAAACCGCACTCGCACGCGTCTCGAGTATCAGTAAGCGGGGAACGGAGTACCTAGAAAGGAAATCTTGGGTATCGGTTTCTGACTGATCCCAGGCCATTTACAGTTTGTGTGTATTAGTGGCAAAGTGGGTTTGCCTTTTCCTTTTTGCTCCTGAAAAGTATATTAAGAATTCAACACAACATAATCAAACTTATCTGTTAGTCACTAATCTTCTGAAAGTTGTCCACTAATAATTAGAGAATAACTTTTAGAAGCTTAGATCATTCCATGATGTTGATAATATGTCAAATACTAAAGTGCCCAACTGCCGATTTTGTATATTGGAGTTGTAATGTGTGTAAACCTTGTTTGTCCCAAGTTATAATTGAAACAGAACCAAACAACAAAAAATGTTTGGTTTATAGGTATTTGAAGTGTCATTCGAAGTACAAAATGTCTGGATGTCACTCGCATTGTTGCGAATGTGGTCAATGTAACCGAGTGCAACAGACGGTCGACTCGTATTCATATTCGACAAAGTACGGTGACGTAAAACCACAACAACGAGACGGGTGGCGGCGCCCGTTGTCCTTGTCGTTGTCGTTGCTACGTCTGACAATCATCGACAAATTTAATGGTCAGGTGTTTTTGTTTAATCCCTATTTAGCGTTTTAAACAATTTACAAATGTACTTATAATAACTAACGAAATTGAAAGACGTTCATTAATTTAGAGCATAAATTATTTAAGGTCACCTTATAGCGAGGTTCAATGGATTAAAGAAAAAGAATTTGTTATTTTTTATTAATTGTATAAAAGTTTCAAGGGTATCACGAATGAAATAATAATTTATCTATTTGAGTTTAAAATAAAACCTTAATACTTCGTTTTCTTAATCTGTTAGTACAATAATAAATAAATAAATATTTCGGACATCTAACACACAACGCCATTAAGTCCCAAACTAAGCAGAGCTTGTATTATGGGTACTAAGATAACTGATATTAATACATAAATACTTTTTTTTTGTAAATACATACATATTATACATAGAAAACACCCAAACTCCTAAACAAATATTTGCAAATCATACAAACATTTGATCCGACCCAGGATTCGAACCCGAGACCTCATGGACAGCAGTCGCGTACGCTACCACTGCGCCACCGAGGCAGGCAGTAGTATGGAAAAGTGTTGATTAATAATAGAGATTTCACCACTTCTTTTCATCATGTGGATATTGTGGGAGTTGACGAAAGGGGTAAACTACGTAAAACAACAACACTGCAAGGAGAAGGAGAATTTGATACAAATCCTATGCCAATCCTTAACTGCCTCGGTGGCGCAGTGGCGTGCTTGAGGTCTCGGGTTAAAAAAAAGTATATATGTGTTTATATCAGTTGTCTAGCACCCAAAGTACAAGCTCTGCTTAGTTTGAGACTAGATGGCATTGTGTCCGAAATATAATCATATAATTATAAATATTTCAAAACTTAACTTTGAATAATGATAGTTGTCTTAAAATGTGGCTTCTAAATTTAATAACACTACATAAATGTCCTATGCGTAATTATCCTTCAAGAGTTAAAATAATCTAATCTTTTGAACCATCTGTTTTGGCGTCCTGTTTTGTTTCTGACTTAATAACTCGTTTTTATCTTCTACTAGCTTACCCAGCGAACTTTGTTCCGCCTTAAAGGCAATAAATAGGCCGATTTTCTAATTTAGTAAGTTAATTTTTTTCTTAGAAAAAAAATGAAGTACATTAATGATTTATTATTGTTTCTGCGTTTCAGTACATAGATTGCTCTTCACTTAAGTGCCTTGTGATACACGACATTTTTTGTTTTCTTATCAGGCGCAAAAACAAACAACGCAGACGGTCTTCCGACCCGTGAACATGCCACATATAATTGACCATGCAAAAAACATGGATGTGCTAGATTCAAACCACATACTTTTAAGGATTGGCCTTATGATTTGTTGATGATCATGACAAATGCAAGACGGATCGGAAATAATTGAAGTCTTTTAAAATCAAACGGCAAATCGGTTGGGATCATCGGGATCCTCGGAATGAACTGCCTCACCTTTGAATTTTCCTTTCAGTATCGTCGCGTAAATTACATTGTTCATCAATTTTATAACCACCAAACGCGTACCGTTGCACAGTTTTGGTTGGTTTACGTTTCGAAGCATGATTCATCGACAGGTACTTGACCATTACCGATAGTCAGCAATTGCTCAGAGAAATCTTCAGCAGATGTATCATTAAGCAATGCAACTCTCCTGTTTGTTGTGAGCTGCAGTTTCTTCGCATAGCGCCGATTTGGGGCAAGCGTTTATTTCGTCGGTAGCCGTAGATCTTGGAATTACTGGCAGTGTTTGGCGGAAATTGCCAGACAGTAAAATCATTGCTCCTCCAAAACATCTCGAGTCATTCCGTAAATCTTTCAATGTTCGGTTAAGTGCTTCTAATGCACGTTTATGCGCCATTGTGCATTCGTCCCAGATGATGATTTTCGATGCCGATAAAACTTTGGCCATTGCTGAATTTTTCGTAATGAGCCGTACGGCATCCTTCTAACTATGTGGCTGCTATTCCAAAAGAAGCAACTGCAACCGCTATGTTGCATCTCACACAGGACATGAGGAATGTCTTACCTGTTCCACCAGAGGCATCTAGGAAATATAAACCACCATTTCCATCATCGATCGCCTTCATTAAAGTATCATAAACTTCCTTTTGTTCGGAATTCAACAGCGGTACATTCGTTTGAACTACTAAATCTAATTCCTGGTGATCATATTCACATTCCCGTTCCAATTCTCGATTAAATGCGTCATTCATATCACGATTGGGCGCTGGCATTCCTATCCTGATTAATAAACTACCGCACATGAGGTAACACATATCTTCGATCAATAGTAAAGCACGATTATGTATCTCCTCATTCTTCTCAACATTGTGGTTTCTGGAAGTGATTCGAATTTGATTTAAAATATCTTCTGACATATTATCCTTATATTTGTGCCACAGATTACATGGGTTTAATGGAAAGCATGTCGAAATTATGACAGCAAATAATGTGCGTATCTGCCTTGGAGATGCAGAGATAATGGCTTCAGCGATTGTCGTATATCGGAGAGTTGTATTTCTTACATGGAAATAATCAAACTCTATCCCCCAATATCAAACTCGCCTGCTGATGTCATAATGACTAACCATCCTATGTTTGATAAGAATCATAGGAACCAATCACCTCAAAATACACAAATTACTTTTTATAAAGAAAACAAGTGTTCAAGAAACCCCGTCCACCACCAACTTTAAAAAAGGATTAATAAGCTCATAATACAATAATAAAATATTATGACATGCCTGTAACATCAACAAATGGTTTTGCACTTAAAACTAAAGTGAATGATGATAAAGAGGACAAAAAATATTGGAATTATTATAACATTACTGAATACATTATTATCAAATAATCTTTTGAAACCATCCAACGCTGCCATTATAACTGATATTATCTCTAATTTACTCTCTAATAATGGATCTAAAAATTCTACAGTGGAATTGTAGGAGCGTTACATCAAATTCAGGAGTGTTACATTAATTTCAGTAATATTACTATTTGAGACATAGTTGAAACCACGTGGGGGTGGAGTATCCATTCTTGTAAAAATATATCTTCTTTCAAATAGCTGGAACTACCTCAACATGACCATAATAATCTAAATATGATAGGAATAAAATTACAGAATGGAATCTCTATTGCCTCAGCAAATATACCCCTTACAACATCAAACATTTTGAAGAATGACATTAATCCATTAACCAAATCTTTGCATAGACCTTTCCTTTTCCTAGGTGATTTTGATTCTTACCATCGGGCCAAGCGTAGCACTAGAACTACCAAGTGCTATGGAATTATTTTTAGAAATTACAGAATTAAACAACTTATGTTCATTAAATACCGGAGAACCAACCCATCGCTCAAGGCCTAATAAAATGCCAGTGCATTATCAATAAATTGGTTTCCCCTTGCTTCATCTTATAATAGTGATCACTTCCCTTTAATCATAAGTTCTCCATTCAAAGTACCTACTAACCCAAATCATAAACCTCGCCTTAAATACACTATCCCAAGCTGGCTGGAATAAATTTAAAACTTTCGTTGATTCTATGATATCAGACATACCAAATATTATTCATTCTGGAGTTTCGAATTCATCAACAACCCACAATGTTCCACTGCTGGGCTTGGTTCTCCTCTCAGGAGCGGGTTAAGGCTATACGTCTCCACGGAATTTGATATCTATTCTTTATCTGAATATTGAATATCCATACCAGCTCCCTATATATAACCCTAATTTCTGGAAAGCAGATGAATTTATTGCAGTATAAATAAACTCGCGCTTCATAACAGCTCTCAGAAAGTAGGCTGATAGACTAGAGCACATATTTTTATTTGAGTTCTTTAAATATAAATATCTAATTTAAGATAGGCCAGTATCTACGATATTTTCTACGTTTTGCAATACTTTTTTGAGTCTGGTCAAAATTTTGTTTTATTTTCTGTGTTTTTAAAGAAGGCGTCTACCTACCTTTCCTTACATTGCCTAGACTTGCACACACGTCTACTGTCACCGGCGACTCTCACAATACTAAAAATGGTGCGTATGAGATTGTACGTCTTTACATGTAAATGAGCGAGTGAGTGAGTGCGTGAAAGAGTAACCTAGTGAGGTGACTGGATAAGCGCATAAACTACAAGGACCAATCTGCAACTAATGCTAATCACATGAGGAACCTAATTTTTATCTTGATTTGACGTCGGAACTCCAAAACAATGTAGGTAAATAGGTTTCTTGAATTGGTTTTGCTAAGGGGAAATCAAGATTTAACTGAACAATTTGCCCACAAACATAAACAAAATCGATTTGGATGTAGTTAACAAACTCTAGATAACATTTTTGTATATTTTTTTATACATAAATAATGCGTGTTTCATTTCATGAACATAAAATCGACTACACGGTTGGCCTAGTGGTTTCAGTGGTCGCCACACCGCTTCCTACTGCGCCAAGTGTTGTGGGTTCAAATCCTACATGGGACAACACTTTGTGTGATCCATAAATTGTTGTTCTAAGTCTGGGTGTACTTTGTGTCTGTTTCTTGTATGTTTGTAAAGATCCCGGTGACACAGGAATGTATATTCCTAATGCGGGAGTTGTCTTTTTAAAAATAAAAATAAATAAATAAAATATTTTTTTTTTGTAAACTAGTGTAATCAAAGAGTTAGTACTTGCTTGTTAAAATTAAAATCAAGAGGATGCTTTAAAATATTTATTCCTTTATCTTGTACTTCTCACAAGGTACAACTAAACTGAAACTAGGTCATCATTTTGTATTGTCGCTTACGATGCGGTGTCCTCATGGATCAGTGCTAGGTCCATATTTGTGGAATATAGGCTTCCACGATTTCCTTACAATACCTATACTATCCAGATGTACCCTAGACGCGTATGCGGACGGCGGTTTATTATTGGTATCTGATACTAGAACGGGCCTTGAGAAATTAGTTAATAGGTGTTTGAACTTAATATATCTTTGGGTGTACGTAGCCGGTTAACTTTTTCACCAAACAAAACCTACGGGCTACTTCTGAAAGGTATTATTTAATCAAAAGTGAAGAAGTGTTACAATTCATTCAATTTCGCTCGGATGCCGGTTTTTTTTCTAAAGACGGTCTTCATTTCATCTTGTCCACGTTTTTTATATTTTTATCATTAATTTGATCACGACGAAAACTTGAAGACTCAAAAACTTACTTTAATAAGAGATAACATTAAATACTTGACAAGGATTTGGCTTTGAAGCCTTTCAAGATACAACTTGTGCCAGATTTTCGACCATTCATATCGCTGTAGATTCGCTCAATTTATTCAAGAGCAATCCGCTAGATTTTCCAAAAAGCATTTTTTTCAGATGAAGCCTATTTTTATTGGTCAAGATATTTTAAAAAGCAGAATTGCCGCATTTGGGCTTCTAAAAATCTAAAAGAGATTGTTTAGAACCCTTTGCATGCTCAACGTGTCACCGTATGGTGAGTCGATGTGGTCTGGAGGCGGAATTGGGCCCTTTTTTACGAAGATGTGGCTGGAAATGCAGTTACGGTCACTGGATTACGATATCGAGAGATGTCAACAACTAAATTTTAGCTTATTATTGATGATATGGATATCATTGACAAGTGGTTTCAACAAGTCACACGGCTGACGAAACAATAAATTTGTAGCAAACGAAATTTCCCAATCGCATAACTTCACGGAATTCAGCTGTAAGTGGCCAGCACGTTCTTGTATGTACGTATTTAAACACCACTGGATTTTTTATGGGGCTATAATAAAGAATGCGTCTATACGGAGCCAATCGAATCCATTGCGACCTTAAAACTCAAAATCCGTGACGCGATTAATGAAATAGACCCGTCATTTTACAAAAAAGTGATTGAAAATTTTGATGAAAGAATTAATATCTCTGAGCGTGGTCGTGGTGAACATTTGTCCGCTATCATTTTTTATTCCTAATTTCCAAACTTTCCTCTTTTCATTGCAATAAAAAATTAATCATCCTTATCTAAATTCCTTGTATTATTTGGATTTAGAAAAAAGTTCTTATTGAAAAACCCTTTACTTTGAAACGTTCTTAGAAGATTAGAGAACTTTGGTTCTGTTTGACCGCTCCTTTACTTTGGTCAGATTAAACAAGTCTAAGAAGAGATTACTTGGAATTATTTTATTGAAAAAGCTAGTTTCTCATCATATTGAATATCGAGTTGCAGCAGTGTTGCAGCAGTGTCGCAGCGGCGACGAGCGGAGGTCGAACGGGTCGACGCGGGCATGAGGGCGCATCGCTTGCAGCGCCCCTGTGCCCTTGCCGACGTGCGGTGCATGCACCCTGTCGTAGGTACTGCAGATTATAAAGAAGTACAACTCCGTACTAAGTTATTTGCATAAAAAGGTTTTGTTTTTACGTATGTCCGTACGTAATGTAAAAATATAGATGTATAATATGTTGATAAGTTAGTAGGTTATAATTTATCTAATACCTTTAAACAAGCAAATCTTGTAAACACAGTCTCGAAAACAGTTAAAACGATTTTCATAAAATTTAATATGCAGGAGTTTTCCTGGCCGATAAATGATTCTAGCTAGCATTCATTTTTAGAAAATTAACCAAGAAATAATACCGAACAAAGCACAGTCATTCAGGTACTGTTAATAAAGAGATTATTAACATATTGTTACAAATAACACTCATATTGCCATCTTGACCATAGAATACGACTTATACTAATTAATTAATTTTTTTTTTAATTATTTATTTCGGACTTATTATACAACCATATTTTGTTAGTTACAGAATGACTTAACCTCGTGTTAGTATAAAAATTGTAATGAGTGTGGTCGAATCGGTCTAATATCAGACCAGATAAATGAATAAGGTAGTTGTGCACTAACCTGTTCATCGGTTAGGTGACATACCGTAATATAGCTACGTAGCCCACTTTTAGAGGCGCTTATGTCGTTTTGTTAATGTAATGTGTCATAGCTTAAGATTTCAATGTAGTTTCTAGGTACATCCTAATTTTTATTAAACCATTCAGACATATCATTGTTAGGCGATCGTGTTGGTTTAGTAGTTAGTGATTTTTATTTTCAAGCCAGAGGACACGAATTCGATAGCCACAATGCACAAACGTTGTTTTTGTATGCAATAAATTGTTTGGTAGTGTAGGACGTCCACAGAGTGATGATTTGCGCAAGACAGCTGACAGGATCTGGATGCAAGAAACCGAGGATCGAACTAAGTGGTGTGCAATTAGAGAGGCCTATGTCCAGCAGCAAACTGCGATAGGCTGATGATGATGATGATGAAATTGTTTATATTTTTATTAACTACCTTACAAAATTGCTACATCCTCCCAAGGACGTCTGTTAGAAAATGCCCTGGGATTTAGATCATCCGTTGAACAGAAGATAAATATTTTGCGTTAAGCACATTCACTATTTAAAGTTCTGTGATACAGAATTCCACCAAACGCGTGTTAGGTTAAAATTTCCTAAAACGTTCAATGCAGAAGTTGAAATATAATGAATCACAACTTTGTTGGTTTATTATCCTCATGAGTGTGTACCATAAGGCCTGTCGACTCCATTCCATCACGTATCATATTGGTGTTTGCAGAAAAATATGTTAGTTGTCCTACTAAGTTACCTCGCGTTTGGCATTGCATCGGCCCCTACCCTGCCTCACCGTTTCATCTCCCCTCTCGGCCCCAACATTGCCGCACCGTGATGCTGCATTTTAATAATGTTTTTGACTTACATGTCCAGTCGGGGACGGGAAAAGTCTTGTTTTCCTTATTTCATATTAAATATTAAAATATATTGAAACTACATTACATTAACTCGATTAAAAACACTTTGTGCATGAAACAGTGTCGATATTGTGGCTTTAATATTGAATGCAGACTTCGCCCTTTATACATTTTAACGTTGAATATTTTGAACTGATTAATGGGATATCTACTGTCTGACTTAGATTTGTAGGTGGTATTTGAAGTTGTTCTATATCCCATGATTTAGCATAAGGCAAACTGTACTGTGATGCTGATCTGTTAATTAAAATATAATTTTATTTTTTACTTTTAAGAAAAACACCATCAATCGTAGGTACTTCAATTAAAAACTCTTGACACATACAAATTTTCAGACAAATATATACGAATTTGGACCCAAACCCCCATAAATATTCCTAAATGATAAAATTTATGGGTGTCATAATGGTACAATTTTCACAACATCGCAAAGGAATTTCTATCGGTATCTGCTCAAGTCAACCTGAACCTGTAGTCGTTCACAGACGAAACTTCTCCATATACGTGTGTATGAACGTGTCCCGACTTCTTTACTTAAACTAGGAACATTTTACACTACGATAAATAATGCAATAAAAGTTCTTTTATTAAGTTATATCAAAAACGTCTACGATTAAATCTGTAACCACGACGTGGTTGGGACCTTGATTTCTATAAGGAAGATCATCAACATCACAGTCGCTGCCTTTGTTATTACTATTGTTTATGTTTAGAGTTAAACGTTTTACCTGATTGATTAGTAAACTATTGTCACTCAAAGGTACCTTCAGCTCAAAACTCGCAAGTCCTTTGCTATCCTTTCAGTCGCTTTTCTCAGAATCGGGGGAAGAGTCTGGGCTCTGAGAAACTCACTGAGTACCGAGGCCTCTTAAAGCTTAAAATCCTGTATCAACTTCTTCAGACTGTAATCGCCTCAACATCTTTAGAAAGTAAGTATGTACATATAAAGCACCTGTAGTCTACGTAAAAAGAGAATCCAACCGATTTAAGCAACAACTACTACATAGCGGACTGCATGGACTCAAATTGCTAAACTTTCGAAATTCATATGCCCTTCGGTTCATTGAACTTGCGGGTGCAATCAGCGGCATATAATTTCGAATTTTGACCTATTCACAATACTTATTACTGAATACAATACACAAAAGGATGTACACAGTTATCTATAAACCATACTTCAGTCCTGAAGGGAAGCAATATAGCGACTTTCATCATACATCAAAATCTTTTTTGAGGTAACATTGAAATCTGATTTCGATGATTTTTCTTCAGAAAATTCAAGAGTGAAGGGTCCTTATAAAATACCCAATAGGATTAAAGGCCAAGGGTAACCAGAATTAAATTTTAATTAAGAAAGCCAGTTATTAACATAATTTATCTACACCTATGCTATAAATATTCTATAAAATAATCTGAAACAGCTAGATTATTGCCAAGATTGAAATACACTGTGGCATAATAACCATAACATTATCCAAATGAGTGTTGTAATATTGTACCAAATTTCATAATGCAATTCCTTTTTTAAAAAAAGATCATTGTCAGGTAGGCGCCTTTCACTACCACAGCGCCGTATTTAAAAAAGAACTGTTATTCGAATTCACGTCATATCCCGCCATTTTTGTTCGATATTAGTATTAGATTCGTATCATGGCCATATACAAAGTCATTTAAACAACTGTACATAATTAGAAGTTAAAACACTCAAGTATAATATAGTTTTTTAAACATTCGTGTTTGATACCCCTTAATATGCAAAATTGCATAAATAACTATAGTAAGTATAACTAATGCATATAATACTACAACAGTATTTAATATTGCAACAAAATTTTAATTAATAAATACATAAAGTAAAACCCTTAAGTGCTTCCGCAGATAATTGTCCTCTTTATTTCACTTGGGCTTGAGTAACTCAATATGGTATCATAAAGTTGTTTAAATTTTATCAAGGAAAGTTTTGAGCTTATGCTCAATTTGCACCACTTTGAATAAGAAAACAAGCACAAAAGAGTTTAGGTGCGCAGGGGCACGTGCGGCGCACGACGGTCGTGTGGCAAACATAGCACGTCCTGCAAATTGATGTCAATGCCTTCCTTAACCCTCGCTTCACAAATTTAATTCACAGTAAGTAAGAACACTTTTGTATGCGCTCGTGCACAATACCTATTCAGAATTTATTGAAGAGCTGAATCGGTAATCGGCTATCCGTCCGGTCGCTAACCCTTCATTTTCAATACACTGTCAGTTGGCAAATTTTGAAAAGATGTAAATCTTATTCGTTCACCTTTCTGCAGTGATTTGTTAAGAATACAAGATATTACACTATAAAAGCAAAGCGGTGTTTATGAACCAAAAAATACAAGAAACTTACAGGTATAAATTTCTAAAACTTTATAGCAATTTAACAGATACTGCAAATGCTCGTAGGTACACGGTTTTAAAGATCGTTCTACGGATACTTGACTAAACCTTTGTCAAACCTAATTCGATCGATCTTTCCATCTTAATATCTTACGCTCAAGCTGATTATACTCCTTTCAATTAAGGTCGAACTACCAACACTTGCCATCTGAAAACTAATTTAACTATTACTTACCCTGAATAGTAAACACTCGTAAGCTATAATGATCTCTCGCCAACGAAACTTCGAAGGTTTGTGATCTCGAAAGCTGAGCCGAGGGTCCCATGCTCTTAAAATATAGTAGCTACCTTAGACTAAATTTAGGTTGACGATAAAGCTTATAATTATATTTAAGTATGTAAATTAAAAGCCAAATTATAACTAGTTAAAAAATATCACTACATCTTAAATCAGTATTTGTAGTTATAGTTGATTAAATATTTACTTAAATGTAAACTAAGCATGTAAAATGATAAATATTTTAACGGGAAATCGTCCTCATTTTTTTTTTGTGTATGATACGATTCCCATAATGACATATTGAAGTTCTAAAAATAAATCACTGTTAAACGCTATGTTTATTAGTATATTGAGTTTCGAATTTAATACTCATTAGATTCGATTGATCGATTTCAGTCTTACTGTGATGTAAACAAGTACTCTACAAGTTACAATTTTGAATAGGTGCAAGTTTTGACTGCCTATGTAATAAAATATTTTTATTATATTTTTTAATTTCCTTTACCATTTGCCTCTATTACTCGCCATTTCACTGCTTACTTTCTTCCGCGCCATATCCTCTCTTACGCATGCCATCCATTTTTACTTTTCGTATATACTTCTTACTCTTAGTAAGTCACAAGTCAGTACGTAAGTCAACGGATATACAAGTAATTATGCTTAAAACTTTCTTAACTACATATTGCTTATCTCTACGCATCACATGTCCGAGTGAGGATAACCTGTAGTAGCACCACTGGATGAAAATTTGAGATGTAGTGGTACTACTTTCAGGTTTCTTTTAATATAGTCATTCAGCCTTTACCTAATCCATTCCAGTCACAGTGCACATGCATCTCAAAATTCGAATTTCCTCTACATGCAGTCGCCTCACCCGTTACCTTTATTGGTCAATACTCAGCTCCATGCAGGACGACAGGTTATTTGCCCCTTAACGTTAAAGAAAACTTGGAATCCCAAATATTTCTTTTTACCTGCCGCCACTTCATCCATCTCGCATTAATCTGATGTTGTACAGACCTATCTTTTTAGCAATTATTTTGTAACAGCGAACTAATTCTTAAAATCAGACCAGATCAGAACGAGGTGCAGACCGGAACCGCTGGTATGTCCAGTGACATGGTACTAAGACCAGAGAGACTGCCGGACATGTATTGTGTTTTAGTTCTGCTAATTTTAAAGCCAAAATTCTTTTATCTTTGGTGCCATGTCACTAGTCTGCGCTGGACCTCGGACCCGTCGTCTCCGAACAACACAATGTCAAACATTTCTTTAACCTCCGGCATAAACTCAAATTGGTTTTGACTTATTGATACTTTCCTCTCTCACTCTTCTTTCAATAATTTTCTTCCAAATTTTCTTCTTCTTTTGATGATATGGCAATCAGCCGGATCAGCTATTTCTGCCAATGTCAAGTATTTCGAGTCTTCAATTCTAAGTCTTCGAGTCTTCAAGTCTTCGTCGTGATGGAATCAATGATAAAAATTATAAAAAATGTGGATGACATGAAATGGGGACCGTCTTTCGAAAAAACAAAAAACGATCTCCCCTTCCATATTTTAATACTATGTGAAATGAGTTTTATTCCTTGATAGCTGCCACATTCCTGTGAGATTCCCTAATAATTCAATGTATTAAAAACTAGCTTTTGCCCGCGGCTCCGCTTGCGTGTTTCTCGGTTATCGCGGTAAAAAATGCCTATGTCCTTCCTCAAGAAATACACTATCTCTATGTCAAAATTCATTAAAAACGGTATAACGATTAAGCCGTGAAAGCGTGACAGACAGAGAGATATTCAGACAGAGTAACTTTATTCTTATAGTTACTCTGTCTGATAGAAATAAGTTATCTATAATATATATATAGTTATATTATAGATAACTTATTTCTGCACACGTTTTGAATTTCGTACAGTTAACTAATCTAAACTAAGCTAATTATTATTAATTTTGAGACTTGGACAAGTTCGTGTTAGGCCAAGTATTTTTCTGACTAGCCTTGTAAATACTCTGGACTTGTCAACTGTTCTTCTGAAGATGATTCACAAATATTTGAATCTATCAAAACCGGCCATCCATGCTTCTTGAACATATCATTTACGATTTTTTTTATTTGTTTTTCTATACACTTAAATAGCATTTCATCTAATGGGTTTATTATATTAAATATATTCTCATTGAGTTGACCTGAAAAAAAAATTGTACGGTATTAGAATTATTTTAAAATTAAATGTAACATAACTTAACTATTCCCACATTTTCATGTAGCAGAGGGATGACGCATATTTTGAAGAAAAACTGTTTATTTTAAGTGTTCCTTCTCTTTGTAGTACTGTATACTACATAATTTGTCACCTTCGGGATAAGTAGGGGTGGTTCGTATTCTTAAAACGAGTACATCGCCACAAGGATAAACTCAACTAGCCGGATAAGAATGTACCTTTAGCCTACTTTAGCCATATTCACAATTGTCAATCAACAACCTATAATGTCGCACTGCTGGGCTCGGGTCTCCTCTCAGGAGAGGGTTAAGGCCATACGTCCCCACGCTGGCTAAGTACGGGCTAGGGACTGGCAAGAATAGCTTTTTGGCTACGTAAATCTTGCCGTTTGATGTTTTTAAGCTGCCCGAAGGCCTCCAACTAAGCTTCACGAGTGTTATCGTATGTAAACAACCGGGACTGACACCTTAACGTGACCTCCGAATCACGGAGACGCTCATGGTAACATGCCACCAGCGGTTACCCATCCAGGTACTAACCGCACCGTCGTTGCTTGCCCTCGGTGATTGTTTCTAATCACCGAGTGCAACTGGGCTGTGGTGATGTACGTTTTGATCCACCTTCCATTATTCATAGTTTGAGCGCATATATATTTTTTTCTCTTTAAAAGACAACTCCCGCATTGAGAAACATTCTTTACAAACATACATGAAACTGACACAAAGTACAGCCAGACTTAGAACACCAATTTATGGATCACACAAAGTGTTTTCCCATGTAGGATTTGAACCCACAACACTTGGCGCAGTAGGAAGCGGTGTGGCGACCACTTAAACCACTTTTTTTTTTTTTTTTTGACGTGGTGGAATGCCTTTACGCACTTCGCTCCCCCCCTGCGGGTACAGGGGCTTCGCTTCGTGTGGGACTCCTGACTGACACCAGCCAGACTACCCACTAAACCACCACGGTGTGCCACTCTGCGCCTGAAAAGGGAGGGATCAAGGAACCGCTTTCTTACGCCATCCGGATCCCTCCCAGCGCCAGCCCGCACTGAAGCAACCACTTAAACCACTAGGCCAACCGTGTAGTATGTAATATAAATAAATAAAAAAAAAAAAAAATATTACGGACATCTGACACACAACCCCGTCTAGCCCCAAACTAAGAAGAGCATGTATTATGAGTACTAGACAACGGATATAAATACATATATAATTTTTTTTGTAAATACATACATATCATACATAGAAAACACCCAAACTCCGAAACAAACATTTGATCCGACCCGGGAATCGAACCTGAGACCTCAAGAACAGCAGTCGCATACGCTACCGCTGCACCACCGAGGTAGTCAATAATGTCCTAATACATTGTAATATATTTTGATTGTCATGATTTTAACAAAGTAAATTATATCTCTCTTACCACTTGTTGTACTTTCAATATCTTCGTATTCTTCATCTGTATTGCCCTCTGGAGAAAAATTATCATGTGGAGACTTCGAGACATCTTGATCAAAACCTGAATTCTCAAAGGGATACGATAAAGTGTAACGTAAAAACAAAAGTAACAAAAAAGCCACTAGTTTTGTCATCTTTGTACTATAATAAAGTTTAAGTACGACATTCATTTATATACTATTTTCTTTAGTAATAGAATTTGAGGAATGTATTTTATTAATTTTAAGTTTTTTATTAACTACACACGTCAAAGTAAGTTATTTTGGCTCATAAAGATAAGAGGAAGGATTTTTAAAATATTTGTCGTAATTTTGTGCAAACAATGCCTCCAATAAGTGTGCAACTTATAAGTGCGCATTTTAATTACGATTAATGATGAGTCAGAATGCTTTCTAACATATTTGCTAGTATATGACACTATTAGAATATCTACCTAGATAGATAGATAGAAAACTCTTTATTTGCACACTATAATATTACAGTTAGAAGAGAGTACATAAAATGTGAGACGGAGTGTAAAAAGGCCGGCCTTACTTGCCAAAAGCAATCTCTTCCGGCAACCTTACATATGTATAGGTATAACTCTCTCGTCTCCTGTACTCTTAAATCAAATTCGGGTGAGCATAGGAAAGATAGATATTACCTTCTTAATCGTTTTTAAAATGCTTGGTCTATCTGCGTCAGCAGATGCTATTTATAGCACACGGTCAACAATACAATGGAAACATACACGTCTCTATTCTGTCATCGCCCAACATCTTTTTTCTGTGGCCGATTAGGAGTTGCAGGCGGAGTACTTGCTTTTAGATATAACAATGCGTGATACAAAAAGTATTTTTCATTTCATTGACTGCCCCGGTGGCGCAGTGGTAGCGAAAGCGACTGCTGTGCTTGTGGTCTCGGGTTCGATTCCATTTGTATGATCTGCAAATATTTGTTTCGGAGTTTGGGTGTTTTCTATGTATAATGTGTATGTATTTACAAAAAGAAAGTATTTATGTATCAGTTGTCTACTACCCATAATACAAGCTCTGCTTAGTTTGGGACTAGATGGCGTTGTGTATTAATTGTCCGAAATATTTATTTATTATTATTATTATTTATTTTGCATTGATTTCCAATAAAATTGTTTGTACCTAATGTATGCTTTAGTATGTTTTGCTATTTCTAAGTTTTTTTTACCTTCTTTGAACATTTAAACGCAACGTTATGTAAACAAAAATAAAATATGTACCTGTTTGCAGAAATGTTTCACTTTATTGAAAAATAAAACTCTAACTCATATTGGTTCTGCTCTACAAAACAAAGCCTAATGCAAGTTGCGTGATTCACGGTATTATGTCGGGGACATCGTTCTATTAAAATGGCTGTGATAATGTGATCTAGAGCACAAAGGTTTGTAAGTCAAATAAATGCACAGTGCGTCTTTATACGTTCAAGAATAATTCAATACAAAGTCAGGTGGCTGCAGTCGACCTCAGCAGACGCCATACCGTCTGCTGTCTAGAGGACAACGCGGTCAGCTCGCTCATCAATTCACATTAAACGTTATTCACTTCGACACATTAGAAACTAATAAGATAGTACGTAGTAGTCACTTTAGGATAATACTTTATTGATATTATTTAAAAATATTGCCCTCAAACGCGCTATAAGATATCAAAGTCAAAGTCAAATAATGATACCGTCTGGTAACGAAATAAGAATGCAACGAGTATGCTCATCCAAGAATTGTGTCTTGAGGTCACGTATAACATTCCCGGCACTTTGCTTATTATCATAAATAGAGCATTGTATACTCGTTCTCATTTCAGAATTTCATGTCAAAATCTTGGTAAGTTCCCTATTAATGAAGAATACTCACTGGTCCCTTTGGGTTTCACGTTCCACGTATTTTTATAAACAGGTAATGTGTATTCTACAAATTTAGTATGCCAAGTTCAATTTACACAGAGGCTTGAAACTTTTGTCTTACTTTAAAAAGGGTGCGATAGAGGAAAAGTATCTTTCCTTTCGCTGAAAGGTCATCACAAGGTGACCTATCTAATGTCACACTCAGCAAATAACCCTTCGACCTTCACATTTGAGTTACATATTCTTCGGTAGGTGGTCAATACTATCGACATATAGAACAATTTTATCTAATGTCCTATCCCAACTAACATACCAACTCTTCAATTAACAGGTTACTGTCAGTATTACTTACTAAACTTATATATGGTGCTTACCAACAACCAACGTGATACGATATTACTTAAACCACAACAGACACATTTACATTGAAGAATTTCATTCAGTTATTCTGTTTCAATGAGTGACTCAACGGGGAGCTCTTGACCAAATAAACAAGAAACCTAAATTTAGCCGTCTCGATGGACCGAAAAATTGAGACGCTCAGACAGTAAACACATTTTACGAGCTCTCTTCGATATGGTATATAGGTTAAGCATTCCTTAAATTGTAGTACTTATACAATCACTTCTAAATGTGTTTCACATCCTTGCTCGTTAACTTTTTGATGTAAAATTTAATGGCGTTAGGTTTAAGATTGTACATTAAGAAATTCGTTGTACACGGCATCTAAAGTCTATAACGAAAGTTATCGATTAAAGGAAGGTGATTCATTTTATATCATAGTGGTTTATGCCAGTTTTGTTCATCTTGACCTAGTCTTTTAATGGTGATCGCGATGGTATTTATCATATCGGCATAACACAAGTTTAATGCGGCACAAACACAATCTATAAAGTTGAAAGCACTGGTTGAAGCCGTCGGAGCTTCTGCTAACTTATTATAAATAAATAAAAAATAATATATAAATAAATAAATATTTAGGACACTCAACACACAACGGCGTCTTGTCCCAAGCTAAGAAGAACTTGTATTATGGGTATTAGACAACTGATATAAATACATATATACTTTTTCGTATATACATACAAAACATATATGTTATGTTTTGTATGTGTTTACAAAAAACTTGTATAACAATAACAATATTATACTCAGAAAACACCCAAACTCCGAAACAAATATTTGCAGATCATACAAACATTTGTTCCGACCTCGGGTTCGATTCGACCCGATTCGAATCGAACCCGAGACCTCAAGGACATCAGTCGCATAAGAATTAAAAATAAAGAAGAAGAATACGAGTATAATTGTTATTAATACTACAATAATTTCCAAGACTAAATTCAAGATACCTTTACGAACTTTTTTAGTGTCGTTGAAGCAAAAGACAGGTCACCTGTTGATAAGTAACTATCGCTGATGATGGATAAAAATCGGAAGAGTATTACCACTTCTTCAGGCCAAGAACCTCCAACAGCAATTGGGGCTTTGGGGTCCAGTAATCTCACTCTAAAAAAAGCAATTCCAGAACTGGTCGTCACTGGTTTCCTATGAAGCCGTGAAATCACTCCAGCCGAGCTGTTCCATATGTGCCGAAGTGCTCCAAGGTAAATGCCATAAACCTTTGTTTTCTAAAATCGAGAGCTTGAGCAACGAACAAGGTTACCCAACGACCTGGTGAACTACAGGCAAAAATACGAAAACCATATCATACGAACGAGTTCTCAGTACGTGCTTTTGCTGTTAATTGCGACTTCGTGCGCATTAAAATAGTTACTTTTTAAATATATTACATACATAACTGGTTTTTCTGATGTTAATGTTCGTTGCAATTATGAACGCTATTGGAACTTCATAAACATAATTTTCGGTTCCTGAACGCGTCCTCAATAGTTCTCGTGTCTGCCATTGGTGGCGCCACTTATTTTCTATTTATAAATGTGTGTGGAATAATTTAGTGTAACACAATTTTGTAGTTCTTTATCAAGCAATAAAACCGTTTATCTAATTTTATTCTGGTATAATTTCTACAAATGCGAATGTTTTTTTCATCTGCTAGTTTGTCATGTGATATAATCAAAGATACCCAATCTCGACTAATCCGATAACCTAAAATGCCAGCAGGTTAAGATTAACTTTTGAGGCTATTTATTTATGTGCAAGTGAAGTTATTGAGAACTTAAAGAAAGTTATACATGAAAAAATTAGTTGCACAAAGAGCAGTTACTTAGGTCTAAAAGTATGAACGTTCACAAAACGACAAATGCTTTTAGTAAAGAACTATATTTTGAAGACCGCACATAACGCCAAAATCTTATCAATGAATTCGTTATTTCTTATTAGATACAAAATAAAAATAATTGAAAACATAAAGAAAATCTGATAATAATCTAATGGATGATAAAAGACGCAGAAAACAATTGTGGCTTTTGTGCCAGTTTCTTTATTACTACATTCACGACTAATGTTTAACCATAAAGTTTGAGACCCTATATTCAAACATAATTAACTACATTTAAGTTTAAAACACCTATTGAAGAACGATTATCTAATTTAAGTAAATTGGTAAAGGGGTCATAAATTCAAAGAGCGACTTTAGGTAGTCGCGCTGTGAACTATTAAAACACGTTCTTGAAATCTGAATTTCGTGTCTCGAAGATAGTAATTTACTTTAGAACGCTTTATCTGAAAACCAACATTTACTTATTTAAACAAACAAAAGGTTTTTTGCATATCAACACTTTCAAAATTTCAGTACAGATTAAAAACGTAGTTTTCACATTTGTTTTAGAAATATTTTTGTTATGTAACGAACTTTGATTAAATCTCAATTCAGAAGAGTTTCCAGAACTAGGTTTTAATTTCTCGTTTCTCATTCAAAATGTAAAACTTAAATACATCAAAAAATAATGTTGCATTATTACTTATTAAAATTGTAGGAAATATATATACAGGGATAGAACGGCACATTAATTTAAAAAAAATTATTAATAAGTTTTTCTAAAATACTTACTAAGACTACCTTGTGCTCAACCGAGTTTTTGTCTGTACTTTATGTTCAACTGATATTTTCGATTAAACACCTCAAAATAACATATGATTAAAGCTTTAGTAAATTGATTTAAAAACAGCTCACAAAGGTTCTAAAGATCTATGAGGCCGCGCAACAGTCATGATTTATATAAAGTTATTCACTCGGAGGTGGAAGTCTGCAATATTATGCCATATGACTGTTATATTTTCTCCTAAGAAACTGGCGAGTTCATAACCGGGCACGGTTATGAACTCGCCAGTTTCTTAGGAGTTCATAACCGTGTTCCAGTTCCTTAGTGGTGTGGTGACAGCGCGCTATCCTCAAAGTGGCTTTCTGTCAAATCAAAGGACAAACATTTAGCATTGCACTTAACATATTGCAGTTTCAATTCAACTACCGCATGCGAGCCTTGTGACATGCCTTACTCTACATTTTCCAATCAATGAGTTCTCCTTCCCTTAAATTTACCTTCTTCCTTATTCCTCAAAATAATAACAAGCCTAAAAACGGATGGCGTCAAGCGGACGGACAGTCATGAAGAAGCAGAATAATTATATTCTCTTTTCTTAATAAATCAAATAGATGGCTGTAATTACATTATAGTTTAAAATTAAATCAGAATTTGAAAAAAAATCACAACCTATATGGAAACTAACAATAGAAAGGATGATTTATACTTTGAACTCTAAATACAAAAGAATAAATGAAACGATGAATATCAGTGTTCCCATCAGATAGCACAGAAAACATAGGCGTATAATTTAACTTTGAAATCAATACCGTGTGACTAGACGTTATTGCGTGTATTTAACACGGCTTTCAGCTTCATTTATTAAGTGTCGAGACGAGAAAGGAAGGGGTCGCTAGGGAGGCGAGGGGGTCGCGATGACGACGAGTTGGGGTCAGACGGCGTCGTTCAAGGTTAAGGCCACCCGTCGCACATACGCTGTAATGATACTTATACACAACAGTCTGGCGCAGGTGCACCGCACGCTATCCGATTATCACTTTTGAAATCTGACATCAGACATTAGAATTTAATCCTTAAAAGTTCTGTCTTTAAGTCTGAAAATTTAAAGACACTAGGATAAAATTAGCTAATTTACTCTGCAACAGTAATTACACAATGCCCTTTAAAACATCAAATGATGGGAACTAAAATAAGATTAACAAGGTAATGGTCGCAAAATAACTCTAATCTGCCTGATGGAAAGCATAAATAGAATCCAAGAGTGGTGGTCACTATACTTATTGTGAACGCAGAAAATGCAGTGTGGTAACCCACACATGATTTTTTAATTTTTGGACTTTAATGCTAAATATCGCAGTTCTAAAATATATTTGTACAAATGACTATTTCCCATGCAACTTTTCACCATTTTATGTATAGATAAATTTATGATAGAGATACGATACGTTTTTTTCGGATTACGCGAAAGGTTTTCAAGATAGTCGTTCTGTATTTGGCTGAACACATATTTTATTCTGCAACCGAGTAAGGCGTGAGACCTAAAAATAGCATCAAAGTATTAGTTATAATAATAAATCGGACTTCAATAACATTAGTTAGGATATAAGTTGCACTGTGTAGCTCAGATATGCCAAAAAAAGATAGGTTTGACATGTCTAGACTTAACGTCATATTTCCTAAAGCTTACGTCACCTAATGAGTTGCAGGCGTGATCACATAAATTATGACTACCGGCACGTAACAATCAGACAGACGGTATATTATATATATCGATACTACAGTAAGGCAGCGAACACATTATTTGGTGCTACTTTTTAACTCCCAATGAATTATTCATAGAGCTTTGCACTACTTATGAATAATATTGATGAATGAATAGATAGATAGACAGTATCCTTTTATATCAGGTCAGGGATCGGTCAAAGCGATCAGAAGGAGTGCCGTTTTTAAAACGATTTAGTTTTTAATTAACTTCACTTTCTGTCTATATTTGGTGATATATATACCTAGAGCATATTTAACGACAAATACGTATGTAAGTATATACTTCGTAAACTATATGTATAACCATAAAAAATCTAATAAGAAAATTATATTCGCAAATGATAAAAAAATAAAATATTTACGCAAACAGAACACGTAGACTCGCAAAGTGTCTATGGTTCTGATTATCCAAAAAAAAACCTTGTGCACGCAATATCCATTGTCGTTTATGCTTTGTGAAGTATTAAACGTAAATATATCTAGATGAGTATGATATAAACAGCACATGCCATGCGATAATGTATATAATTCCAATGTAAAACTACTGAAATCTATTCAAAACTCTTATTTAATTACTTGGGCTAGTAGATTTATTAATAATAATCTAATATACTGTTAGGTTAGTGCACACATAGCTGCGTAGGTACTCAATTCAGCTATAGAAAAAAATTTGTATGTTGAATTGAGAACACACAAAAAAGGTAACTTCAAAAAAAGTAGGTTTTTAGATATTTTTTTATGATATAGGGGGCAAACCAGCACACGTATCGCCTGATGGTTATAATAATGGATATATTACTGAACTGATATACACTGAACCGCGCAATTCTGTCAACGTCTCTAAGAAGGAATAAATTTTCTCGGTTTTTGGTAATAACATGATGATATATAGCCAATAACCTGCCTCGATCAATGCACTAACACTCGAATAATTTTTAAATTCGTTTCATACTAAATCAACTCTAACTTTTTAATATCAGTACATATTTTTGCATGGTTTTGTACGCTTTACGTTGGTATCCCACTTGGTTGGTATTTTTCGCGATTTCTTTTAAGCGCTTTGTCGATGTGGTAAATTCAAATGCCCTTTCAAAGTTTCATGTTTCTAGCACTTACCATTTGAAAAGTAAGCCGGGGACGGACGGACGTACGCACTTGACGAATTTATAAGGGTTCCAAAACGTAAACTAAAGAACCCTAAATACATAACCCTCCTATAAAAGTCCGGTTAAAATGTGTAAGCTCGCTTAAGTAACAACTGCATATTGAATGAATCATGAATAAATACAGTGTTAAACTTAGCCGATACTTAATTCAGTATTAATTTTAGTATTCTGTTGAACACCCAAATCGGCCTGATGAACTCAGCACCGCGCTCTTCTTCTGACTTGTGTTACGACCTCATTAATACGACAATGTAAGCAACAATACAAATGAAGAGCTGAAGTTATGTTGCAATAGGTACGAGTGACTTGGATTGGCAGACGGTCGGTCGGCGCAGACAAAATGCTATTAAGTGATGTCACAGGCTACCTTGTGCAAGGGGACACGGCGTAATTGCTCGCTATTATCCGTTTGCGTCGCGTTGCGCACCTTATGTAAGCACGCATTCAATAACAAAATGAATGTATCTATTGTTTCAGATTTCATATAAATATTATTGTCTACCGCATTTTGAAACTACTAAGGCCCGATGTCTAATGTGATTTATGACAATAAGAATTAGTAAGCTGAAGCCTTGAACTATTCGATGTTCTATAATCGATTATTTACAAGAGTCTTTTATTGACTCTATGATTACTCAACTATTTATGAATTTTTAGATTAAGAAAAAAAATCTGGTAATCGGTTAATAACTTTCTATGAAACGTTTTACAAACGTTATGTAATATTTTACATTCTTATTTTGTTTCAATGTAAAATTTTTAACATTCAGATATCTCTAATAATTAATTACTGCACCAAGAAAATAAACTGAAAGATAAAATCATATTTAGTTATTTACTTAATTATTTTAAATAATTAAAGGTTAAAAAAAAGTGATAGTGTGTACAATCTGCCTTAAAAATCTTAAACACCTAATATCCATCCAGTGTCTGGAAGAAATCGCCGCCCAGTCGCGACGTGAGCGAGAAGACCGCCAATTATTACGACTAGAATTTTGTAACTCATCTTTTGTTATATTTATTATGTATACAATAAAGGTCTTTAAATACAATAAATAAATAAATAGGTTTTATATCTTTCGAAAAAATTATGCTGGGGTAGATGAGTATGACGAAACAAAAAGTCAGTAAACGTCGAAAATTAATATTAAAAATAAGGTTATGAAAGTGGTGCATAGGCAGTAAATTAAAATATCTTGTCAATCACCATCCCCACGTATTGACTATATACTTAGTCCTGCCATAAATATTGTTACAAAGAAAAACTTTTTTTTATTGTATGTAATATTTAATACTATTACAATGTGTTAGTTTAATACGTTAATATAAAACCATTAAAATATATAAAGCTCATTCGAAGTGGTCTCCATTGGCGGCAATACAGTCCTTCAAACGTTAAACCCACGCACTCTTTCTACGGGAAAATTCTTCACTGCCAATGGTATGAATTGTTTTAGAGACTCCAAATTATAATAGCGTTTAGGCAAGTCTTAGTCTCTAAAATTGATCATAAATTATAACCCAGTGGAATAAGATCAGGACTAGATGACGGCCAGTCTTCAGCAGTGATGAAGGCCGCAATGTTTGTCTAATCAAGGTTAGGCGGATCGAGCTTTATGACCCGGAGCAGAGTCTTGCTGAAAGAACCATTATTGGTTATTTAACATGGTGTTTTTAAGAGGCTTAGCAACCTTCTCAGGAATGATATCTTGATACACTTGTGCCGATGTTTTGAAACATTTTCACAAAAATATGGCTCATTCACTCCTTCATAGCTAACATGCCATCAAACCATCACTGAAGTCAGATAACTAATTGGAAAGCTTCTTTAGAGCTTTCAGCACAAATACGGTCATTTTGATTGTTAAAATATTGCTCAAATGAAAAAAACTCATTCGTAAAAAAATCTGAAATCTCCCTTTTGCGCACCGCTTAAGTGGTTGTTTATATTTTACCATCCTATTCTTTTTTAAATTATTAGTTCAGAAATGACCAGTGAGTTTCTAATAGGTTGCAAGTCCTAAATCATCTTTTAAAATACGCGACATCGTTCTAGCTGCTATTTTCGTTTCCAGAGATAAAATCTTTTGCTCACGAACAGGATTTCTTCGAATTCTTTCCCTTACTGCTTTGATCGCCTTTTTCATACGAACACTACGTGTACGGCCAGATCTTTTTCTGTCACAAACAGAAAAGGTTTCAATAGGCACTATCAATAGCCCGGTATAGAAACATTTGGCTAATACCAAGCGTATGGAGGATTTTAAAAATTGTATTTGGCTCCATACCTACTTTATATAATGCAATCACAGCGATTAGGTTCTCTTTATCACCACACTATTTTAATATCACAAAATATATTTTAGAATATTTTGGTGCGAAAATAAAAAAACACAATGAACAATCGTATAAAAATGACAGATTCCAAATTCAAAAGATTTTTTTTTTATTTTATTTTATTTTTACAGTACTTAGTTAGCCAGTCTGAATAAAATCATAATCTTGCATAA
The DNA here is from genome assembly GCA_003709505.1 of Hyphantria cunea. NCBI lineage: Eukaryota > Metazoa > Arthropoda > Insecta > Lepidoptera > Erebidae > Hyphantria > Hyphantria cunea. Next base: position 322,282 of record PKRV01000347.1, read on the forward strand.
AAATAAAATTTGCGTCAAGAACATCTTCTGTTTGATAGTGTCTTTTAAAAGTCATTGTGATGATAGATGTTTGTAGATACGAAAAGGAAATAGAAAGGAATTAATTTTAGATAGTCGTGAGTCAGTTATTAACTGGTGACCGACGGATATGAGTTCTTCCTCCTAGCTATCGGTTGGCACTTTTGTTAAATTAAAATGGATGAGGTTTAAAGTGGAGTGATCGTTATTAACGGTTGGAGTGGCGAGACGTCGACGTTCGTACGCGATGGTGACAATCTGCCGTGCGGTAGAAAATAGGACGCGGCGGGGGCGGCGGCAGTCGCATCCAGACAAATGGTCCACGTGCTGCGTGGGGTCGAGTTCTCTCATCCCGTTACTCAATCACACCAGAAGTCCTTATTACAAGGTTTAGTTAAATGCTATTAATGAAAAACATTTAACATTGCACTAATGATGTATGTGTGATAACTTGGTTGCAGTTTATTGTATGGTATTTGGTTCTGATTCTCTACACCAACATGTAGAGTGCTACAGGGAAATTAATTGAGTTGAAAATAAAAAGGATAGGAAGGATATAGAATGAAGTATGATGGAACTGACATATTACTATGAAATAAGAGTTTCTAAATAAATAAAGATTAAAAAACCATACTTTTTCTTAAGTGAGCTTTATGTAAGTTACTTGTAACATGATTTTGGAAAATTTTCTACCAATAATACTAGACATCTAAGCGATTAAAATATCTATTACAGATATACGTATTCTATTTTAATAGTCATCGTCAACTTCCTAGCCTTTATTATTCCCAAGATTTGGGGTCGGCTACTAGTTTAACTGGTTTTACCTGAATATCAGTTTTTACACGGAGCGACTTACATCTCCGGAACTCTGAGAGTGAACTGAATTCGAAGGTTGAACAAGTTTTCAGTATATTTAAGGGCTTTTACTTCCCAATAACGATTGCCATAGATGTTCATGACAACCGGGACCGACGGCTTAACGTGCTCATCGAGGCACGGGCGGGAAACACTGTCATATTCCATGCTCCAGGCGGCTGTTAAAAATTTCTTATAAGAAAAACCCAACAGCAGTCCGACACAGGCATCGATCCTGAGACCTCTTGATCTGCAGTCGCTTACGCTAACGACTGGACCAACGAGGCAATTAATAGAAATAAAGATATTTTCAAAGTTTCTTAGAAATCGTTCAGGCGATTTTTTAAAAGAAATATAGTACAGTTTTTTTCAAAGTTTCTTTGAAATCGTTCTTTGGTACTGTATATTTTTCATGCAGATGAAAGTGAGATAGCTTTTAGATAACAGATTGCTGTAATACAGTGATTTAAAGCCTGTATAGAATCCATATAGGTACTGAAATTGTAAATATAATTTAATGGCGCGATAGTACCCACTATTGGCGACTTTTAACAGACAACGCTAAAAACGCACATAGCTATTTAAAGTTAAGTACATAACACCTAAAACTGAATAGCAAATTATTCATATATTTCCATACCTATTATTTTTTTCTTCACAGTATGTTTATATTATTCGTTGTCCATTCATACTCAGTTTCATATACAAACCTATCTAAATATTAGTATTTTACTTTACATGATTTCACACGTACCTTCCTAAGCTATGTAGTTTGCTTCACTAGTGTAATTGTAGACATGATTTAATTAAATAAAAGATCATAAAATATTACCAATTATGGTCGTTATGTACTGCAGTGGATTGTTAAAGGCTGCTGTCGACAATGATGGTTAGGTGCGTTTAATTTCCTGATAAGCAGCTTAAGATGTACATTATCAAAAGCTTTCTACAAATCTTTCGTCATTCTTTTGCTAATGCTTGGAATTGGCAATGCATAAAGACACAATGTGTGTTGCCATTGCCTAAAAGTACTAATATCACTCTATCATCATCGTCCGATGTTTTTAATTTTTCAAGGAACTGACACCTAAACCTAAACCTCTATACTAGCTCCATAGACATTTAATAGGACTGAAAGTATTTTAAACGAATTTAAGTCTTTCTTTTAATATTAATATACTATATATAATCTACTCTCAAATAAAAACTTACACAGTTTTTTTAAGAGTAACATATTTCTATAAATCTTTATTGCTAACATTTCTCTTAGATTTATAAGTGCAGATGCTTTATACGAAAATAAAAGCGTATTTCGCATAATTTGTGATACAGTGTATTATTATGAGTAAGTTCAATAGGCGTCTCGGTACATAAATATATATATATACATTTACATAATGCAATTCGTCTAGACTAGACAGTACGCTCAACAACGCGTGCCGAAGGAGATACGTCTGGAGGTGAATCGGGACGCAATGCATTACCACTGTGCACTTATTGAAATAACGCACTTCAATTCTACTACAATACGAGTACAGATTTTTATTTATATCTCTAGCAAATATTGTTAACTAATCAATGAATTTGGTTAATGTCTTTGTTATATTAACATAATGTTAGAGGTCGCCCTGCGGTCGTAATTACAATATAACTCAAAATTCTTTTAAGCTTTCTTGACTTATGAATAAACTTTAACTGTGTCAAATTTAATTCTCCTTCGTTCGCATAATTTTCATAAAAAGTTGTACAAAGTCTTTCCTTTACGTGCCTATACATAGATAAGTCGAGGACACCGATCACAGATTGAAATCAATTCAATTCAATCAATATAACTTCTAAAACTTTTTTAAGAAAATTCAGGACCTCACTTTTCTAAATAGTTCATAAAATATGAGTTCTACCTATATACAAATCGACACATAATTTTTGTAACATTTTGGGACACGCAGAAAGTTTTGGCAAACCTAAAAACATGCTGATCCAAAACTATCTCGGTATTTTTGAATTGCTTCGCTTTGGCTGGCGAGGGCCTTGATACATTTAAAGATTCCAAACTATCAGCTTTTAGTTTCCATATCGTATTTACAAATTATTTCCTATCTGATTCATCACCTCGTAATGTTGTAAATGCGTCGAGACAAGTCATCGCCAAACAACTATTCTTGATATGCCATCATTCAACGTGATGCTAATTCTGATCATCGATTAACACCACCTAATCTAATCTTTCTGAATCAAGAAGAAAGAGAAGGTATACGATAGTAATTAGCTTCCATTAAAAATATTTATGAAACAGTCTCCTTGCCTACAAGTACAAGGGCCATCACACCAAATACTTGCCAATTGCTTTTACAAATTTGTTGAATATGTAATTATTATTAATTTAGAGTTTGAATAGGTACTTTTGTCCTATTGGTCAATTTTCAAAAAAAATATTCAGTGGTATACGATAATAGACATATTAATTTATGAAATGGGAATTTATTAGAAGTTTATATTCACCACTCATTTGCGCCATTGTCTTAAATAACCTTACTTTTGAAGTAAAGCATGTATAACATGCATGTGCTCCGTACATAAACACTGTTGTTTTAATTGACGACGTTTGATGTAATTGCATCTTTCTATCGAATTAACATTAATTTCCGTAAGTACAAAATAATAATTCTTTCTAAAAAGCGCCTCTTATCTATATTTGTAACTTTAATTATGAATTATTAACTGAATCAAATGAAAATTTATATATCTTAAACATGAAAAAGTTAAAAAAATAGTCTAAAACTTTTGTTAATATTTATATAGCCTAGGTCACCTACAGCCTAGCTTTTAATACGTATTTATTTAAACCTGGTTAATTAAAACCTATGGTGCAATACACAAATATACATAGACTGCCAAAAATCTACCGTAGTTGAGTAAAAATGGATACATACCATAATGCATGCTACTGCAACAGAACAATGAGTTATTATTATTGTAGTAATGGATTGATGGATCTTCTTTAAGTAATACATCGACAAAGATTTCTTTTGGCGTGTATATTCATGCGTCACTCACTCGTCTTCATCATTACTTTCATTTGGGTGAGATTAAAGAAACACATTTTTATAATGTGATCATTTACCAAAATAACCATGTCTTTGTATAGTATACAATTTTATTTTAACTAATAAAACTTAAAACACTGCGCTACACGTTTACTAAAACTGTCTTAGAGACTTGAAGATAAATGAATGTACTTGCCTAATTATAGTCTAGAATATTTCGTTAAAAGTTAGCACAGACAATAATTATAAATTACCCCAAGTAGACAAGCGTTGAGTGATGATTGGATTGATTGAAAGTGAAAAGTTTGAGTTTAGAAATTTTATAAGAATAAAAATAATATGTCTTCGTTAGCGTCCAGACGTTAACGAATGGATTTTAGTGGTTGATTAGTCAGAACCATTGGCAACAACAAATAGCACAAATACAGTTATGACGAATAAATGTTAGGCATTAATTTATTGGCCTGTAAGAATGGTCCAAAAGTTCCTTCTCCTCCAAAGATTGCCATTTATGACTCTGGCTACTTTATCCTATGTGTCCCACTTCAGTTTTAATGAGAACATTTGAGTGCATCTAATGTTTTGGTTAAACTTCTTTTTAGTATGACGGATTCTGTGTATTTTTCTTAAGTTTAGTGGCGCCTTCTCTTGGTACACCCTGATATTGCCAGTTTATTTTTTAAATTATTCAGCACCGATGACAGCGCAATGGATCTTATTCCAGCGTACTTTAATGTAGTTCGCTCGAGTTACGATAGATGGCGCTAGATGGACAATGATTATCGATAAAGTTGATTGTTAAAAAAATGAATAAAACGACATTTTCAAAAAATAATCCCTAGCTAAAACAATTTATTGCCCCCGAAACATTACCAAAATTCAGATAATATATATACATATATACAAGAATTGCTTTAAAGGTGTTAGATATATACGTTTCCAACCCTAAGCAAATACTTTTTCATAAGCACGATCATAGGCTAAAACCTCCTTTCTAATAACAGATCTATGTCCAGCGGTAATATATTAAAAGTTGGTGATGATTTAACTAGTTGTTTCCCGTACTGACGCGCTTGTACCACCTGTCTTATTCTTCAGGAATTGCTCCAGAGGTTTGGAGAGAGGCGAACGTTCAAGCTATCCCCAAAAAGGTGACCGTTCAGACTCGGATAATTATCGACCTATAGCCGTAACTTTTATTCTCTGCAAGGTATTCGTACGTAACATCAAGAAGAAACTGGTCCTCTACCTGGAAGATCACTCCTTGTTAAATGACCGGCAATATGGCTTAAGGCCGAACCGATCCAAGGGTGATCTTCTAGCGTATGTCACTCACCTTTAAGATGAGGCTATTGACAGACGTTAGCCCTAACATGGCCAAAGCTTCAGCTACGGTTTGGCATTACTCGCTTCTCTCCAAACTTCCCGCATTCGGCCTGCCCAATAAACTCTGCACCTTGGTCGCGCCGCATTAGGGTCCTTTGCGACGGTGCTGCCTCTGATTTTCGGCAGGTAAACGTTGGTGTACCTAAAGACTCCAACCTATCGCCCACGCCGTTTCTTCTTCATATCAATGACATGTTGGCCCCTGGCAATATACATTGCTATGCAGACGATAGTACAGATCATGGGCGATATTTTAGTTACCCAACAGTCAGAACTATAGACGTTGAGGAAAATGAAGGGACTTTGTCGCTGAGCTCGACCTGGTTCTGAGCTGTGCAGGGCAGTAAGAATTTGATTGAATTCAACGCCAAGAAAACACATGTGTGCGCGCTATCTAGTCTATCAAGTCTAAGTCCTTCCTATCCCCTCTTTTCGGAACACTCTGCCCCTGCAAAATAAACTCGGCATCCTGGGTATGGATCTCTACCGTGGTCTTAATATGTGTACATAAACGTACTAAACGTGAGTACATCGAGAGCGTCAATAAAGTGGCCTCGCGGAAGTTAGGTGTACTAAACAGGGTGAGACGATTCTTTTCACCCGGGCATCTGTGTCTTCTTTACAAGACTCAGGTTCGCTCGTGCGTGGAGTACCGTTCTCATCTATGCGATAGCGCCGAACAATATCTGTTTAACGCTCTCGATCGGTTACAGCGGCGAGCAGTCCGCATCCCGTAGTCCCGAAGCCACCAAGTTTCTCGCACCTCTGCAGCTGCGAAGATATATTGCCTCTATGGCAGTCCTCTATCGCCTGTATCATGGGGAGTGTTCTGAAGAGCTTTTCCAACTAATCCCCCTTTCTCCCTTCCTCTACAGGACAACACGTGCTGGCCTCCGAAGTCACTCTTTTAGAGTGGTAGTATACAACGCAACGTTTTGGTTCGTCCTTCTTGAGCCGAGCGAACAACATTACGGTCCCGGGTGCGTTAAGCGGGGCGTGAAAAAGCATCTCTCTAGGCCGCCATAGTGTGGGTCACCATGCTGCTCTATCCACATTCGCATTGAGGATGAGACCACCTTTCTTGGATTCTGTTTATGCTTTCATCAAGTAGTGTAGAGTCATTTTGGTAGTTTAAACATAGAAAATATACGTATTACATGCATTTTTTCAATTCCTTTAAATGTAACAAAAACTCGAACTCTCATGTATGTGTATTTTATTTCTGCTTACAGACTACAGACATATCAAATTGTGGACCAATAAAGTGTAATTGGTGTCAGTGAAAACTCCGAGTCTGTTTACGTCTGCAGTACTATCCGTTTTGTTTTTTTGTGTATGTAGATTAGATGACGTAAAGTTAGATAGCTGTTTGTCAAGTCTAGACAGCGAGTTAACAGCGCTAGTGATGGAGGACAACAATCGAAGCGTGCCGAGCGTCTGGAGGTGAACCGAAAGGCCTTGTTGCCTTTTACAACTAAGTGCATTCTGAACCGTCTAGCCAACTAGGTCTAACACGACTATGCATTTAAGGAAAATAATTTTTTATTCTAATATTTAATCTCATTTAAAAATTAATACTTGACCAGATATAAGTGACTAATTTTAAATTAAACTAAAGTACAAGTAAATAAAAAAAGAAAACTATAACAATATTTACCCAAAATTCGCATCATCGTCTACTGGTAGCGTACTCAAAAGGCTGACAGCATTGCCCCGTTGGATGACAATACTAATTCTCTATGCTAAATAAAGACCAGCCTTCTGATCACGAGAAGCGTCAGTCATAGCGCGAGCACTCAGACCCCATGAACCGAGCGTCTCGACCTCAAAAGGTTAAAAAATGTAATTACCTATTAGATTTTGGTATTTACGCCGTTTGAGGCTTACCGCAGCAGCAGCAGCGCCGGCATAACCAGTTGTATTTGGAAGATGAGATGGCGCGAGGATGTCAATGCAAATTGCGTCGCACACCAAAGACCTACCGGTCTTTTGTCATCGTCCCGTATCAGATCATTTGGTTCACGTACAGCTGGAACGCTGGCGGTAACAAGAGCACGATTAATCCTTCTGAGCTATGAACCGAAGACCGAAATGCTGGAAGACTAACATCTACAATTGAATTCCAAAACCACCCAGCGAACTAGTACTACTAGCTGGCTCCCAGCATCCAGCCTCGATCGTTTAAAGCTACATTCAAAACTTTGCTAAGCGTGTTTTTTATAATTTTGACAACTTTTCCTTGAAGTGATAAATATATCCAAAGGGGGCGATGACCGAAACAAATAACAGTAAAGACGAATGGATATAAATTTTAAGTAAACGATCCAACAATTCACCAAAATTTTTAATTCTGTCCTCTATGAATGACTGAAAACCATCTTTCAAGACCGGAGACCCAAGAAGGCGAAGAGACAATTTTTCTAAAACTTCAATGTCAGGTGCAATGAGTTAAGTTTTTGTATAGTCGAGAGTCTGGTTGTGTTGTCACATATAAAAATTTCGTATTTGTCAGAGATGAGTTCTAAGCCAATAAATCATTCATTGATCTCATTTTTTTTTATCAAGTTTGGTAAATCCAAGTTCGTTAAAAAACATAATGAAACCAAATATTTAAATATTTATTGCAAAAGATATTATATTTTATTAAATAATAATTCATTGTTACAATTGATCAGCTTTCATTTATATTGCACAAAGTTTGGAGTTAATAATGGGGCTTTCAACAGTACATCATCGATATCTTTCCTCGAATGAAAAGAACCAGTAGGAGTGTTTTTTCCCACCCCTGCTATGATGTATGCATAATCGATAATTTGCATACATCATGTCGGATTTACGCAATTGATGAGTCTTTCTGTAATGCAAAGACTTGTTAGTATTCGTTACAAAACAGCCTTCTTTCAAAACTATTGATTGCTTTATTGTAAATTTATTAGTTTTAAAAAGTTCTTATGATCACTTTTTGACACTAAATAATAAATATTATTTTTTTTCGGACATTTTAACACAACGCCATCTAGTCCCAAACTAAGCAGAGCTTGTACTATGGGTACTAGACCACTGATATAAATACATATACTTTTTTTTTAAATACTACTATTATACATAGAAAACATCCAAACTCCGAAACAAATATTTGCAGATCATACAAACATTTGGTCCGACTCAGGAATCGATCCCGAGACCTAATGCGCAGCAGTCGCATACGCTACCACTGCGCCACCGAGGCAGTTGATATTATGTTATCTAAAAGATCTTGAAATTGTCGCTTATTTACACAATTATGATCTTCTAATAGCCTGCCCCCTTAGCCAAGTTGCAAGTGTTTCGTGTCGATTGTCTTTCTATAACAACACAACACATTTACTCCTGTGTGTAGTATAAATTTTTGGCTAAAATTGGCAACGTGACTCAGCGTTGAAAGATGTAATTCTCATACATTTGTTAGTTTATAACTAACGTTTACTTTTATAAAAAGTAACTTGGATATTGAAGCAGGTACAGGAACATAACAGGTTCCCCTGTTATTATATTCACTAACAATGAATTCAATAAGTTAAGAACAAGTTTTGAATCCTAATTTTCTTTTTGTAGAAAACAAATTGGAATAAATTAGTGTATATGTCCATTACATATACAAAATGTTTTTTATTTATGGGTCCTGATAAATACTATGCATCACTCGTCCTTACAATGAACGTATAACTATTATGTATTATATAAAAATTCAAAAGCAATGATCCAATTACGTAAAACCTTTGAAAAAATGTATACAGCTAAAGTCAGTCGGGTCATTATTAAAAAGTTGTTTAGGCGATACGGTTAAACATACAAACACTGACTATTAAAGTGACCAGTTAAGTTTCAGAAAAGCAATATTACCCGTTACATTTATAACCTTTGAAAACTCCTTATTAACTTTTCATTTCTTGTCCATAATAACTAATCGAGGGCTTAAAGGCAATTAGTAAGCTAGTACACACTTGAGGAATAGACGGTAATATTAATTAGTGTCGTGTAGGCAGGAGGCAGACGGGCGCGGCGGTGGCCAGCCCGATCGTCTAGACAGCCTACCCTCCCCCACCTTCCTCCAACCCGCGCCTGTGCACTAGAAACGCACCCCTTTGTTGCTATTCATTCGTACCTTACTTAGGTATTCAAGGTCTGTATCAAACGTCGGACGAAAAGTACTCGAAGCTCGATAAGGAATGCGATCCGTAATTGCATCTTTGTAGGTATTCCTTTTGATTTTTGTAATGTCATTTTAATTTAATAAAGAACTTTTTTTTTTAAGTTTCAATAGGTTTCTAAAAACTATATAACTATAAGTTAAATTTTAAGCTAAGAACCACGGCACCGCTTTTTTAGTAAAATGTCTTGTTTATTATTACAATAATCAGTTATTAAACGTTTAAAACCCATTTTAAATTTTCCCGCCCTTTCTCAAATTTATGGTAACTTAGTCGTGACCTTTACAATAGTAAAATTTTCTAAGTCGCACCAACAGTGAAGCTTCACCCTAATCTCATATATTTAATAAACCGTCCTCCCCTAAAATCATTAGGTCATAAGTTCAACAAAGGTCAGTTTTCAATTACAGAATTACGTCCCATAAACTGCGATAATATCTACTACCGTCATCAACGGCGTCTATCACGAATATAGATCTTATTGGAAGCTTTACAGGCGTGGCAGACATGTATATAAGTATCTGGGTTATTATACCTCCGGTGACTGCACCAAACGAAGTGCTAAAAACTATCTGAGTTGATATACGACTATCTAACCCGGACATAACGGCACAAAAACCAATTTCAAACATATTGAATAAATGTATGTTAGCATTTTCAACGTCCTATATATCTAATACCACCTAGAAGCATGATTTAATTAATCAAAAAAAACATGGATTAATTTACACTTACATGTGTACAATACTCACACAAACTACACTTACACGCTTTAGATACATTCACAGCTTCCTAAACCTGATACATTTCGAAATAATAATAAGGTTTTCTCCATTTTTTTTTTGTATAAAAATAGTCCTACTTAAAATAGTCTTTGTTCGAAAGCTACGATAGAGGCTTCAACTCGTGCAGCTTTTAATGGTATTATTTTACGTTACGTTTTACGTTTAAACTGGTTAAGTTATGTCATTTGAGGCAATTTGGTAACTTATTGTAGATTCACACAAAGAACATTCACAGACAGATTTTTTTTAACATAGCTGTGCGTTGTTTGGGAATCAGTAATTTATTGGTGTATCTACTGTTTACTTTTGTAGCTGCCATTTTTTTAAGTGATGACTTGTTATTTACAAACATACAGATTTACTGAATGTGAGTGGTAATTATACTTCTTAAATATTAGTTTGCAGCTGTCATTGTAGCCGGCATCACTCATATCCGGATACGTTCTACGCGCCTTTTCCATGACATTTTGTAATAGCAAAGAGAATAAGTTAATGTTTAATTGTTAAATTGAAAAGTAACTGTACCTGTACTGCATTGTTTGTTTATTATGATTTGAGGCTTAACTGCTGCACCAATTCCAATGAAATTTGGCACCGAGACATTTTGATTGGTGAAGAAAGACATAGGCTACTTTTTACCGCGATAACACACATACATGCAGGCGGAGCCGCAAGCAGAAGCCAGTAATACAACGATAACAAAATATCTAGGAGCAATGCCAATAAATATCAATTCATCTGCATTTAGAGTTTTAGCATCCAAAAAAGTCACCAACGTAGCTAAGATGGATAAGCTTAGTAACGCATAAGAATGAAGCCTTTTGCTTGCTTAATAGTTTAGTTAAATTTATATTTAACTGAAACAGATTATGACTACATACAGATGTATAGAAATGCCCTTGACTTAGCGTAAATTTAACCTTGCTTAAAATTGCAGACTTGTTACGTAGGCAAACTTGACACGAATAAGTACCGGCAAAGTCACAAGGGTACGAAGCAAGGCCTTTGATCCAACAACCTATATTTGATTAAATCTTATGGAACGGCTTCACAATTATAAATGCAAATTAAAATGGATCGCACAGCAAAAACTAAGAATTTTAATAGTTGCAAAGTTTTGAAAGTGTTAAGTTACACCATGGATTTTTATTAAAAAAAACGATTACATTTCATTTAGTCTGTTCTTTATATGTATGGGCCTGCCAAAGTAACTCTATTCTGACTAATGGGAAGCATGTGCAGATTCTAAGAGTAGTGGGCACCATACTCATTATGAATGTAGACAATGCAATGCAGTATGGTGACCTACATCATGGCGGCCTATTGAGATGTTTCTGTATCATCGGGCCTCCGGTCTTACACTCACATCAACGAAACACGTCCGCACGAATCTATCATTTCAGGCTCAACTTCTGTAGTACCGTCCCAGTCGAGTCAGCCGTGAAATTAACGTGGCTCTACTATATATATATATATATATATATATATATATTTCTAAGAAATAATATTAAATTGAAACGCTACAAGTCTATTTCAGAAGGTCCAAACCCCAGTGGAATAAACAACCCGTTTTCGTGGGTTTCCACACGTACAATCAGTCTATGTATAGTCAGTGACGCATTGATTTGTGCTCTCGATTTGCTCAAAAGTATGTAAAAAAAATTAAATGAACAACCCATTTTATAACATTAATATGAACACTCTGAGCTGACATATTGACAACTTTGAATGCGTACAACAATTTGAGTGTCATGTATGTCAACATAAAGTTGAATGGATGTTCTTCACTTAATTTTGAGTACTTTGAAAGCACAAATCAATACGATACTGACTAGGTCTATACATAAACAGAAAACTGTTAAATTCTATGTTAATAAAGAGAGTTAAACGTCCATAAGCATATTTGAATATTTATACCATAAACCTACCATAAAAACTTGTCGCTCACGCAATAACCTACTCGGAGGCAAATCAGATAGATTTCTCTTGACTCATTCCAGTTAGATGCTGTACACTGTCTGGCTTGATGCCCAAGCCGTAAACCCTCTACGGATGGAACCCTAATAGAATCTTAGTTATATGGATCTGCAACGCAAAATTCTTTTTTTAATAAAGTAGTTATCCTCTCTTGTATGTAATACAAAGATAGTCCGTCACCGAAACACTGTGACAAAAAAAACTGTTACTCTTATTTTTCTGATTTATGAACACAAAACTAAAGAACTACGCTGTAATGCATTCCGCAATTATGTAGACATAAAAATGCATTGTTTCTCTTAAATTTGAATGTGTATAACAGCGAATTTGTGTATAAAATAAAGTTTAATATTGAACTAGTAAGTACTTTTTATAAATTAACTAAAAATTCAAAAAAAAATTTTTTGTGTTTCTTGACCGTGATAATCTTCCCGTGATCAGGGTCTTGTGACATGAATCCATACTAATATTATTCATTCGGAAGTAACTCAGTCTGTTCTTCTATCTGATACCTTTCACGGCTAAACCAAGCCAATTTAGCAGGAGATTTATAAAGATACTTTGATTCTTGAAGAAGGACATTGGCTACTTTTTAACGCAATAATCTAAATCTGAGTAATTATTGATCCAGGACAAACGAAGTAGGTAATTAGTATGTTGTATTCTATTCAGTTCCGACATTGAATTCATCCACATAAAGGTTATCACCACAAAATAGAGAATAAGGTAAAAATGTCATGTAGGCGAGGCAGGCGCGGCGAAATTAAGGGCAAATACCTCTAATATCTCTGCTGGCATCAACTGAATGCATACGCGTTTTACTCATTCTTTCATCGGCAAAAAATAAGAACACAATCATACATTGCCTATTAAATTTAATTACTAACTACATTGTTCCATGACAATACGCAATGAACTGCATTTCTATTTGTTTTGTGGTTCTTACAAAGTCAGCTTACTTGCGTGATAACATCTTACAACTATTATAACCGCTTTATATAAATTGACTGCAACGCTTTTTAACTTTAAAACTAATTTAAATACTCGCGTACTCAAACATAAGTTCAGCTAATATTTATATCTAATTTCAAAAACTTCTTATCTATTTTTATTGTTGTTTAATAAATAATTGAAATAGCATTATGTACAGTTAGCTATTAGTATTCAGAGTGATCAGTGAGTTGCGTGCAGCGGTATACAGTCTGTGTTTATATTGAGCTAGCCGTCTAGACGCGGGGGCGGACTTACGCAGAGGTTAGAAGTGGGTACGCAGCGGACCCTTTCCTTACCCGACCCTTCAGTGCCGCCGTACGCGGAATTAGGTCACATACACAAACCTAGATTTTGTACTACACTGACATTTTGCTAAAGTGTATTGTACAACATTTCAAACATTTTTTACAGCTTTATTAGAGAACTGGAATTTAATCAGAGATTCATTCAAATTCAAATCACGCTGTAAGTATTTTGACTGTTTTACTTCTGCCAAACGTTAATACCTAGACTTTCAAGGTGTCTTAGTATTTTATGTATATTGTCGAAAATGTATTTACTTTGTGTTTTAACACTATCATCCATTCTCTTAATATTCAATCAAGTTCAACACCATTTCCATTGAAAGATTCGTTTACGAAGCAGTTTAAGGGACGCTAAGAATAAAAATAGTCCAAACACAACTTTTCATATACAATTTATTTATTCTTCAGAGTTTAGCAGCTAAATAGTTTTTTTTTGTAATTTATTACAGATTTAAATTTTGTAAATAGCACCTTGGATAGAATATTCTTTTCTGTTAGGCAAACTTAACGTGATTTTTCATAACAACAAAAACTACGCAATATGTCTCTGGCTCGAATTTGAAAAAAAATGTAGATTATTATTCTGCTAGATCTTTCGAAGATGTCTAATGCACGTCTGTAAGCCTTTCAACAACTCTCAGAGTAGGCATTATGTATGAATTTTTTTTTCAAATTGAGCTCAGTCGAGAAATATGACAAATGGTTTCGGCGGTGTTGACAATATTATAAGAGAATATAATGTTATAATTTTTGTATCGAATTTGTAATAGTGTTTTTATAATAATTTTTATTTTTACATTTATCTAGATTTTAATATATTTTATATAACCATTTTTTTATTTTAGTATAGATTCAATAAGCAATGTTGGTAAATTTCGAGACACCACAATTTTCCCATTTTCGGGGAGAATTTCTAATACTGACACACCATTATTCCTATGTACCCACAGTTGTTGGATTTAAACCAAAAATAATTAAAATAATCAGTAACCTATGATATTGCCATAAGGTGAAACCGGTCAGTGTATTAAATAGTGGAATACAGTATAAGAGAATGATATTTCAAAAATGTAATCAATTTGATATTTAAGACAGTGCCTGATAAAAACATCTCCGCAATACACATCGCAACAACGACCGATGTCGATTTCCGTGCACTCTTTTTTATGTACGATGCGGAAGGTGGAAGATCGGGTGTCCACCTAGATAAATATTTCCCTTAGGTACATAATATCGAACATCGCCGAAATACACAAGTGAAGTAATTTGAAGTGTTAACTCTCTTGCACTGGTTTTATAATACGAGCAGCTTAAGCGAATTAAAGTAGGTGGGAGTGTATATTACCGATCTATTTCTACGGATGTCATTAGACACTGACATTTATAACAAATAAATATATATATATATATGTATATATATAATTGCTTTACGTACACCAGATTTATTACAACGACAGGTAATTTAAAAGAACTTTAGGAAGTACAAGTGGCAGCTTTATCACTGAAAGGTTATCTCTTACAGGCAACCATGGGATGGAACGTATAAGGTAGTGTCTGACGTATGTGGGCTGTTCCAAAAAGAGTTAGTGAGAAGAAAAATATTTAGAATACCAAAGAATTTTATCACATACATTATAATCAGCTTCTTAAAATATCCCCCTTCAATTCCAATGCACTTATGCATTCGGGTGAATCAGCTTTCAAAACATTAAAAAAACGTGTCTTGCGGGTGGTCGAAAAACAACCGCCAAAATTCTTCGACGGGCTCGTCTGCAGTGCTAAATTTTCACCCTCATAGCTTTATCTTACCGTGGAATATAAAAAAACGCATGGAGCTAAAGCTAAAACGATGGGGTAACATTTGTACCCCCGAAGTTTTCAAATAGTCTATATTTCTAACTACTGTGTGAGCAGGCGCGTTATCTTGATGAAAAAGAATGCCACGGACGCCGTTCCTTGAGCGCTCGCTATCCAACTCCTCGAAAACTTGAGGCAGACAAACTTCGCTATACCATTCACTAATAACTGTTCTACGGTCTTCTAGCGGAATTACTGCTATTGGTCCATTACGTCAAAAAAAAACGCGTCCATGTTTTTATAAAGTTTTGTGAACCACTTTTGCGGGCAAATCGTCCTCTTTAAACACCTATTGCGTGGATTGTTGCTTTGTGAGAAGATCGTAGCTATACATCCATGATTCACGTTTTACGAAGCTATTGCTGCAAAATTTTCTGACATACATTTGCAACACAAACACGACCGCATTTTGCTCATCTGTGAGAGAATGAGGTATCCATCGCGAAGCAAGCTTCGTAACTGAGGTGTACATGCAGGATGGTGGAAACTGCCTGTGATACAATGTTTAGTTCAGCCTGTATCTCTCGATGTGTAATATGTCTATTCTCTCGCAATAGCCACTCTCTACCTGATGACGTTTTCATGAGTTACTGCAGTTGGTGATCGCCGGATCTGGGATCATCGTTTAAGTTTTCTCGGCCACATTCAAATTCACAAAACCAATAAGTAATTATTGCTAACG
This sequence comes from Hyphantria cunea, assembly GCA_003709505.1. NCBI lineage: Eukaryota > Metazoa > Arthropoda > Insecta > Lepidoptera > Erebidae > Hyphantria > Hyphantria cunea. The sequence continues at coordinate 338,380 of PKRV01000347.1, forward strand.
CAGGAGCAGACACCAAAAAAGCAGCTTATAAATTTTCTTCACATTCCTTGAAGTTTGACCCTCGTTAATATTCATAGAAAATCATAGCACAAAACGCTTCTTCTTCTTTTGATGTAATGGCAACCAGCCGGATCAGCTATTCTGCCAATGTTAAGTATTTAAAGTCTGCAATTCTAAGTCTTCGAGTCTTCAAGTCTTCGTCGTGATCGAATTAATGATAAAAAATATAAAAAATGTGGATGACATTACAAAAAGCTTCCCGCGAGACGTCCATTGTTGCAAACAAAAGAAGAGTGACAGAAAATCTTTAAACATATTTTAAAAAAATAAACATAGGGCCAGTGACTTCCACAAAGGAGATTTGTGTTGAAATTAGCTGTCAACCCAAAATAGTTTCATGAAATAAGAGATTGAATTTATTTTATGGCTAACAATTTTCGAAATAACCTAGGTATTAGCAAGTAGATAATAATATTATTATTAAAAGTAAGTATTCCATACTTAGCCGATGTAAACACAAGGCTAATAGACATGCCCAAAAACTATAAAAAAACCCTTCATTCATTTCTCCGAGTATTTGAATATGTACATATTGTGGTTACTATATATGTGAAGGTCTTAGTGAAAGTAAAAAGCGGGCGGTTTTAATAGTGTCACAAATATGTACATTAAAGTCATGGGCGAAGTAGCTTTGGGGACAGGGTTGGAGTTCAAACGCCCTCCGAAATGTTTCAACACTATTGACATTTTTTACAACCCTCATTCTTATTCATATAAATATTACTGTTAAAGCGACCTGGTCATTTATTATCTTGAATACAACCCCCCCAAACCCTCCTCCCTCTGGCTACGCCTGTGATTCAAATGACATCTCCAAAAGTGTTAGAAAATGTGTAATACTTATTTTGAAGTTTTCGCAAAACTCACTTTCACAGACAGTATTGATGTGAACAGGATAGCCTCCTAATTCATAATGTTAGAGAACTTAATTATGACGCTGAACCTTTACAAGAATCGGATTCATTTTCATCGTAATAAAATTTCTATGGTTTCGATATTGAGGCCTAAGCCATGCATAGTAAATATATCACTCATTTGTTCCTAGACAGTCAAGCGATAAAATTTTATTAGCTAAGTTGTCTGGGTCAAAGAAACCCAGACGCTCTCAATACTGCTGAAAATAATCTACAAACGTTTTATGATGTATCCGATACGTGTAGGTCTAATATGTGTTACTAATAGCGCCTAGACTTCGTGTAACACGAGATATTAACACTACGTTCCTATGTATGTATATATATATATATATATAATGTAAGCTTGTGATAAAAGGTCACACGGCAAGCCAGGTGTATAGATACTTTAATGATTCTGTATTCAACACGCGTCGTTCAATAGAGTGGATCATAAACTTTTAAATTAAGAAAATATCGTTATTTTTGCTTATTGGATATATAATAATCTATACTAATATCATAAATTCGAAAGTGGGTGTTTTTAAAAAAGATGCCCATTATAGAACCGGAATGCTATTTATTTAAGATACGATTTTGTATTGGTTTTCCTAATTTTTGTAAAGACTATTTAATGAGCTGTTTGAGAATAGTTCACACTTTTATAATTGAACTAGTTAAGCCAAAAACATGTTAATAACATCACTCAGGGCACAGGTAGTTCTAGTTAGTGACACTTTTAATACATGTTTTAAAAATGTTCCCAACTATATTACCGAGAAAAAATCGTATTGGTTGATGTTATTAGGGTCCCGTACCTCAAAAGGAAAAATCGGAACCCTTATAGGATCACTTTGTAGTCCGTCTGTCTGTCTGTCAAGACCCTTTTTCTCAGAAACGCGTAGAGGTATCAAGCTGAAATTATCAAAAACTCAGGTCAAATACTCAGGTCTACTGTCCCTTGGACCTGTGAAAAAATCAAACTTCTAAGCTAACGCAATAAAAAATACGGCCAGCAGCAAATTTTCGACACTCGCAAGGGAATCAAACCTACAGGGTAATTCCCGTGAACTTAGAATTGTGAAATTTGGTACGAAGCAAAATCTTATAACACAGATGAAGGAAAAATTTTGAAATACAGAAATTTTATTTTCATCATATAATATACTTAAGGGTTTGTACGGTACCCGCAGTGCGCGAGTCCGTCTCGCACTTGGGCGGAATTTTTTTGTGTAGTACGTTTCGCTCTTTAGACTGTTATAACTAGTGTGTTTTTTAATTATTTGATGTAAGGTTAGAACCAGAATGTCTGCCGTTTCGTTGGCATTATTGGCTAAAAGAACTGAAGAGAAATCTGAACATTCTACGTCTTTTTGGACACTAGTGAATGATGTCGATGTCACATTATATATAATGATGATACTTTCTACCATTACACAATAGGGTGTTTGCTTGTAGTAAAAAAAAAGATATTTTGAATATAGTTACTTCAAGTACTAAGAAATTAAAACAGTCTTTTTATTTCTTAAAATAGTTGTTTATTTAAGATATTTCAATAAAATCAAAATGTAATGTTTAATTTACAGGTAACGCGGCAGCTAAACGTCAATCAAAATGTGTGACGTCATTTTACTTAACTTAAACAAAGCTTGCCAGTGATTCCAGATTGATTGATTGATTGATTCCAAATAGAACCTTAGAATATCTAGTCTTCAATAACAAAAAAAAAGTGTTTTGTCATGAAGAATAGAATAGAAATATCAAGGCAGACCGTTCCCATTTGCCATTGGATTTAATGATGGTAGTAAGATTTTTCGCTGTGACCGCACTGCTGTGTTTGAGTAACATGACGTCACGCAGGCCATATACGACATATTATGTTGTTTTGGCGGCAAAATTTACATTCGATTTTCCTTTGCGTCTTTTATCATTATAATTCGGTTATTATTTACGCAAATATTTTTATAGCTTAAAATTGATAGTTTTTAAAGTATAAACACTTTTTTGATAAATAGGCAAATGTCCATATTCAGCCACTCTCGACCAGCAATAAAATATAGTTATCAGCCATAGCCACACATTGCAGTCCACAGCTGGACATAGACATCTTCCATTGCACGCTAATCTGATCAATTTTCAGTTTCTACCGAATAAGATATACACAGCATAAAACAGGTCTTTGTGTGTTTAACGACAGAGTTCTATTCAATATCAACCTAGACTCTAAATTCAAAATTACGAAACAGTTTCTAATTCCACGTTACATTTTAACAAAAAATTACTTTAAAATAAATATTCTATTGTTTACCTACTTTATATTACAAAACGTTATGAACGTAGGGCGTTCTCGGTGCAAAACGTCTGCCCTTCCGTCGCCCTTCGTCTGTCTGTCTCGCCTATCACTATGTTCCAAGAATATATACACTTGGTCAGTTACATGTATTACAATAAATACGTTAACCTGCAAACACATTAAATAATTTAATGTGTTTGAAAACTTAGTTAAGTTTACAAATGGTTCACACGCAGCTTCTGACTATAAGAGATAAATGATTACTTACTTGGAATGGTGAGCAACGACTCACCGGGTTTTCGCATACAAGACACCATATAGAAGATAGCATGCCATAACAACAAGTAGGTAAAATATAATGATATTAAAGAAAATCCTCTTAAAAATATTTCTAAAAATTCAGGTTCCTTTGTAAACCTTAGCATAATTTTAGGCCTGACATTTTGGGCTATTTGGTTTTTGGGAAAAAGAGATATTAAACAATCTTTTGTACCGAAAATTTCAATTACGTGTAAGTCGACTTCACACGACGCCAACGCCTTTCTGTGACCCTGTGACATGGATTGTGTATTTAGGATCACCGTAGGTCACTTCTTTTCACCTTTGAAAGCGAAAAAACTCTTCTATTTCAAAATTCTTTAGTTAAATAAAAGTAATATGGTTGAGAATGTTTATAGGCTGTCTGGTAAGACGCTCCTCCGACAATGTCTCGCTCCACGGTAACGAACGAATCTTTGAATTTACAATCGTCATTTTTCCACACTGAAAATTTTAACTTACGAAGACATTAAATACTCATTTCGATTCGAGTAGATTTCGATTGTAATGAATACCTATTAGTTTTAAAGTATTATACTGTACCTACTATTTAACTTACAGATACCTAAGTATGTATAAATACATATAGTAGTGGATTTGTATGATACACTCAAGTGGTTAAGCAAACTGTACTGGCATACAAAGTTTCTATAATAAACTACCCTAGTGTCAAAACAGATATAAAACAGATTTTTCCCAGATTATAAGTACAGACGACCCTAACGTAGGTGGTGCATTTACTCTGTATGGGGTGCATTACGAGTAGGCTGGAGCCTAGGGCGGCAAATTTTAGGTGGCAACAGATTTGGCCCAATTTTTTTCCTTCCATGTATAAAAAATATCATATGATCAAAAATACGGATAAAAGAAAACTTGAAAATTTAATTACAATAGATGTAGACTAAAAATTAATTTTTAAATTGATTTTTACTATGTAAACGCATGAGGCCCTGGAATCAGTGACTCCGCTATCCGGTTTGCCAACGTCTAACTGTGTCTGAGAGGGAATCTTCCTTCAGAGCCCTCTTCGCCGCCTTCTTTCGCGAGTTGACAGCTTAGCAGAAGGATTTGATGACTGCAAGGTGGAACCTACGCTGGTATGTCTAAACTGGGCAAATTATATAAGTCCTCACTACAATTACAGTAAGAGTAAATTCGATGGTTGTTTCTGATATACCATATACCACTCTCTGAGAATGTCCTATGCGCGACCTTCTCTGTACAGTCAGAGCCAAAGTCTACACCAGTGTACCAGCAACCAGTTTTGGAACAAGCCATCGGAAACACTCATCAAAGAGCCATCTTTCATTAAGAATTAGGCACAGATACTTGGTTTAGGCCTGAATCGGTACGAGGATCGAGTTAATCAATATTAAATCTCCAGGCAGTAAGCAACGATGGAGCCCATGAAATAAGAGGACCTCCATGTTATATTTATGGGTGTCCCTGTCCTTATGGGCAGTTCAGCGCATACCAGTGTGGTACCTCCAGTAGACAGGTGCACCGCTTTTTGGAAAATGGCCACTAACTAAAGTGTCATTAGCGTACAGATTACACCTAGCGCAGCCAGATAAGCTTCTCAAAGTCTGCACTACATGACATGATTCATTCATTTCGTTCTAGCGACAGGTGCAGTGCGAGAGAGGAAAGTGTACCATACTGCCGCCTTGTCTAATCGACGATGACCGACTAGACAAGGCAGCCTTCAGCCTGGATGACGAGCGCATATACACTCACATACATATCTTAATTCCAACATACACAACCAATCACATATATTCCAACCACACCTTATTCTTTAGATTGTACATGGAATCTTTTAGTTTTTCTTTATTTATTTAAAACTGGCACTTTTTAATCTGTTGTGTCAACGACTGCCTTTTGTAATGATAAGGCACAACATTAAAACTTTTTTGTATTACAATAACAGCAGGACACTGATTCCTAAGTAAGAGAATTACATAGTTTAGGTGTCAGGGTTCACCTTATCCGTATTACCTTCAGTTTACCTAGTTATGTATCCTAATTGTAAACAATTTCAAGGATTTTTGTTAATAGATTTTTATTAGTATTGCGTATTGGTTGTACCCGATGTAGGTTTGTCTCTTATTTATGTAGCTATTAAGATCATTGTCGAATTTAGTACTTAGCACCTATAATATCATATTTCTGCATCACCTAAAGGTTGACTGGGAGAGCATGCCTATTAAGTCTTGTACGTAACCATGGGCGTACCGAGGGAGGCAGATAGGGGCAGCTGCCCCATATAATTAATATGTATTCCATTATTCCATATGGACGGGTATACCTGCATCAACAGAAAACGTCATCGTTAGCAAATCCTCCTACAAAGCCTATTTGGATTTACATTTAGAATTTTGTTGCTGTATTACATGTACCTACCTACCTACAGTTTCAATAAAAGTTTTTGCAAGTCTAACTGTAGTTAAAAAATCGAATATCATGCAACTAATGTTCATTGCATGATATTGAAATTTCAGGATCCTTAACCATAACATTAGTTTGTAAATTATTTACTTATTCATTTTTATAGCTTGATCGATTACTCCATCGCCCAAGCAACATTCTGCACGCGGCCGAGGGAACAAAGGGAGTGAACGTTGAGCTAGTAGACTTCCGCTTGTATCGGAATAAAGTCCATTACATCGAATATTTATGTTTTGATTTATACTAATTTATAAAATGGAGAACGCAGCACCAGTTGCTACTAATATAGGAGGTCGTAGGGAACCTTCTACCGATCCTGTCAAGGATCAAGGAATTTTGTAAGTTGGCTTACATTTTGTTTAAATCATTAAATTTATTAAATTATTTTGTTATAACTCGACTCAGCAGGCAGTCTTAATATTATTGTTATAGCAGACAGGTTTTATTCCAGGCGAAAAATATTTGTTTCTGTTTAAAACGACTAGTATGTAAATATGTACTAGTCTTCTCTGTTGTTTATGTTACGTTATTGGCCGAACGTTCTTATTATCCATTACTATGTGTGTATACGCAGCCTGTTCAGCATCTGAAGCACAGAATATGGAAAACGGAAACCCAACCAGTAAGAACAAAGCCTATCGCAATAATAACAATAATTCATGATGATTTCAATGAATTTATCTGTCATTAGCTGTTCGTATTTCTTACGTCCTCATATTTCTTACTAGCTGAGCCCCGCGGTACAAAGATATTACGTGAAAGAATAACAAACATCTATCCATACTTACAAACTTTCGCTTTTATAATACAAGTTTAAGCTCGGCTCCACCCGAATATACGTCGGTTATCGCGGCAAACAGTAGCCTATGTGATATTCTAATGTATCAGCTATATTGCTGTAAAGTTTCATCCCAATCCGTAGAGTAGTTTTTACCTGAAAGAGTTACAAACATCCATCCATACAAACTTTCGCGTTTATAATATTAGTATAGATTAGTAGGATAGGTACCTACTTCTTAGTAACGTAGGTAAATTTTTCTGTTTAAAATGACTTAATCTTTTTATAAAGTTACAATTTCAAACGTTTTAGAGCGAGCGAGCGACCATAGACATTTACCTATTAGACTTTTTTTAAGTTTTAATTAGTGTTATAAATATGAATACTAGTTTTTATCATCTATTGTAAAATAGATTACTAACTAAAGCAACCTACATAAATTGCAGAAGATCAGTTGTTCACAAAAATAACTCAGCAGCACGATTATGGCCGCAACGATGGTACTTCTACAGCAAAATTCGAGAAATTCAAGAAGATGAAGCTAAAAAAATAGGTAGGATGAAGTGATGAAGTTATACCTTCAAAAAACATTGAGATATGCGTAGGTAAGTCATCATCCTCCGGGCCTTTTGCCCAAACTAGGTTGGGATCGGCTTACTACGACTGAACTACGGCTGAACTTTTTTTTTACGTAGAACGACTTCCATCATATTTTTACAACCTTAAGTACTAAGACGGTATCGAAATTCTTTTAGATTTAGAAAGTTTGTCGGATTTTGTGGACTCGAATTACCCGTAATAATTGAGACTGACTTTCGTTTGGCAGCTGGAATCGACGTCCTACTGTGCTCTCCGAGACACGAAGTCTCAATCTATAAACTTACCTGGCTAAAATTCCGTCACTACTTATCCACGAGTCAATTTGTTTAAGTTATTTTATAATAAAAAGTGCGTAATAATCCAATAGCTTATTATCACAGGTATGACGGTTGAAGAATATCGTGCGGCATTACAGTGCCACAGCAGTCAGCCCGAGACGAAGCTGTACCCGGTAATCGTGGACCCATCTCCAACCCCTTTACCGCCCACGTCGTCAGGTGACTCGTGCTTAAGAGTAGATAAACAAGACAACTTTAAGTTTGCCCCCTATCCCATAAAAAAAGTTTTCGATAATAATTTAAAACAATCATAATGAAACAGTCCACTGTTGTACATAGGTATCTCCTTAGAGAAGAGGTTTCAGCAGTATTCAATTAAAGGCTCTTATAAAGGATGATACGGATGAACAGCTTTGTTGGAGGCCTTCGGGTGGCTTAAAGACATCCAATGGCAAGATTACGTAGCCACAACGTATTCTTGCCAGTCCCCAACCCGACTTGACTAGCGTGGGGACGTTTGGCGTTAACCCTCTCCTGAGAGGAGACCAGAGCCCAGCAGTGGGACATGATGGGTTGTTGATGATGATTGATGATAAAGGATGATAAAAATCTCCTTGCTAGGAGAGGCCTATATCCAGTAGTAGACTGTTAAAGGCTGCTATGATGTGATAATATTAAATTAGTAGGTAATAGGTAACTGTGGTTGTTCAGTGGGCCTTCGTAATAATCTACCTCTATTCCTAATCGTAGATTTGTTTGTTTTGCATTAACGTAGAATTTGATATGCCTAGTTGACGTTCTGTGATTCATAGCCATTCATAAATAATCCCTTTCCAGTAAAAATCAATGTTATGATTAACAAACGAGAAGATTTTAAATAATATCACGAATATCAATAATGAATTAGAACTCTTAGAATTGCCTTATTAGACAAATAGGCGCTTAGTAGTTGTAGGATTTTTTTAAATTTTACATAAGATTAAAATTTCGCAGGTATGATAGGTCGGCGTGCGCAATGCCCATTAGAACGCTACGGTCGTCTGGTGAAAACCGCTCGAGATTACCCCACCCGCCCACCATTAAGACACGGCCAAATTTACGACCCTTACAAGCAGACAATTGTATTCTTAGGGTACGTAGTTTTATATGTTATCTTAACCAAGACTTATTTGAACCAGTATTTATGTTTGAAAATCTCGGCTTGGTGTAAGACATTCTGAACCACAGATACTTATATAAGTACTAACTGACCCACGCCACTTTGTCTACGTCTCTTTTGACCTAAACGTGATGTACGCCATTTTATCTTAGTTACTCCAGCAACACCCATTTTACACATTTAAAAAATTATGTGAAAATCGGTTTCATACTTTCGGAGTTATATACACACACGAGAATTATATATAATAGACACACCTACTTATTTACACAGTTTTTATTTTTGAGACCAACACCATTTTTCTCTAGGGACAAAGGAACAAAGGACACAATACTATGGATTCTGTGAATCAGACAAATACATTACTGTTTCATGTTTATACGCCTACGTAAGTAGTAGTAAATACCTATTTGATCTTATGTATTAAATCTGAAAACCTTTGTTAGTTTCAAGGGTATATAAGACAAATTTAAGAGTATTTATAACTTTTCACAGGTGACAGTCCGTATTCTAAATACATTTTCACAACAACGGATTAGGGATATAGTATAGTTTCACCACCTTCATTATCCCGTGTATAGTTATTAAGAGCCGACTAAAAATCATGCGGAACAACAGCATTACCCAGAGAAGACAAACTTAACACACACCAGCCCGCGTAATAAGGTAGACGAAAACCTCCTCACAAATTAGAGGCCATCCTTCTATGGGTGAGGGTATAGTTACTAGTTTTCGTAGTTTACCTAATCGTTTCGTTTCGTGATTATAAAGTAACCTTTTGCTATTGGAAATCTGCAAAGAATGTCAAAAGGCACTCTCTTTCACGATCCCTTAATTTGTTCCAAGATATTTAATATATAATGATTTAATTGTTGGATTCTTAACCGTGGCCGACAACAGACATAAGTAGTTACCTTCGGGACTGCGAGAAAATTAATTAAATGGTCGGGTGGTACGGCACGGCGGCAAGAAAGGGAAACTCGCTTAAAGGTCAAAGTATTAAGTTAGACAGCGGTAAGCACGTATCTTTTTTCAATCTGTCATAAATACCTCATCATTAGATACCGTACGTAGGTAGTTAATGAGTCATATCTCACCTTCAAGTGGACTGGATCGGCGCTAAGGACGCATGTAAGCCATTATGGCGAATATGAAACCACCGAGGCACGTCCTTAATCAAGAAGTTTAATGCGTACACTCTACGTTTACCAATCTCATCTATTATATTTTAGATGATGTTTTTTTATGGAATCACGGGCAAACGAGCAAACGTACCGCCTGATGGTAAGCGATTACCGCTGCCCATAGACATCAGCAACACCAGAGGCGTCACACGTGTGTTGCCGGACATTGGGGGATGGGGCGGAGGATAGGGATGGGCCTCAGGTATCCTCAATCACTCGGTGAAACACAGCGCAATTATTTTGAATTGAAAAAAAAAAGAATAATATCAAAGTTAGAGGTAAAATGCTCATTTGTGAAAACCTACTGTATCAAGTTACCGAGATGAATTGGTATAAAGTTTTAAGTTTTCGCTTTGCAAAGCTGTTATCCAACAGTTTTTGCTCCCTTAGTCGGCTTTTACGACATCCACAAAAAGAATAATGGCGGTAACACTCCATGTTCTTAATCCATCACCACACGGACACCTTAAATAAACCATCAATCACGTTACAGAAGCGTCGATGGAGACCCGATATCATACAAGCTTCCACCATCGAAATCCGAGGTGACGGACGAGATGTGGGCTCAACCGCGTCAGTTGACAGTTTCACCCCTTGGCTGGGACAATTTGCAGAAAGTGCTACAAGAAAATGAAGGACTCAACTCCTAATTGGTTTATATCATCTGTACTTTTATTATTCTGCTCACATTTTAAATTGACCTATTCTTGAAAATTAAAAATATGAAAATAAGCAAGCATTACGTGTAGTTACATGTGATTTGTAACATCCGAGGGCCAGTGATTTATAACATCCGAGGGCCTAGTGCGAGATCAATTCGCTCTCAACGGTGACGGGTTAAGATTTGCGATCGGTGAAGTTCAATGCGAGCTAATCGCTACACCAGACAAGGTCATCTTGACATTAGAATTGGGGTAAATATATTGATACTAAGCAGTCTGATATCTTAAACAACAATCTGATGGCTAATTCTAACAAAACGCGCGCTTACTGCTGCAATCAAAAAGCGCGCCATTGAAGCTGAAAGCTTCCGGTATCACACTTCCGTCTCTTATCACGAAATTATTCCACAGTAGGTAACCGAAAGGAAAAATTACACATTAATAATATATCATCACTTAATTGAAAACTTCAAAGTTATGTCGTCACATCCGTACTTATATTATAAATACGAAAGTAACTCTGTCTATCTGCCTGTCTATCACACCTTCACGGCCAAACCGCTGCACTGACTTCCATGATATTTGTCATAGAGGTACTTTGATTCTTGAGGAAGGACATGGGCTATTCTTTACTAATAAACTTTATAACCGACAAATACGCGGGCGAGTATAAACTAGTAAATTATATTTTTAACTCTCATGTAGGGTAACTTTGAAATCGTGCGAATGGAAATACACCTGAAATTATCTGACTGAGCAACTATTTTTATCAAATATTCTAGACATATATATAAGCATTTATGATTTGTATCTTGAATTAAAAACTTATGTATTTGAATTATTATTTTATTTATATACGTCCATGTCTTTTCACCGCAGACATTGCTGGTAATTGGGACATTATATGTTCGGGCAGCATTTCCAGTGTCACTGCTTCTTCTTTGTCCATCCAGTGAAAGTCAGCCAAATACTATAAAAAATACATACATATAGAATTACATCGAAAATCTGGTTCAAATGTTTATTCAGTGAAAATGATCGATTAAATAGTAGTTGGGATATTTGCAACACTATGGTATCAGAAAAAACATCATTTATCATTTAAGTTATCTGACTGCCTCTGTGACGTAGTGGTAGCGAATGCGACTGCTGTGCAAGAGGTCTCGGGTTCGATTCCTGAGTCGGACCAAATGTTTGTATGATCTGCAAATGTTTGTTTCGGAGTTTGGGTGTTTTCTATGTATAATATGTACGTATTTACAAAAAAAAAAGTATATAATTATTAATATCAGTTGTCTAGTACCCATAGTACAAGCTCTGCTTAGTTTGGTACTAGATGGCGTTGTGTGTTAAAATGTCTGAACATATTTATTATTATTATTTATTTATATGAGAAGAATGTAGTGGCGAAATATGTAACTCCGATTTCGGTTGAGTATAAATTTGCATATTATTGGAATATAACTTACTTTTATAGGTACTATTTTTAGTCCAACATTTTTACTTCCTGGCTTAGATTTTCTTTTAGATGCTGGTTCCATCTCAGCCTAAAAAAGTAACATTTTTAAGCTTTGTTATTGAAACTGTAGATATTAGTTTAGTTATTTATACATATTTTTTAAAGAAACGTTTTAGAACCATTGTGTGTATTCAACAAATATGTAGTTGCTCTAAAAAGTTATTTTAAAAAATTANTTTATTATTCTGCTCACATTTTAAATTGACCTATTCTTGAAAATTAAAAATATGAAAATAAGCAAGCATTACGTGTAGTTACATGTGATTTGTAACATCCGAGGGCCAGTGATTTATAACATCCGAGGGCCTAGTGCGAGATCAATTCGCTCTCAACGGTGACGGGTTAAGATTTGCGATCGGTGAAGTTCAATGCGAGCTAATCGCTACACCAGACAAGGTCATCTTGACATTAGAATTGGGGTAAATATATTGATACTAAGCAGTCTGATATCTTAAACAACAATCTGATGGCTAATTCTAACAAAACGCGCGCTTACTGCTGCAATCAAAAAGCGCGCCATTGAAGCTGAAAGCTTCCGGTATCACACTTCCGTCTCTTATCACGAAATTATTCCACAGTAGGTAACCGAAAGGAAAAATTACACATTAATAATATATCATCACTTAATTGAAAACTTCAAAGTTATGTCGTCACATCCGTACTTATATTATAAATACGAAAGTAACTCTGTCTATCTGCCTGTCTATCACACCTTCACGGCCAAACCGCTGCACTGACTTCCATGATATTTGTCATAGAGGTACTTTGATTCTTGAGGAAGGACATGGGCTATTCTTTACTAATAAACTTTATAACCGACAAATACGCGGGCGAGTATAAACTAGTAAATTATATTTTTAACTCTCATGTAGGGTAACTTTGAAATCGTGCGAATGGAAATACACCTGAAATTATCTGACTGAGCAACTATTTTTATCAAATATTCTAGACATATATATAAGCATTTATGATTTGTATCTTGAATTAAAAACTTATGTATTTGAATTATTATTTTATTTATATACGTCCATGTCTTTTCACCGCAGACATTGCTGGTAATTGGGACATTATATGTTCGGGCAGCATTTCCAGTGTCACTGCTTCTTCTTTGTCCATCCAGTGAAAGTCAGCCAAATACTATAAAAAATACATACATATAGAATTACATCGAAAATCTGGTTCAAATGTTTATTCAGTGAAAATGATCGATTAAATAGTAGTTGGGATATTTGCAACACTATGGTATCAGAAAAAACATCATTTATCATTTAAGTTATCTGACTGCCTCTGTGACGTAGTGGTAGCGAATGCGACTGCTGTGCAAGAGGTCTCGGGTTCGATTCCTGAGTCGGACCAAATGTTTGTATGATCTGCAAATGTTTGTTTCGGAGTTTGGGTGTTTTCTATGTATAATATGTATGTATTTACAAAAAAAAAAGTATATAATTATTAATATCAGTTGTCTAGTACCCATAGTACAAGCTCTGCTTAGTTTGGTACTAGATGGCGTTGTGTGTTAAAATGTCTGAACATATTTATTATTATTATTTATTTATATGAGAAGAATGTAGTGGCGAAATATGTAACTCCGATTTCGGTTGAGTATAAATTTGCATATTATTGGAATATAACTTACTTTTATAGGTACTATTTTTAGTCCAACATTTTTACTTCCTGGCTTAGATTTTCTTTTAGATGCTGGTTCCATCTCAGCCTGAAAAAGTAACATTTTTAAGCTTTGTTATTGAAACTGTAGATATTAGTTTAGTTATTTATACATATTTTTTAAAGAAACGTTTTAGAACCATTGTGTGTATTCAACAAATATGTAGTTGCTTTAAAAAGTTATTTTAAAAAATTATATATACTAACACCTTGCTAAACAACAATTATGCTTCCATGTCAATTTAAGTGAATGTGTTTTTCATATAGTTTTTTAAAAGAACATAACATTCGTACTGATAATATAAATGAACTAGTTTTTAGTTTAGTTTCAACATAAAATTTATGTAAAAATCACAAAACAAGTCTATTCTTCTTCTTCTCACTCGCTTCACTCTTGGCAGAGCGGTCGTGGTCACATAGAGTTATCTATAGTGCTCTCGTGTCTTCTTGGGAATATAGCTGCAGTGGTTTCCCATTGCCTTCTTCTTCTTTAGTCTAATATTCAGCTCTAAAATATAATCACTCCTACAAGTGTTAGTAAAGTTACGTCTCTACATATGTACCTGTGCAGTTTTCTCCATGATCCACAGCGAGGTCTCATCTTGAAACACAACCGCGTCCCTCGAGGGGTGCGCGTTCACTGAGAGCACGGCGGACTTGCGCGACAACCACTCCGGGGGCAGCGCCGCTCCCGGCCAATGTGTAAATCTCTTCTCTTTCAATTCGTATTCTACTATCTGCAATCGATTAAAAAGATGGGTGTTATAGTACACAAAAACAGCCGTAAATGTCTACAAATTAGGAAAATAATAACTTTTATATTCAACTTATCGGTTTTATATTAGACTAGCTGACCCCGCGAGCTTCACGCCGCCATACTTTTTTCATAAAGATTTTTTAAATTGCCGGCAAAAAAATGTTTTAGCATTTATACCCGCCTCAGTTTCGCAAGGATAGTGCGCAGTGGCGGCTTCGAAAATACACACTTTCGGTTTTCTTCTAAATAAACCTTGTTCGGACTATAATGAATACATAAAGGATAGAAATACTGCCACGGTGGCGCAGTGGTAGCGTACGCGACTGCTGTCCATGAGGTCTCGGGTTCGAATCCTGGGTTGGAACAAATGTTTGTGTGATCCTACAAATATTTGTTTCGGAGTTTGGGTGTTTTCTATGCATAGTATGTATGTATTTACAAAAAAAAAGTATTTATGTATTCATATCAGTTGTCTTGGGACTGCTTAGTTGGGGAGTAGATGGCGTTGTGTGTTTAGATGTCCGAAATTTATTTTAAATTATCCAATTTCGTGCAGTCGATCGGCAGTTATGCGCGTACAAACATTTCGGTGATTCATTTTTATTACATCATCATCATCATCATCATCAGCCTATCGCAGTCCACTGCTGGACATAGGCTTCTCAAATTTCATTTCATTTTTATTTAAATAGATGGATTTTTAAAACAACAGTAATGTAAAAATAGCACTAAGTGACAAAAAAATACAAGAAAAACATCTCAATTTTTGTTATTATAAATGACCCACTCCCTGTTCTATTCCAATTGTTATTTTAAATCGGTAGTTTATAATTTCTGCTCATTGGCAACACCACATCTTCCGCCTGATCAAGCGGAAACCGCTTGCACTAAAAAATACCGTGACTGCTAGCAGGTATTGCCAGGCGCAATGCAACCATAAAAGAAATAAATATCTTTATAATTTAAATATATGAAATAAAATAAAAGTGTGTTTAGTAAGTAACTAGTTTATTTATATCTAAATGAAAATATTTGAATAAGAATAGGTACTAATAACTACTTTCAATAATTACCTTTTGATCGACGTACGCCACTATAAGATTTTCTCTTGCACTGTCTATTGTGAGCGCTGATGGCAGACACTGGTACTTCGCCAATGACACATGGTACTCAAATTTCAACACGCTCTGCGTCCAAACAGCTATTGAGCCTTGAGTATCAGCTGCGACTAGATATGTCCCACTCTGAGTTCGTTTGGATATGCAAAGATGTAACAGTGATTTGGCTTTGAAATCTGAAAATATAGAAAATATAGATATCAAATGAATTAAAAGTAAACCGAATGAAAACTTGTATGCAAACAATCAGAAAGAAAAACCCCGTGGACTACTAATTAGTTCGTCGGCGACGGCATCTTTTGTTTGGATACCGTTTTATCATTTAAATATTTCAATTGCTTCAATAATAACATATTTAAATCTGAATAATAATTAATGTACATCAAATTTATAATCATAAATGATTTTAAGGCACCAGCAAGGTCCTAATGGAAAACGAAAACTTATACATTGAGAGGAAAATAAAAAAAAAACACACTTTTTTTTCTATTGGACTGTGTGTGTGGACAGGCCAACAACTTTTGACAGAACGAAGTCTGCCAGTTTAAAAAAAAAGAAATTTGCTATATGAAACTTTTTGCAGTCTACAGAATATCAATGACTTACATTTATCTAAGGTTATAGACTGTATAGGTGTAGCACCCGCTTCTGGATCTACTTGTAGCACATGTAGAACCCCGGCACAATGAGCGACCATGATCTGGGAGTCTTCTGTGAACGCGAAATGGTCATAACCACCCACGGGCAGACCGGTAATTATCAATTTTGATAGAAATATGTTCGTCTCGCCATACTAAAATCAGATAGAAAAAATAAAATTAACATCGGTAACAATTTTTCAAATAATCACATTGTGGTAATATTTTTCTACATAGCTCTCGCATTAGGAATGTACATCCTGTGCCGCGGAGCACTTTACAAAAATACAGCTAACAGATGGCAGGATTTGAACCCACGATACTTGGCGCAGTAGAAAGCGGCGTGGCAACCGCTTAAAGCACTAGTCCATCCGTGCAGTAAATCGTGAGGGCGGTACATGAACAACGTCGTAGAGTTATCTAATTAGAGCATATTTAATTACTCTGTAAATACAGAGTAATTAAATATGCTATCAAATACCAGACTACAACTTGTAGAATGTGGTCAATAACAACAAAGTTAAGTGAAACAGAGGAAAATAGTTATATTTCTAGTTAGTTATTTGTATTTATGATAATAATAATACTTTAATAATAAATATGATAATAATAATAATACTTTTATGATAATATTAATTTAGTTAATAAATCATTAACGATAAAACACAACACTAACTATTTCTAGCTTGAGCATCCGAACATAACTTGCAGTAGAATATACTATTAATTTTCCGTTAGGAGACATTGCACAGCATAGTATTTGTTTATTTCCCTTAGTCTGTATTGAGGCTAACTTCACTGGCTTTTCTGTCAGTTTTAAACTTTTCTTCTGTGTATTCTCTGCTTTGGCCTTACTGATGACGTCAATTGTGAAATCTTCCTCAATATGATTATTATCTGTGGTGTTTGTATCTTGATAGGAGCTCACATTTACCAATACATTGCCTACATTGTTTGTGGCATATGCACCTAGTTTCCAAACTTCTAGATAGTTGCTATACCTGTAAAAAAAAACAAAATATAACTAGTCGTGTGCAATAAAGAATATTCTATCTTTTTAATCACTTAATATCTTTTTTTTTTTTNCACAGAGAGTAATACAATATCTGAAAATCAATGATGGAGTGTGTGTACAGTTTAGGAATATAGAGCGTCACCAACCCATACTCATCCTATGGGTGTAGTAGAAGATAACTCAGAGAGCCAAATAGGTGGGACAACATAATTGCAAAGAGAAATAAAACTTAAAATAAAGCCCTATGCCATCAAATCTAACCTGCATGTTATCATCATCTCAAGCCTTCTTCAACCAATTAGGTGTAGGCCTTTTTTTTACGTGTGGAAACCCCCTCGGGCCTACATCCCACCGGGGTTTGCGGCGGGGCGGTGTGTCGGAAACGGACCGACTAAAACTACGAACACACAGTGTGCCACTCTGCGCCTGAGACTAGTGGGATCTGAGAACCGCTTTCTTACGTCATCCGGACCCCTCCCAGCGCCTGCCGCACTAAAGCGGGCACCGTCTGATGGTAGAAACTCTCAATCTAGGCGACGTACGGCACACGCGTAATGTAGCCCTCTCGCGGCTGGCCTGTGAAGCGGATGGAGGGAAAACGCCGTCCCGACCATCCGCGGCCACACACAGGGCGGCATGAGGCCGCCGCCTCCTTCTGCGAGATGACTTCCCTCGCAGAAGGGCGCGATCGCGGTAAAACTGCTCTCGCCACCGGCCACGGAGCATACGATGGCCGGCAGAAAGAGATCTCCTCCGATGAATGCAGTGAGGGCCAGACGCTGCGGCGCGCTCACAGCGGTCGCAGTGGCAATAGGCGGGACTCAATGCCCTCCTGGCGACCGAGTGCAGGTATCTCTCGAAGCCACCGTGCCCGGAAAGCACCTGCGTCAGTCGGAAAAAAAGGGTCCCGTGCTGCTGCCCTGCCCTCTCGAGGATGACCGGCTGGAGAGCCTACACGGTGGCGAAACCAGCACGTGAAGTCTCTAGCCACGACGACCAACGAGCCATCGTGGCTAGACGGGCGGCTTCACACCACTCGCGTACCTCTTCAGGCGGAGGGCGACAACCGCTCTCCGCCCGGAATTCAGCCATCCGTCGATAAACTTCGGCGAGCACTTCCGCCTCCAAATCCCACGGGGGTGTACCGGCAAGGCGCATGCCGCCTCGGTCGACACCGTGCGGTATCCGCGTATGGCTCTGATCGCCAATACCTTTTGAGGCTGCCAGAGGCGCGCCTTATTCTGGGCGGTCAGAGCCGACACCTACACCGGTGCGCCGTACAGGGCCATAGACCGGACAACTCCCAT
The DNA here is from genome assembly GCA_003709505.1 of Hyphantria cunea. Classification (NCBI taxonomy): domain Eukaryota; kingdom Metazoa; phylum Arthropoda; class Insecta; order Lepidoptera; family Erebidae; genus Hyphantria; species Hyphantria cunea. The sequence continues at coordinate 357,072 of PKRV01000347.1, forward strand.
GAAGAGCAAAGCAGATTGGGCAAAAGTCGCCCGAACTTCTACACAAAATTCGCCCCGTAGTGTTGCCCGCGGCCACAACACGTACGCGAGTAACATCGCGGGTCTCAGCTAGTTTTACATATATTTTAGTAAACTCTACTGTAACTCCTGTACACCAGGTTCAACAGCAGGGACCCACGAAAACACTGAGTTATGACACTAAACTGTCTTGAAACCCGTAACGAAATAAATCAGAAGAAAACTGGAGGAGTTGAAAATATAATGACTCATGATCATCATTATCATCGCATCACAGGATAACAGTCGTGAAGCTTAGTTGGAGGCCTTTGGGCGGCTTAAAAACATCCCCGGCAAGACTAGCCACAACATTTTCTTGTCAGTACCCAACCTCCACTCGGGGGAAAAATGCCCTTAACCCTCTCCTGAAAGAAGACCCGAACCCAGCAGTGGGACATTGTGGGTTGTTGATGACTGATGAATTTGAATGAACAAATATTAATCTACAATCTCAGAAACTTATTTAAAAATTAAACAAAGCCACTATTATTACCTCAGCAATAGTAATTTTTTGTCCGTGCATATAGCAGACCTTGGTGCTGAAATCATTGGAGGAATCCTCATAACCCATTTTGGTGGGTAGCTTGAAAATGTAATGTAGCCATCAACACCAACTGATATTAATTTCTCATCATGTGTGATAAGGCCTCTGAAAAAAAATTAATAGAATATTCTGATAATTTTTATACTCCCGCAAAAGAATATTGTTTTACATTGCTATCCAATGGATAAAGTACAACATTAAAACAAAAAGATTCAAATTCATAAAGCGAATTAACCACTAAAATGACTTAAGTGAGACTAAAATTGGACCTACTAATTGAACAATCTTATCTCCTTATAGACAGAGTCCTTATTTCGATTTGGCATGTGCTTGGATTGGTGCCTTGTTGCATAAGTAGGTCCAATTATAGTTCACACATGGATGTTTATTACGCCGCTATCAAGTTATAAATGATAGCCATAGTAAATTACCGCATTGAGAGTGTATATAGAAGAGACATAAGTAAAGCTAACATTTCATTTTAAAAAATTGCTTGTAGAACATATTTTCAACAGGCACGCAGTTCTTTTTTTATAGATAAATATATAAGTCTTCCAAAGTGACTACCAGCCAAGGAAGACAATGCAGAATAGTGACCCACACTATGAGAACCTATCTATCTCGTTATCTGTGTTCAAAGGATTTTTTTTTAATAATAGTATAATAAGTAGTCTGAAAATATGACTTTAAGTGATTGTATCTGTGGATTTAGGGTATACATTATCTATAAATATAATAGGTCAAAAAAGGTCAACGCCAAGCAGTAGATTTTTAAAAGATGATGATACTAAATATAAAAAGAATAAAAAAGGTTCTTGTCTGTACATTTAAGATATTAAAGAACTATGCAAGGGGGTTTGAATAAAGTTACCGAACACAAAACAACAGTTTTCAGGATTTCGTCTGTTTATCTGTGTAAATATAAATACTTAAGTTGTGCGTACCTGACATCATGCTCATGAATATTTCGTTGTACATTTTTAACCCATTGTGCATCCATCTGTTTACCCGTATTTTTATTTAGTTTAATAAAATTCATAATCACTGGATCGACCCCACTGCAGAACAGACTCTTCTCGTCATCTGACACAGCTATTGACAGTATGTCCGCTTTGTGTGTAGAATATGATTCAATCTGGAAAAACAAATATTTTAAGTACCTTTTCAGTGTACCTTTTAATAAGACAATTAAAAACATATATTATTTTTGACAAGGAGTATGTTTTTAGTTCATAAATATATTTATACCAAACAACATGACAAAAAAATTATTCACACCAAATTTTAATCCATACATGTATCTTGCACAAATACTAGATAAATTGTTGTTCTCTTTAACATAGCTGGTTGTCATGGTGTGAAAAACAAGAACATAGTGTAATCATTTCTATTATTTCAGATTTTTCCAATTTCATTTCACATTATTTTTAACCCCCGCAAAAAGAGGGGTGTTATAAGTTTGACGACGATGCTGTGTGCTGTGTATGTCTGTCTGTGGCATCGTCGTACTCAAACGGATGGACCAATTTCAATGCGTTTTTTTCCAGTTTTTTTTCCGAGTTTGAGTGTTTTCTATGTATGTAGTCTATGTATGTATTTACAAAAAAAAAGTATAGTATGTAAACTGTACTATAGGCACTTAATTTTTTTCAACTTATTTATTTCATTATTTTATTTCTTTAACTTTTTTATTTCTTTAACTTATATTTTATTTGAAAACAAGCTCATATGCATAACCTATCCCCATACTACAAACAGCCATGTGACTATTAATATGACTCTGTACTTGTGTATATTGGTTATGACGAGTATCGGATATAACGTCCGAAATATGCGGTCCCTTCAATTTCGTTGTATCCGGTTTTGATTGTATCTATTTAAATAAGTTATCTAGTACCCATAACATAAGCTCTGCTTAGCTTGGGACTAGATGGCGCTGTGTGTTAGATATCCGAAAGATTTATTTATTATACCCACGCTCAGCTCCAATCCTCTAGATGTGATGTTAAGTATCCCATACAAGGTATGTCAGCAAAACACAAATTTAAAAAAGTTTGATAATTTCGGAGTTCATCATGAGTAATAACATAGCATAAGAATTTTAAATAGTAATATAATATATAATAGTAATTGTTTACCTGATCACCAACAGTACTGTCCCAAAATATAAGTCGTCCAAGACTGTCTCCAGATGCAATAGTATTATCAGACAGTACTTCAAGGCACCATACAATAACCTCTTTGCCTCGACGACTAACTGACATGCGATTTATAGCCTGTCCAGTTTCTACGTTCCACACCCTTATGGTATTTACTGAGCCTGCAATAACAGTAATACTGTATTAAAAGAACCTTGAATAAACTTGCGTTTTCATGTACCAAAATCACTTTGTCGTGTCTCTGCTCGTATAGCGGTCCTTTTTCTATTCTCGACTCGACTTAAACGCATTAATTGAAGTCGATAGCAATCCCCAGTAATAGCCCCATTCTGTTTGAGCAGCTCATAATAAATTACGACCTGCTGATCCCACCAAATACAGAGAAGCTTTGAACTTCTTCAAATGTTTTTGTTACAGTATTAACTATATAACATCACATATTATGTCCTAACCTATCTTTATGTTTTTACTTAACTGTGCTTTTTTTAATGTTACAATGCTATATTATGTACCTATGCCTTTTACACTTTGTTGTGTTGCAATGTCATTAAAATAAATTATTTATTTTCTAAAACTAACAGATGTAAGGTAGATGAATGTTAGACATAAAATTGATAACTCATTAACTCCTTGTCACTTATTCATCTTCCTAGTCTTTATTATTTCCAAGATTATTAGGGGTTGGCTACTAGTTCAACCAATTTTACCTAAACACATCATGCCTACTCAACCCTCGAAGGTTGAACTAGTTGTAGTTGTTGTCCATCCTAGTAGATTGCCATAGATGTGCCACGACAAGTGGGGTTGATTGTTTAATGCACGAGAGGTGTGAATCATCACCATTGGATTTTTTAATTATTACTTATTAAATTAATATTATTTCCCTGACATTTATATATTACTTTGATGGGCTTTTTGGTCTCTTGGTAAGATATCCAGACTGATAAGTCAGAGGTTGAGGGTTTGATCTCAGGACAAATATAAATTCTGATGAGGACAATCACTTATCTTGTCTGTATGTAATTTATCTATAATTTCTATAATAATGTTTATCTATATATGAAAGTATGATAAATATATATACAATCTCTCCATGCTTTACACAAATTGGGATCAGACTGCTGAGTGTGAGACATGTGATGTTATTATTTAATATTTCCAAGTTTAATGAATGCAAATTAAATGAGAAGCCTATGTCCAGAATTGGACTGCAATAGAAATGGTGATGATCATAAAATTTTATGAATATATAATAGGTATAATGTATGGCCTTAACCCTCTCCTGAGAGGAGACCCGAGCCCAGCAGTGGGACATTAGGGGTTGTTGATGATTGAATGATAATAGGGATAGGATTTAAATTGGTTACCTGTAACTAACATGTTGCCTGTTTTATTAAATTTACAGCACAAAATTCTGCCTTCTTGCTTATCAAATAGTTTTTTATAAACTATATCATCATTTTCCACATTGTATAAATTAACGTATCCTTGTTCAGTGCCAACGGCCACCAACGACTTATCTGTATTTACATCTAAACACCATGCTGCATAGCCTGTGAGCAGTACTGTTGTTTTCAAGACTAACTTATCGAGATCCCATTCAACCAGTGCACCGCCAAGACCAGTAGCTAATAGTCTCTCATTTACCCAACCAAGAGCTTCCACAGAACCATTTGCTACGCCGGGAATGAATTTTATGAGATATGGTGCATGGCTAATATCCCATATATCTATCGATGCATCACCCCTAGAAAGAGAAAAAAAAAGATAAAGTGTATACAGTCATAATTGAACACGAAATATTTGGCTCAGGAACTAACCTTGCAATTGCAATTTGTTTACTTGATTTGTTGTATGAAATGCAATTTATAGGCTCCGGTTTTGGAGTATAATATCGCACTCTATGAACTTTACTCGCCATTTAGAATGATCAGTGAATCACACACCAGAACACGTTAAACAATGCTCGTTATTCCTAAATCCATGCACCCATTTAACCTCTAAAAATACGACTATATATTTAACATTTGACACAAGTTGATTGAAAACAAGTTCATGACAATTGCTATATGTAGCATAGACTAAATTAATTTTCTACTCTGGCAGCAGTTTCAAAAAAACGGATGTATGTTTTTACGACTTGATGTTTGATGTGTTTGAAAACTTTTCTTTTATCGGAATTTTTTGTCTTTTTATCAAATCAATGTTTTAGTTAACAAAACTCTTTTCAATGTGTTTAGTCTGATATAGTTGGTCGTAGTTCTAATTATTTAAGACCATTTCATTTCAAAACATATTTAGTATTTATTTCTTTTATTACCACAAACATATATATCCAAACATAGACTTTAAAAAAAAATAGAAAAATAAGGTTTCACTGATAGACTAAAGTATGTACCACTGGAGTTTCTCATAAAATCGTGATTTAATACTATCGAATTCGATTTATTGCATTAATATAGGATTTAGTGCTTAAAAATGGGGGACGGGCAAAGTGAAAGTAAACCTTTGCTTCGAGATGGTAAGTAGCTTTGTTGTTATGACAGTTGATGAATCAACTTTACAAGACTTAAGATTAATGTTACTAAACAATGCATCGAAGATTACTGGATCTAACAAGAACCGTCAGCAATATAGTTGATCGAAATGAATTCGTTGTGCAACAGATTTTCTAGTTATTACATGATTTGTTACGTATTTTCTACTTCATACTCACGCCAATGTATCTTTTTATACGATAGAGGAGGTAAATGTAAGCACAATATCTCCAATTGGACCTGACGAACTTCCTCCGCCCTACCAGCAAGCAGGAATGCCTATGGTAACATGCCGCGTGTGCCAGGCTATGATCGATATATCTGGGAAGAGGGAACAGCATGTTGTGAAATGTTCAGAATGCAATGAAGCAACGGTATGTTTATTTATTTTTTCCACAATGAATTAAAAATCTAGTAAACATTTTTCTAAATATTTCAGCGAGTATTGTAGATGTGTGCTAAAGTATATGTGTATTTACTCTATATATATAAATATTTTTATGAAAAAAATGATATTTGATAATTTTCAGCCCATAAGAAATGCTCCACCTGGGAAAAAGTATGTTCGTTGCCCATGCAACTGCTTGTTGATTTGCAAGTCATCCTCACAGCGGATTGCATGTCCCCGTGCCGATTGCAAAAGGATCATCAACTTGGCACCATCACCTGTGACCCCGCCAGTGCCAACTTTGCCTGGCATGTGCAGGGTCATCTGTGCTCATTGTCAAGACACTTTTCTGGTAAATACAATATTCACAATATTAACAGTAAATTTAAGGAAGAAATTGTTTTTTTTAATGGTAGAAAATTAAATAGTCCTACTTAATACCTTGATATTATAATGACCCATTGACACACCTTGATTTTTTTCTTGATTTAGTATGTATTGGCAACATATTTAAATCCTTCCAAAACTGGTTTGCTAAAGTTATTATACAGTCATCTATAACAAAACCAGTCATAAATGAGCCATTTTTTATTTTTCTTCTAGATTTGACTCAGTGATTTAATTTATGAGAACTTGTAATTGTTAATATTTTACCTGACTGTGTAAGGAGGGTCATGTTTTTCGAGTGTATGTATGTATATTTCTTTGACACGTGCTAGAGCGTAAAAGTTGTTGTTTTCTTATGTGAGCGGTGTCTATAGATTTGTCTTAGCCGTGAAAGTGACACTGGGTAAATTATAAAAAAAAACAAAGTAAATAAAAAATAAATAGTGACTAAATGCTGGATCTTATTCTATAAATTATGGGCGGTATTTTACAATATTTGTTTATTTTTTCACAATATTTTTTTTCCCATTCCATGGTTGCCTGGAAGAAATTGCTTTTTTGCGATAAGGCCATTGTACACAGTAATTCAATTGATGTAATATGTAAACTATATATTTATGTATACTGTTATATCTGTTGTACAATAAAGTGTATTCTATTCTATATTTTTTAAATATAATATAATATTGTATAATATTTTCTAAAAACTGGTTCAAGGTCCTGAGCACTCATTAGTAATTGACCTTAACTGCAATAGTTATCTTAACTAAAATGTATATATACATAATATTTTTTTATCGTTTATTTTTCATATATAAATGAGCCTATAATGAATTCTGTCATGTCTTAACTATGTCTAAAATATAGTAAATAGATAACTCTGCCTCAAATGGTCTTTATATCAATTTATATCAGCAATTACAATTTACTTAAATAGGTACATAGTTCACAGTATTGTTTACTATATGGCAATGAGGGCAAAAGTCCTGGTTTGACTATTAGGGATGACTCACACTTCAAGTTCACATACATGCTATATACACACATTGAGTAGTATATGTGTATATAGTAATTTAAAGATAAATATTTCAGATATTTTAATATATGTGAATAAGTTTGAATAGTTTTGGACATTAACACACAACTATACGGTTCCAAGCTAAGCAGAGCTTGTAGTATGGCTACTTGACAACTGATATAAATATTATATATATATATATATATATATATATATATATATATATACATATTATACATAGAAAATACCCAAGCTTGTCTGTATATATATATGTCCATAATTGGTCCAACCTAGGTATTGAACCTGAGACCTCGAGCACAGCAGCCGCATACAATATCACTGCGCCACCGAGGCAATCATTGTATTAAATCAATGGCATCAATGTAATAAATATGTAAAAAGAGAGTAACTATAATTCTGTAATAAGAACAATGATAGAATATAAACTCTATCTTTGGTTTTCTTTTAAAATCGGTAATTGTTATAATTACCTATTATTTGTTATATATAGTGACTATACTAATAATTCTAATATATATAACATCCTTAAACATTAACCTGTTTTAAAATTAAATTAAAATAAATAAATAACAAGGAAAATATGTTATCAATTTCCCCTGTGTTAATTAATATTACTTATTAGATTCTTGTATTAACATTTAAATGTCATTGTTAGTCATTCCTTAGATCTTTATGAACTATCAATCATTTGGAGACATATCATTGATGTCTTTGATGATTTCTTAAGTTTTCTGTCTGTCAAAATACAAAAAAATAGTATGGAGCAAACTGATGATAAAGCAAATCTATTTTCAGAATTACAACAAAAGTCATTATTAAGTGCGGAATATAAACGTGTACTGGCAAAGCTTGGGTGTAAACTGAATCCTCTGATAACTATTATGTTAAATAGGCGGAATCTGACAAAAACGAACTGGAAAGTGCTGAGTGTCGCGTTTATATAAAACTAGTAATCAATAATCAATAATTGATAGATGTCAGTATATTCATTTTTTATACCTTTATCTTCATCATCATCATCTCTGCAGTCCACGGCACAAACCTCTCCCAAGGCATACCACAGATCTTAGTCTCTACCTCCTATCTTATTACGGAATATTTTTACGCCAAATTCACATTTTACAGATATAACGTTAGAAGATAGAAACATACACATTATGCTTTCCTTTTCTTTAAAAGAGATTAACAAATAATACTACCAATATCTTATTTTGTTACAATTAATTATTGTTTAAAAGCTGAACTGATAAATTTCCGACTTTGATAAACAGAATATTATCTTAATTGGTTTAAATGCGTAGACCAACATAAACAGAGAGAGGTCAGCGAACTTGATAAATTCTTTTGTCATTTACAGTATCAGCTATTGAAAAACGCTCCAGTACGATGTCCCCATTGTCGCAAAGTGTCATCAGTTGGAACGCGCATGGCCCGTCTCCGAGGCACAGGGTTCGCAGTTCTGGCGATAGTGGTCTTTGCAATCGCATTGGGAATCACTCTTGGAACGATGAATGCCGCGAGGAATCATGGAGGTGGCATCTACGTGGCGTACGTGGCTGGCTTCTTGCTCGCGCTAATCTTAGGTAGCCGAGCTGTATACTATTTCGCGATGAAAGTAAGTACGATCGAGGGCCCAATGTAAATATATATTCAAATTGGTCTTGTGATAACATTTTTACGACTAGAAAATATATAGAGAAATTCTCAATTCCATATAACATTGTATAATATAAGAATTGGTTTTAGCCAAGTATATTTAAACCATCACAATATAGAGCCGAGTTTGTTCTATTTGATGATTAGTTAGCTTGGATTTTGCAAGTAATGCTGGGCATAAATATAAGAACCTGAGTTTTGCCTCCTTGATATATTATGGCAAAGCAAGGATCTTATTATTGAATAATAAATTATTATAAGTGAATATAGAAATTAAATATTATATGTGTTTAGTATGGAGTATCATTACAGTCATGGTCTGGCAGAACCTCTACTAATATATTTTCATTGCTACCTGTCAATATCTGTCTCAAAATAAATAAAAGCCTCATATATAATTACCTATTATATACAAAGAAAAGAAAATAGATTGCAGATAGACACACTCAAATTGAAAACTGAAGTTTCAAGCTTTATTGTAAAATGCAACTGTAAACTCAAAGTGTTATGAGATTAGTTTTTACTATTACTTTATTTATGATGTTTAAATGTTTAAAGTATTATTTAAAATGGGGTTACACTATTTTACCATTATTTTTTTAAATCTAAAAGTTAAAAGTTATATCAAAACAAATGTGAATGGTAACTAGTTTTAGATTGGTACCTTCTTATTGTTAATTGTAAATATCTATTTATTTATTTGTAAAACAAAATACTGAAAGCTATTTACAGTAAAAAATATGATATTTAGGATTCTCGTGAAAATACACTATAGAAATACACATTGCAGTTTTTACTTACTGTGTAACCTTTATATGTCACCGTAAAATTGCCAACACCGTTAGATTATAATCTACCTATCGAGATTGTAGACCGTCGAAAGATTGTCAACTGTTACATACTGCCTACAATTTAACGAACTAGTGTCGCGAGTCAAATTGTCAATTCTCTCTATTTGGTCGTTCCTACGACCGTAGGCCGTTCAATGGCCATAGAGTTAGGCTAGAACTTTATTAATCACAAATTCATTTTACTGCCACAATAATTTTATGTAGACAACTTCTTGTAAAGCTGTGAGGTATTACTCAACATGAAATCAATTTACAATCACAAAAATTCTTTACATTCGTCAACAAACGAATTACCAACCAAAAATGGCGGCGCGGGACATACACTGTTCAACCAATCAGTGCGCCATCCGTCTCTCCGTTTCACTTCGATTGATTATAATCTAACTGAAAATAATACGTTATATTGAAGCAGTATGTTACAGTTTACAGTCTCGCGAGATAGATTACAATCTAACGGTTTTGATACAGATTGCATTGTCAAATAATATTTCCAAAGGAAGAACTGATTAATATTTTATTATTATTAGAATACTTTGGTTGTAATAAAAAACTTTACGTGTGCATATTTTTGGATCTGAATAGCTTTTACAACAGTAAATTGTTTATGCTTGTAGATTACATTAAATTGTAATTTAATTGTAAATTGACATAAAAACGCCATTGCAAAAATTATACTAACAATTTTTTTTGTCTCTGTGGGCTCTATGGCTAATACAGGAGTAAATTAATAATTAATAAATTACGAGTAAAAACATTTAAATTTAGAAAAGGCTCGGGTGTTAAGAATTTAGATCATTAGTTTTTTGTTTCTTTAGCTTTAAAAGAATTAGATCCAAAATGTAATCATATGATAAAATACATCAACTAAATACTCTTAGATTTTTAATAAACAATACAAAATTTTGATTTACTTCTTTAGAATGCTGTGTTTACCTTTAAAAAGAAGATACCTATTATGACGCATATGTTATTTTTTTCTAAATTTCACGAGTTAAATTTGGTGTCATTAGCACTGCTATATGCTGCGGTATGCTTAGATATGTATCAAAAGTAGTTCAATGCTCATAGCTAAGACAGTAGATACTATTATGTCTCAGCTATATGGCAAATCGTTATCTAGTGTGAACATTATAACAGTTTCTTATGAATCATGGAAACCGTCATATTACTACTAGCATTTATGCGAATTCTGTTGCTCTCACTAACCTGAACTATGTCTAAAATTGACTTGACTATAGTTAAGAGCTATATTTTGTGACATCTGAAATAGTCAGAATTCAACTTGCACTAATTATGAAACTTCTAAATGAATACTGATTTAGCTTTAATGAAATGACGTTTATCTAACATATAGCTAATAAATTACTTATTTTATTTTTCTCTTTGAAAACATGCAATACTCGCAGAATATAAAACCAATATGGACTAGGTTGAGTAAATTAACCAACTTTAGTTGTGTCAACCTAAAATAGTTTTAGTCCTTTGTTTTCAGGACGACAACACGAAACGTCGTTTGACAAGATCAAACTAAATATTAGTGATTTTTTGTCTAGTTTAGAGAGTTTTGTAACAACAGAATCGGCATTATTTGCAGATTCAATATTTGTTCGTGACTATTTATTTGAACTATTTCATACTGCTTCAATTTATCTACGTTTTAATATAACTTGTAATTCTTGTCGCGTTTTAATTCTAGCAGCAATTCTTCATCAGTCAAATAACATTAGTTAGTATTTAATATGTTATAAAGAATTATTACATAACACTTGAACATTTAATTACAAAACTTAAATTTAGGAAGGTGCCAATGCAAAGGAACGCATCCTTAATTATATAACTAAAATTAGTCACGCCTGTACGACCACCATGATAATTGTTATGTTTATTCATTTCTACATATTGTAAAATATTTATAATTTAGTAAAATTTTAATTTTTTGTTCAATATCGTATGTTGTATTTAAAGATTATTTTATTTTGCCGGCACGGGTTTTGTAAAATTTTTACAAGCTTTAATTTAGTTCCACCGGTCCCGATGTTAGTCTGTAACTAAATCTTGCAAGTTAAATTTGATCCACTTCCTAATTTCCGATTGAGCTGAAATTTGAAATATCCCTTTTAGTTCTGATGACAATGCAGTTATGTATAACCGGTATTATTATTATTAATCCGAAATGGCCGCAGCAACCAAAATGGCGGCTTTCATATATTTCTGAACAATCCACCCAATATGGGTATCAAATGAAAGGGCTTAAAGGTTTTTTTTACCAATAAGAAATTAAAGCTAGTTTTTTTTAAACTTTTTAAATAAATCACTTGTTTACAAATCATTACGTAGAATCTTCGTTATATTTTTGAAATTGTCTTAGCTCACAGACAATTGGATGTCTTTTCACGTCTGTAAATATAAATAATATTGCCGATAAAATTCAGATATATATTCAGTCTTTTACGAACTAACCGCTGATGCACAAGTATTAGTACATTCATTTAAATGCTGTTATTATTTTATTTTATTATATTATTTTAAACAGTTATTAGAATGGTAGGTAGTAAGGGCTAGCAATCAATGTATATTGTATAATTTAACTATAATAGTCGAACAACATATGTGAAGTATGTCTTAGACTATATGCTTACGATCAATAAAAATATAGTACCACCATGTATAATAATACCATGTAAATTTATTATTAATTTCATAAAATGTTAGTGCTTTACACATGTATTTGTAGATATAAGTCAAATAAATTGAACCAATCGACGTATTCGTTTATTTGTCTAACTTTTATTGTAAACTTTATTTTACTTTTCGTCCCCCATTTTGTTTCGCATCTTAAACGCTGTGTAAAAAACATAAAACTCAAGTCACACTACTGCTCTCACTTTTGTGGTAACCGTATTAGCGTTATTGTTTAAATTTGATTATTCCCGCGCTTCATTTCGTTTGTCATTTTGACAGGCCTTCAGTGTCAACTGTCGTCGGCATAAGTTTTTAAGTTTGACTAGCAGTATGTCTTATTTTGCATTTTGTTTTGCACGTATCATCGTTCAAACTAATAACAGCAAAAGTCCCTTGCAAAAAACTATCCGACCAGGGCTTCACAATGAACTACCCGCCTTAGAACGCCCCTGAGAACCCATGAAAATATCCTGAAGTTAACCATGATGATAATACTGCTTTAAAATAGGGCAGAGGTTTCTTTACCAATAATTGCAAAAATATTATCTATCAGGTAATAGATAATGTTTTTGCCATTTTTGTATTTGCATTATGCAGGTGGTAGGTACTAAGTGAGTATATACTACCGTTCTTTGCTTTTTCTTATTGAAACCGTTTGTGACGTCTCCTCCCAGCGCCGAGTGTTGTGGGCTTGATTCTGCTTCAACAGAAATATTTCTGTTATCAACAAATAGTTGTTTCGTGTCTGTATCCCTTATACTTCGTTGTCCGTCTTTCAATATATAGCTTTTTTCTCTCAGGAACAAGTTTAGGTATCAAGTTAAAATGAATATCAAATGCTCTGGTCAGAATAGATACAGAATAGACATTTTGGCAGACATTAAAAATAAAAGTTAGGGCGTGAGGCGTACGAAAACATAATCTCGTGAAAGATGGCGGCGAAGTGAATTCGAGAGGAAGAAGCGTTCATAAGCTCCTTTTTAATAGTAATTTAATAGTCCAGTGCTGTACATACAACTCTCTATGAGAGAGCCGTTCTAAAGGTTTGCATATATAAACCCTACCAGGAGACTCTGTCTAACTAACTGTACTGTACAGTCTGTTAAACTAACTGTAAGAACTTAGGGCAAATTATGAATCGACTACTAAGTGAAAACAGTATGCCCTGTGAAACTAGAAGGAAACTGGTGTGTATTCCACAGGTTTTCCTTTTTTTAAGGACCAATTGAAAAGTGTAAAGACTGTTCTCAACAAATACAGCCCAATGAAAATTTTTGTATTTGTAACGAATGTATCTACCAAAAGAGAATGATAAATAATAGTCCTTCACCAGCTTTTTAAAAGTAGGCAAAGTTTTTGCTTTTCGAATTGTCTCAGACAGGTCGTTCCAAAGTCTTACCACTTGCAAACTGAGTTGAATGTTTCGGCATCTTCAATATTAAATTCTCTGATGACTTCAGGTCCCTGCAATGTGTGTTTTTAGAATTGAAAACGTTTTTTGAGACAAAGAGAAGTATAATGATGAAACAGAACTGTATAGAAGAGAAAGAATATGTAGATTTCGGCGAAAGCTTATTGGTAGCCACCTGAGCTTAAAACGAAACTCAGAAATATGATCATATTTGCGTAATCCAATTATGAACCTAATGCAGAAATTTTGAAGTCGCTCAAGTTTATTCAGTTGGTCTTCAGTGAGATCCAGAAAGCTGACATTGGCATAGTTAAGGATGGGAAGTAGAAGAGGTTGTGCGAGGGCAATTTTAGTGTCAGTGGGAAGAAAGTTTCGTAGCCTTCGCATAGATCCTGCTGCTGCAAATAATTTACGGCTAACTTCCCCGATCTGAGGACCCCAAGATAAGTATCTATCCATATAGATCCCCAAGTTTTTAACATTATCACTATATGGAACAACCGAGCCGTTGTAACAAACATCTGGCAGCTGCTCAAAGTTTATTGTACACAGCATACACACCTGGAGCTACCCACTATAATTTATTGAGTTTTTTTGGGTTTACACTTATTCCATATTCCGTGCTCCAGTTGCATATCTGCTGTAAGTCTCTGTTAATGACATCCACTGCATGCGTTAAACTGTCTGGAATGTCTCGTGTGTAAATTTGGAGATCATTTGCATAAAGATGGTACGAAGAAAGTAATTGATTAGTGATTGAGTTTATAAAAATTGCGAAATGTAACGGTGATAGCTCGCCGCCCTGAGGTACACCTGCAGATGTTGTACGCCAAGAGGAGAAAACATTATTGATACAAGCACGATGTTGGCGACCGTACAGGTAACAACGAAATCAGTCAATTGCCGGTGGAGATATGTTAAGTGAATACAATATACCCAGTAAGACATCAAAGTCAACGGTGCTAAAAGCGTTGCTGAAGTCTAGCAAAGCGAATACCGTTAGCTTACCTTCGTCCATGCCCGACCTCACATCATCCGTAATATGGACCAGAACTGTGGTAGTGCTATGGCCTGGAAGAAAACCAGATTGGAAAGGATTAAGGAAACAATTTTTTGCTCGAGGACTTTGGAGAAAAACGGAATGATAGATATGGGGCGATAATCAGAGATGGACGATGGATAGATTTCTTGGGCAGAGGAATAATTTGGGCCATTTTCTATCAGATCGAAATGTGATGGATGTGGAATAATTAAAAATGTGGCAAATGATAGGAAAGATTTCATTCAGGATAGGAAGAATCATATTACGGTTGATTCCGTGGTTTCCTACAGCATTAGAATTTATTGATATAACGCTCTTCCTAACATCACATGCAGCAAATTGACTTAAAAGGAATTGGGAACAGTTAGAAGTCGGCAGAGAAGAAAGATTATTTAGCGTTGTAGTCTTGATCGCTCCTCCATAATTGGAGGAAGCAGAAAAATATTAAATAAGGGACTTTATTATTAAAGAATTGAAATTATGATTAAAGAATGTGGCCTCAGGCAGATAAGATGGTTTATACGTCCTTCAACCACAACCTCCTGGGAAAGTAAAATAATGTGTAATATCTTTGTGAGTCTGAACGTCGTCCAAATATCAGTAGGAGCCCGCGTGGTACTAACGGTGCCTTGAGGACATAAAGTTGCGGTGTGTTTAGTCGGAATAAGTTCGACATACAACCTCACCGATGGCCCCGGTAAGGGGTTCCTCACGAAAAAATGGCGTGGTATTAACAGAAAGGAAAAATTCTACCCAAGGGTAAAAAATAATTACATCGTCAAAGGATTTAATATTTTATTGATAACAAAATAAATTTAGGATATACACCTTGTGCCTTACGTAATAAAAGTGAATGTATGAATATGAATAGCTACATAAATCATTGAGAACCAAAATATATTAACTTATAATAACGCGTTGCTTAGATAATATGACACATTGATTTGTTAAAAAATAGATGCTAACAATAAAGTAAATAAAAACCATTTCAAACCTTAAAAAATATATTATGTACATGTAAAATGTCATAAGTATAAAAAGGCAAATGGTATTTGCGAATATCTAATAAAATCCATCAGTCCAGATCATATGATTACTGAAAAGATTTTTATATTTTCCAACACATTCCGTTCAAGGTAAAAATGTTTGTATTAGGAGTTCTAAGCCGGTAATGTATTGGGTAGGCTTCAAACTCGCAACCAATTCATCGTCCTAACCATTACACCACCACTATACTTAGGTACCTATTAGTTCCTACATAAGGTATTTTGTACGATACTAAGTTTTACAAGTATTACAACATTTAATGTTAGATAAAGGTTAAATTCTACACACGATAAAAATATCTACGTTTTAATTTTAAGAAAAATAGCTTAGGTTTTCGATCAAATAACCTGTGTCTTTGCACTCTTCTTGTAGTTCCTTTTTTCGTAACACTAATAACTTTAATTATTTTACATTTTGTATTCGTTGAACTTGTTGTGCGCAAATTAGAAATGTGGATTTTAAAATCACAAATACTATGTGTTCTTTTCTATGTCCACTCCACTCAACAGTCACGTTTTTTTTTTGTATATGTATGTCTTAAATATTGAATTCTTTAGTGAACATTTGAGAAGTCTGTAACTTGAACACCTGGTAAATTGTAAGAATGGGTGAAGTTTCTACCAGTGTCAGGCTAAAATATCTTTTTGTATAATCTTTCATACGATTTTGTAAAGAATCTAACTCTACACACGACTAGACAAAGAAACACGAAAAATTGTAATAATTATCTGGAAAACGTTGAATCCTATATCTAATAAAATATTATTATGGTTTAAGGGAAGGAATGTCTTTTCGCACAACATACAAAGCTTTAAATACATAAATGCATTAAATCTAGTACCATGTACTCAAGAAAAATATGAATAATATGTTTCAAAACGTGTTGTGAAAACTTAGGGTTCATGCATTTCCAAGCTTCAATTGTTATCACTTTTGAAGCATGATTGAAAAAAGTAGCTACCTACAACTGTCGGAATAAAAAAATATATAAAGGTATATATAGGTAGGTAGATACTGTTTTTCAGTACAAATAATGAAAATATCTGAATACTAAATAATTAAGAACCAGCTGTTAGTAAAGGGCGTAAGGTGAGATTCCCAGGTCACATTGCATAGAATTAATTTATAGTTTGTTATTGTTGCTTTTGTTTACAACGAATAATAAGATTATAGACGAAAATTTGTTGAAAGATCTACTTTAAACGTCTTTAGGTCAGCTTATTAATACGACTCATCGCCTCACTCACGGAGAACATTGTCATAGAATAAAAAGTTTTCTAACAGCCAGTTTTTCTAGAAATCAAGATGTTCAGATATTATTCATATTCTTATACTTTTAATAATTAGTGGCCTTTGTTGTAAGTGTCCTTATGTTGGTATCCTGAGACGTAACCAGAAGCATCGACGACGTCCTTCCTGCCAGCTATGCCTTTGCCTTTGCCGGTTTCGTCGAACCTCTGCTTGTGTGATCCGGTATACTTACTTGTGTCCGTTAGTCGGTCAACAGCTGCCGCTGCTGCAGGAGATTTCGTCACCTATGAGGAAAAAAATATGTCATTACAATTTATTTATTCTCGGAAAACTTACAGCTACAAAAGTTACTAAAAAATAAAGCAGATTAGTCATCAGAGAGCCAATTACAAGTTTTCACTTCTAGTTTTAGACTAAAATAAAATATTGTAAATTTGCTTACAATAGACAAACAGAGATAAAACATAAACAAAAAGAAAAGTCTCACACAATACGCAAGTGCCAGATTAGTAATAAATAATTGCTTCAACGCAAATTACTAATTAATTTCTACCCAATACAATTTCAAAGTTTGATTAATCCAGTTGCGCTGCCTGATATAGGTATTTCTTTATAAAGGAATTTGGCCAACTATGTTGCGCTGACTACACTGGTTGTAGGTTGCTGGTATAGTTTTTTAATCAAGTTTTTCTTCTCTTTGCGCCTCTGTTGTCATGCATGGGATGTAAGGGGTGTAAGGGGGCGCACCACAATCTTTCGCTCCCAGCCAACCTCACCTACAAACCTGGTATGATATACCTGCTGGATAACAAACGAGGCTCTAGTGACCGACCGATGGCGGTATATCCATCCCAACCGGCGTAACTAAATAGGCCGGTGACCGGTGCAACAAGTTACGCCCTGCGATCATCAACCCGCCTGCTCAGCGTGGGCAAAACGATCCATGAGTAAGCAACAGAAGCCACGGCCCCAAGTTCCCGGTAGTCCCGCTATTCCTGGTCATGGTGACGACCACGTTTACGGCGTAACAGGGGGTGCTAAGAATCACTGGGTTACGGGAGGCCACCACAAACGACTGACCCTGGCAACATTTAACGGCCGCACGTTACGGCTAGACTCGCATGGTACAACTCGGGAAGATTAGGTGGCATATCTATCATCATGTCGCATCTTAGTCGACTCTTCCGACATGGGATGGGTACGGGTGGAGACATTCCGTATTCGTAATCAATAAATACAAGAAAAGAAGTAATATATTTTCTTTCTGATAATTTTGAATAATGAAATGCTCGATCTATCATTTCGTGCACTATCTTGTTAGTATAGTTCAAAAATGACTCATGTTACAGAGAGCATTCGGTATTATATGGATCACGTACTGTATGTAAGGTAAACGTAGTATATGCTTTAATATAAGACTTCAGTCTTCACTTGAAATGAATACAATTAAACTCTCTAAAACAATATTCCCAGATGCAAGTGAGGCTGTATTCACGAACAACGATAATAGAGAACGATGTTTTTAGGAATAATTATTAGATAGAACAAGTAACATGAAATAAGAAAAGTTTCAAAACTATTGGCGATAAATTATTTAGGAAAATTTTGCACATTGCACACAAATTGATTACAACTTTTGTTTTCACCTGTGAATAGAGCATTACCTTTTCTACGAAACATCTTTCTAATAATGTATGTATGTACTTACGTGTGTACTGACTCCGGGCTGTCCACAGCTGGTGAGCTTCTTGAGTATTTCGCTCAGTTCTACCTTTTTACTCTTTGCTAGATCGTCAAGGAATTTCTGATAGTCATCGCTGCCGAGTTTCAAGGACTTCAATTTCTTGAAGTGAATAGCTGTATCTGTGGTCGTAATCTTCTTACCGTCGATTACCTTTGCTTGCTTCATCCACTTATCACTTTGTGAGAGGGTAATAGTTTTGCCATCAGACTTTGGATCACCAAACTTTGAAAACGCCTTAAAGGCATCCTGAAATTTAACAATAATAAGCTTTTAAAAAGTATTTTGGTTTTGCTTATACGAATTTTAAATATAGCATCGTTTAGGTATTTATTTAATGCAAGGTGACAATAATTATTTTGTCTTCAAAACCAACTACATAATACTTATATATGTAGCTGCAGAAAAAAGTATTTTATAGCTATGTCGATTACTAGAACGTTTTTCCTCACTCCAATCTGAACAATTTTCGAAACGTTCTTGCGGCTCTCTGTCTCTCTCTATCGAAATGCATTAAACTGCATAAGCTTTTGGGACTTTTGAGCGCAGTGAAATGACCCTAAAAATTTCTGCTTATATATGTATATGTACGTATGTAAATACTGCATATTTAAAAAGCTTTGTTACTTTTTTTAATGTTTTTATTAGGAGTGCATATTTTGAGTACATTAAAGGTTGTAGGTATATATATTTTATATGACCTCCATTTCTGACTAAGTCTGGCCGAAAAGAGTAAATTCACGTACACTAACCACGCCTTTATGATTTCATTTCCCAAACCTTATGTTCAGGAATTGAACAATAAAAACAAGTATGTACTTGATTTTAATAATCTTATTACCTGATTTACGGGAAGACAAGTATGGATAAAAGTAGGGATAAAAATTCGACCCGTATTATAAGAACCCAATTAATACCTAAGATGTATTGTCAACGCTTAATAAAATCCTGCAAGCAACGCTATCCTCAGCTAACCCAACAAATGAGGAGACTAGCCGACGCCTTCTTATTGTGCAGTAAGTCAATCAATATACCGTTGTCTGCGAGATCTACGAGTTACAAAGCACACTTGTTTTAAAAAACCCTTCACCCATTCGGATTATCGCAATCAGTTTATATAAACGCGTACTGGTGATATAAGTAGCTTTTTCCATACTTTCAGGCAAAAAGCAATTCAATTCAGTCTACAGTATTGTGAGTATCGTATTTTCCAAAGCTTATGTATTTATTTATATAAATGTAAGCTTTAGAACATACGAACTAGATTAAACACATTTTGAAATGAAAACGTTGGCGTGTGCTTTTCAATCTCTACGCCATGCACAAGCCTTTCTTTAGAAAGGAGGTTTTGACCTAAAAGACCACGACCAGACAGGTTGATACAGAGTTCGTGTCTAGTTTTCCCTATTTATGAAGTGCTGTTGTCCTGCGTAGTTTTGCTTTCTTGGAGATCTTTTTGTTTTTTTCGAAAGACGGTCCCCATTTCATTTCATCCACATTTTTTTATTTTTTTATCATTATTTTCATTACGGCGAAGACTCAAAGACTAGAAGACTTAAGATTTAAAGACTTTAAACACTATACTTTACTACATTGGCAGAAATAGCTGATTAACTGATTGCCATTTCATCAAAAGAGGAAGAAGAAGTGTTGCTCTCTTAACCGGCTTTTACGGCATCTATGAGATGAAGAGGCGTGGTGACACTGATATTCTTAATCAACACACAGTCTTAAAGTACACTTACCTTAAACGATATTGAGCCGTCCTCTTTGTTGGAATTTCCATTCAATGCTCCTGACGCGTTCCCGTTCTCCAACTTGACGTCCTTCACACCTTCCGTCACCTCCTCCACGGCCTTTGCTGTTTGTGCACCGTCCGACATTTTTCTCTCAAACTGGAAATAAAGAAAGCCAGTTTTTTCAGTTTAACAAATATATATTTAAAATTTTTCACAATGACATTTTCATGGTGAAAAATTTAAAAATTCTAATAACAGTGTTTTGCGATTTTACAGCAAAAACTAAAAATCAAAATATGAAGAACAGTGTATTAATTCTAGCGGTTTCTAAGTATTTATAATTTCTTGTTCAGGAGTCAGAACATATACAGTTAATGTACTGGATTATTTTTTTAAGAATAAGTGATATTTATTGACTAAATAATTTTGATTAGAAAGGAAGCTAAGTGAAAGTGGCTAACAGTCAACACTTTTGAATAAAGTCACCAAACTGATTGGCAGGAACATTATTCGTATTGGATAATTTAAAAGAAACTTCCTCACTAGCGACTACTTTGCTGGCTTACGGCTACGTTAGCTCTATATTTAGATATTGAGAGGAAATTCTGCCTGTCTATATACAAAAAAACTGTAGCATGCTATCACAAAATAGCAAATACCCAAATCATACTCGCATTCATTAAATAATATAAATAAATAAAAATAAATATTTTCTAGCGGAGTAATTGAGGAAAAGGAGATATTATTGATTGATTGAGAATATCGCAATTATTGTAAGTTTTTGAACATGTTGAAAATATCAATAGGTAATCAGTAGGTATCAAAATACCATCTATTATTCTAAATAAATAACTTCGTTATCCTGTACCGTAACGATTTACTCTCAGAGTTCTTCATCTCGTAAAACAACAGAAATCAACGAGAAGTACCTAATAAACCTAATAACCAGATCATTGCAGTACCTACCTCCCCACACAATTCAATTGGCTAACTACTAGTTAGTTATAGAAATCTTCAAGCCAATCGGAAAACTCATATGCCATTTGTTAATGAGAGAACACAAAACGGATGTGGATTTTCTATATTTTTTAAATGTTAATTTTATTAATGTTTGATTGAGCATTGAGTATTTCTACGTAAGTTCTATTACAGTGTTTATGAATTTCAATTTGGTCATATAAAGTAGGTAATTTAATCTCAGAGGACAAGGATGATGTCATGCAAAACTAGACAAACATTAATTACGTACATACAAAACTGTGTTACATACGTATCATATAGAGAGGATAACGTGAATCGTAGTGGCTCAAAGCGGCAATTACGTCACTGACCTTGGCCACTAAAAGATATGGACGCAACTTGCTGAAAATATCAAACTGAGATTCTAAGCTTGCAATTTATAGTCAGAGAATGGCTTATACATTTAACGCATGTACCTCCCACGATCAATGTAGTGTGTAGGCAACAAATTTAAAATATATTAACTAGCTGTATCAGTCCAATAAGGATATGACCATTCCTGATTTGGTAGACTTATGCTCATGGCCTTGGTGGTTGGTTTAATCCTGGAGACAACGTGGAAATGGAATCAAATTCATTTGTCAAGTTCCTCGACACATTATGCGGGGGCTTAGTAAATAACAATGAGCTATTACACCTCTTTTGATTTGTATCCGTGGGTGCTCTGACATGTTAGAGCTGTACTAAAAGATTTGACCTACAGATCAAGGTTGCTCCTTATTGACTTGTTCTAGGACTTGATCAATAATTTAAAATTAAATACGAAGTATGTATATAAAACGATTATGCAAAAAAATTAACAATAAAAAAACGACTTCAAGAACTGGAAGTGAGACCCGGGAAGCATAGTCTTTCAAATAAAAAGAGAATCATCAAAATCGGTTGACCCAGTTGAAAGTTCTAAGGTAATAAAAATAAAATAACTAAAAATACTGTCGAATTAAGAACCTCTTTTTTTTAAATCGAGTCGGTTAAAAAGTATGGCGGCGACACGGAAGCATAGTGGTATAAAATAAGCTGCAGTAAGGTAGGAACAACTTCGAGGACGAGGTGAACAGGAGAATTCAGCTGGGTTGGGCAGCGTTTGGGAAACTTCGTCGGGTCTTTTCATCGTCGATCCCACAGTGCCTAAAGACGAAAGTCTTTAATTAGTGCGTCCTACCCGTCATGACATACGGAGCCAAAACGTGGACACTTACGGCACTACTGGTCCACAAGTTCAAAGTGCTCAGCGTGCTATAGAGAGGGCTATGCTTAGCGTTTCTCTGAGAGATCGCATCAGGAATGAGGTGATCCGGTAGAGAACCAAGGTCATTGACATAGCCCAAAAGATTAGTAAACTGAAGTGGCAGTGGG
This sequence comes from Hyphantria cunea, assembly GCA_003709505.1. NCBI lineage: Eukaryota > Metazoa > Arthropoda > Insecta > Lepidoptera > Erebidae > Hyphantria > Hyphantria cunea. The sequence goes on from PKRV01000347.1 coordinate 379,979, forward strand.
TACGATATATTAGCCGCAAAGCTGATTACCGTTAGGGTAAACGAATTCTTGAGTGGAGACCGCGTCTCGGCAAACATAGTGTGGGACGTCCACAGGCCAGGTGGAGTGATGATCTGAGAAAAACGGTTGGCAGCAGCTGGATACGAGAAGCCGAAAATCGAAAGAAGTGGCGTGAAATCCGAAAGGTCCTTGTCCAGCAGTAAACTACGATAGATTGATGATATTGATGATGATGTTGATAAGCTGTCAACTTGCCGCTTCCTTCTGCGCTGAGTACTAGAAGTTCGATTCTCAGACAATTTGTTGTACAGTTGTACATTGCTATTTGATTTTTAAAAAATTGGAAATAGTGATTACCGAATATTATTTCTCATAGCCCAGTTGCACCCGGTTCTTAGAAACAATCATCGAGGGTAAGCAACGATGGCGCGGTCAATACCTGGATGAGTGACCGCTGGTGGCATGTTACCATGAGCGTCTACATGATTCGGAGGTCATGTTAAGCAGTCGGTCTCGGATGTTAGCATAGGATAACAGTCGTGAAGCTTAGTACGAGGTATTTGGGCGGCTTAAAAAACATCCCACGGTAAGATTACAGAGCCACAACGTTGTCTTGCCAGTCCCCAACCCGCACTTGGTCAGCATCGAGACGTATGGCCTTAACTCTCTCCTGAGAGGAGACCCGAGCCCAGCAGTGGGACATTATGGGTTGTTGATGATGATAATTAATATTATTTCACATTTACATACTTCGTATTTTATTTTAAGTTATAGATCGTCTACCAAACTCAAAATGTAAACAAAAATTATAATAATAATGCTATTGAATTACAATAATTTTTTAAAATATTTCTTTTACAAGTCTTCGTTTGTATTTTTGGTAATCATTAGTTAAAAAAATCATTAGTTAATTATAGTGTTTAGTAAAACAATACCGTGTTGCGTGTATATTATATATTAATATTTCTCTTTATAAATATCTGAATACACATAACGCATTAACACCTTTATTTTATCTAGAAATTAAGGTACCTTAACGAAATAGTCAAGAGACGCCAGCTCATCCAATAACGGCGCAGTATTGTTTTTCAGGTTACAGTAGCCATTATTTAGTTATTATGTCAATTTCAAAAGACTGTAAAGTCTATAAATAACTATCTGACATGTCTAAAACCTAACCATAAGACAGAAACTGAAAAGATATTTGCATAAATTTGTTTTTCTTTACTAATGTTCAAAGAAGAAAATTAAAAAAAAGGTTTTTGTTGCATTCTTTGTGGCCAATGCTTTACAGTATTTAGTTTTAAGAATCTCATAGAACAAGCCTTTTTATTTTCAAATTACAAAATATAAACAAGTATAGAAGCCAGTGGGAAAATGTATGGTACCTATCATTGAAAAGTAAAATAGGTACTAAGACAGAATACCTTGAGCAATTGTTCATTAGACTTTCATTACTTAATACATTTAGTGTGAACAAGTAAACCTTGATTTGGTTTTCGCTATTTGACTTAAATGAATGTCCTTCGTGGATATTTTATTCACTATGATAATGAAAAAAAAGTCGCAATGCGTATTTACATTACCATGTCATCAATTTCCATAGAATACAAACGTTTAAAAAAGTATAAACGTCAGATGGAATGGTTGGAATTTTATGAGCAAAACATGAGAAGGCAACTCCCGCACTGGGAGTAAATCCTGTGAGGCGGGGGCCTTTACAAACGTACAGTTCTTTGTGTTTGGTACATATACAGGCTGCCCAGGAAAGAATGGATAACCTCTGAAAGCTAGCAGTAGAATTAAAGGCAAGCCAACTACTTAAACTTAAAGTGCCATATTAAAAAAACATCTTTTTATTGTCTGGTTTTAAATTTTTACTCGCAACGAGGTTAAATCTGTTAATAACATAATTATTTCTGTGCTTAAATATTTAATATGAACCGCATCAGTGAATAACTATCACATAAAATAGCTAACTGGAGTATTTTTCTCAAAAAATAATGTTAACTATTGTTTTGTGTTAAATTTTTGAAGAAATATTTTTGATTGAATGAAAATATGAAATCAGACAAATAATTATGTTTTTTTTAGGGTTATAATTTTTTTTTGTCTTGCCTTTATTTCTACTACTAGCCTTTCAGAGGTTATCCATTCTTTCCTGGGCACCCTGTATATGTAATAGATACAAAGAACACCCAGACTAAGAACAACAATTTGGGGTTCACACAAAGTGTTGTCCGATAACATTTTGCGAAGTAGGAAGCGGCCGGCAAGGTTACCGTTTAAACCTCTTGTTACGTAGTACTTTGTCAAAGAATATTTTGCCTGAATTCTCAGGTATGAATAATAGTACCTACCCCACTTCCAATATTTTTACAATTTAAAACACAAACACTGATCTGTTTTCATGATTTTTTCTTTTCTAATCTATTTTTCAACCAGCCAACAAGCTTTTCGCGAATGTTATTAGACCAGAACGAATACACCTCAGTAGAGATCGAAAGTATACCTACCTAGTGATATCAAGACGTAAAAACCTGATTTAAAAAAAATAGGCTTGGTAGAACCACCGGAAAGTCAGTGAACAGTGATTATCCAAGAAAAGTGATAATAATTTGTACCGAAGATGCTAATTTTATTATCATTTGCATTTATTATATTATTTTATATCATAAAACTACAGTAGAATTGATAACCTCCTCCTTTTTAGGGCCGGTTAATAACAACGCTATGTAACTAAACAGGTGTAAATAATATAGATGGTATCATTTTATGAGGGCGTCGCCATGAAGGCACTCGCTGACCTACTTTTCGCTTTAACCCATGTTTATACAATTCCAGCCCTAGTTGTGACTTGTTTGTGCAGCCAGTCTCATTACATTGTAGATCACAATTTTTGAACCTCACATTCCTTATTCAAAATGCATCTGAAAGTAAGTAATCCAGGCACACTTATCAAAGCAGTCACTGTGATATCATGCGATTAAAAACAATAAACGTTCCCCATATCTAATCTTATCAAACAACATTTGGCTACTAAGGAATAATATAAATAAGACAAAATAAAGTATATGCAATATGCATGGATTATGTAGCTGAATTCGTCATAATTATAACTTTCTATATCTTACCTCTTCTGGTTTTCATAACATAAGTTTTCCCGTCCTGCATGAGAAAGCAATAATTTTGGTACAAAGCCAATCTACTCTGAATCTGTATCGATTAGTTAACGGACAGAATATCGCCTAATGCTCAATGCATTACGCGCTTATCTTCTTGTAACTGACATATATACTTGTCAGCTACTTTTCGAACCGACTTTCTTGGTTAATTTATCTTATACAAGTTGAATAAGAGTTTTTAATGTTGAATAATTCAACCTTAAATAATTAACTTTATAACGATATTCTAAATTGCATTGTAAAAAAATCAGTCAAGTGTGAGTCGGAATCGCGCAGGATGAATTCCGTACAGTTTGTATCAATATCGAGTAAAAGCGAACAAAAAAATCACGTTTTCTTGTTTGAGAGCTCCCTTAAATATTTATTTGTTGTTATAGCGGCAACAGAAATACGTCATCTCTGGAAATTTTAACTATCTATCTAACACGGTTCATGAGATCCAGCCTGGTGATAGACGGAGAGCGAAGTCTTAGCAATAGGGCTCAGTTTTACCCTTTGGGTGCGGAACCCTAAAAATTGTGTGTTTTCTATTCTACGAGTATAATAAAATGTCGATGCGATGATTTAACTATTTTTATTAATTTACCTAGATAACGGCAATTTTTCTGTGCCTGGGGCGCCAACATTTTTAATTCACCACTGATTAAATGATGTGAGAATTTTGAAAATGAGCACAACGTAGATTTATTAAGATATTTTTTTTTATTTTGATTTTAAAATAGAATTTTATATTCGTGTTCTAAATGTTGGTAAATCAATAAAACTTACAAAATAACAGTTACTACTAATAACTATCAAACTATTTATTGTACAGTAATATTCTGACATAGTAATAATATGAAATAACATAATATAACATAATACATATTGTTCCCAAATGAGAGGGCCAGTTCGTGCCCCAGTGACCGCGGCTTACATCATTCGCATCGCCATTCACGATTCCCCTATCGCAATGAGTCATTTCCACAAAAATATATTTTCGTTTTACTATTAGATTTCGTATTATAAACTTTGCCATTGCTAGAAAGTTAAATTAGACGCATCAAAACACCCCGCTTTCTTTAGACTGCTTTCGCGTGACTTGATGAAATCAAGGTGAAATGTTGGCAAATAATAGAAACAGGTACTATAGCAGAAACCTTTGTTCCCTTTTACCTAGAGTTGTTAAAAATAACCGTACCTATAGCAATTTTTCATCGATTTATTCTATTATATCTTTCGAAAACTTTACAAGAGGCTGACCATATTTTATGACAAATGCCGTTTGATAAATGATACAAGTATTGGCAAATTTATTCGTAATAAAACAAAACTGTTATATCGTAAAGTATTAAAACTGTAAAAAATATTACCTACTTATTACTATTCATCTCTATGCTTAACAATGAATTTTTAATTAAACGAAGCAAACAGGAAACTTCCCATGTAAAAGCCGATTTAAATTATGTATATCATTATCGTAGTAAGTCGATAACATCTTTAAAATAAAAAATAATTTATCGCTGCTAGTCTATGGTCAAAAATGGCACAATAGTAGGCAACTCATTGCGCCATCTTGAAACGTGTTTCGTATTCATAATGAAATAGAGAATAATTAACAGGCAAATATCCTTCAAAGAGAAATGTTGAAATGCGTGTCAGAGTTTATATAGGTAAAAGAATAAAAGAACTCAATCATGCATTAATTGGTCAAATGGCTATCTATTGATAAACTCTTAAATGGATGTCATCTGTATCATTTCGTAACAAAGTGAATAATAACATTCACTCACACATATTCGATATACATAACTCTAACTATAGCTTCTGCTATGGGCTTTAGAACACAAATTAACAATTAACTAGAGGTTCCTTTGATTCTGAACACGGCTTTCTGTATCATCATCAATGGCCTTGACCAGTCATTTGCTAAACATAGGTCTCTCCTGAGCTAGGAGATTTTGGTTACTTTCTATACTTTTTTTAAAACTCTGCAAACCGTTTTTTTTAGGTCAACAAATTTGTACTAATTGAAAAGTAAATCTAAGACAAATAAAATGTAATATTACCTACCTACCTAAATGAATAAAACTTGCAATTTGATAATATGTTAAAATATTTCTAAAAACGTTTAAAAAGATCAATATTTCGTTTAAAGTGACCATCTAGCACACTGCAAATGGAGGGAAATCTGGAAAGCGAAAAAGCGTGCGAAAAGCTAGATAGAATGTGAACGGCCTCGAAAGTTACCATAGTAGAGTTAATAGCTAAATCTTGTGCATAAACTTTCCCTGCTCACTACAATACTGAACTTGTTTTCCTAGCCTTGTATGGTGTGTTCACTTTTACAGCTTATTAATGCTTGTACCCAATAAGGACACCGGTTTTACTTTGTTGAGTGTACAAATAGGTATTCCTACTAAAATCACAGGATGCCAGAACGACGTAAAGAAACGTTATGATGTCACATCAATGTTATAATACCTGTGTCACACAGGACTATAGTAATATGTATCTATTCATGCTTACTCTAAAATATAAATGATTATTACTTTAAATTGAACCCATAGAATTGTCTTTTCTTTAGCATTTTAATTGCGTTTTAACCTGTTTTAGAATTATTACGTTTTTAAATGCTCATACGAAACTACTTACACGCCGCATAGGACTAATCTAAACCTTCTATATATTATACGATGTAAGAAACATGAAGAAAACAGGTTAACAATGTCTTACAAAGTGCTTGTGCAATCCTCAAGGAAAGTTAAATGGTCTTCGAAGTTAATTGATTACATAGTCAACGTATAGAGAAGGCAAGTCAAAGCCAAGATATATATTTCACCAAATATTTCAACTGAGAAGTACCTATTTCAAAGTGTCAATAAGAAATTCCATAATTAACGGCATTGGTGCGCATTTAAATCTTCTGTTCGAGTAAGTACATTTTGTGTTAGAAGCACAGACGGAAAAACCAATAACATGATTAACAAGCAAGTGGTAGAATCCTTGAAGAAAATTAAAATATAGTCGACGTGAATTGGGAAGATGTTATTCTAAAATAATAATTATGTTTAATATTGTACTTTAACTTGCGTAAAAAAAATCTGGTACTTGTTTGGGACATTCAGTAGCCCTATGTCCTAATCCAGACTATAACCTTAATCTGCACCAAATTTTATCAGCTTTTGATCAGCCATTCGACGTGGTTGAATGAGATAAACGTTAAGTAACGAAAGCATTCCTCCACCCCTCCAAACCACAGAAATATACCAGGATTCTGATCAAAACTTTCGCGTTTATAACATTAGTATAGATATGAAATACAAAAAAATACCTACTAAGTAAACAGGACCAGGATTTTATTATAAATACGTAAATATTATATGTCGAATTTATGAGTAACAAAATCTTAATTTGTCTATATTGATCTTTGAACTTCAGATATTGTGCACGTATTGCCGTGACATTGAAAGGTGACATCATCTACTGAGGAACAGTCAATATAACAGATACTCACTGACCATGATTATGCAATTTGATGGAATGGAATAACGTTTGCTATAAAGACTTGTCTATTAAGTAAGCCTGTAAACACTTCACAAACTCCCATTTGCGGTTGAAACGTTTGATTTTGAAAGTTTGTTTTTGTAATATATATTTTTATTAGTACTACTCGTGCGCGATAACTTGAGACCCGCGTGGAATTCGTCACCCCTCCCCTCATACCCGCGCACCTACCCTATGACGCCCGCAGTGCTGCGGGCGTCATAGGGTAGATATAGTCATAGAGATATAGATAGAGTAGTACCTGCTTACTTCAACACAGTACCTTTAAAACTCTGGTAAACCTGACACTGGATCAGTTTTTTTTAACAGTTTACATGCCACGATTATTTGGGATTAAAGACCAAAACTTCTAACTCAGGCGGTACCTGTACACTTATCACTAGACAAGCATATCCCTCAAAGTTTTGCAATTTCCGTTCTAAGTTTGACGTCTCAAACACTTAAAATTCTCAAACTTTGGTGTAATGGATATAGTAAAATTATATCTTCAAGTACAATTTAAAATAAGAATATTTGTATCTATTCAGTATCACCGGTACCGGTACCACTAAAAGACAAACTGAAATAATTTTCAAATTAATTACAGTATTGTTCAAGTACACTTAGTATGAGTAAATCGATTTTTATTTTTATTTTTTTCATTTTCTAACCACTTGTCACTAATTCTTTGCTTTAATGTAAATATTTGCGATTATTGGGATTTGTTTGATGTGCACACACAAATATACATTGCAGGTGTAACAACAAACATGACATACATCTGTATAATAGATAGTAAATCTTGCCAACCTTGTCTGTCACATTACCTATGCATAGTGTGTCTGTTTGGTGGACGGACAAAGGTAAGAAGCAACTAAGCGAGCAAATTACGTAGAAAAATAACACTGCACAAAGCAGAAGAACTTGAAACAGAGCCCATACCAACTTATTTGGCCAGCAGTCTGGTATAGTAGGCCAAAACCTCCTTTCTAAGAAGAGGCCTATGCCCAATAGGTGACTGTTAAAGGATGTTAATGATGAAAACGATATACACCTGCCCTTTTAACATCAGTAGTCAGGTTAGTGCTCATTATTACGATGATTGTTGGACGTTCTTTGCGTCATTTCAGGTATTTAGCATTTATGAAAGGACTGCTGTTAATAAATGTAAATAAAAAGCAATGATACTCGTAGGGAGTTCTATAAATTGAGGTCGAACGAAGACACGAAATAAACCTAGTCCATAAACAAAAGAGGAATGTGGATTCAGTATGTTTTTCCAGCCCCTACATGTCACCTTTGCTTAATTGCATTGCAAGTTCGAAGACAGTTTACCTTTTCCTGGGACTTTTCTCAGTGTTATTACTCGGTGTGATCGTGGGTCACTGTTGATCCTGAAGTACCGGAGTTACAGTTGAGAGGAATTAGACCCGTGAAACTACTAGTCCCTAATAATAATATAGTAGGTAGGTAGAACAAAATGTTTATAATTATGACACATACACGTACTGTGCATAGTTTAACGTGTATGTTACTATTTAAACGAGTATTTTATTATATAGATAAATGAATGTATTTATCTGCATACATACACATAACTGATGAATCAATACTACCTACTTTCTAGTTTTATTGTAGATAATATTAGGCTCTAAATTATTTTAATATTATGTATCTATCAATTATTGGGTGCGGCGTAGCTAGGTATGTATCTCGTTCCTAAAATCTAAAGGTAGGTTTTGTAGAGTAGGTATAAAGTCCCTCTGATTAACGTGTCAATCTACGTGTGCTTTTGTCAGACATAATAAAGTAGGTGCATGTACTCGTTCATAATTATTAACCGACTTCTAAAAAGGAGGAGGTTCACAATTCGACTGTATTTCTTTTTATGCTTGTTACCTCAGTACTTTCGATTTGGTGAACCGATTTTGATGTTTATTTTTTTATTTGAAAATCGGTGCTTCCCGTGAAGTCATATTTCAATTGATTCAGTTCTTGAAGCTGGGTACTTTCTTAAATTTTTTGTTAACATTTTTTTTTCTTCGTATATTGTAGAACAGCAAAGCACGCGTGAAAACAAGTTTTTGTTTCATTGTTCCTTATCAAAAATGACGGCATCATACCGATACATATATCTCTACTTAAATTATGAATAACTCTGTCGACATTATCTTGTCCGCTCCACGGCTAATCCGCTAAACCAATTTTAATGAATTTTGTCATAGAGATAGAAGGGACCTGGGAAATATTCATAGGGCACCTTTTGCAGAACAGAAATAGCGAATAAATAAATATAATAAATATTTCGGACATCTAACACACAACACCATCTAGTCCCAAACTAAGCAAAGCTTGTACTATGGGTACTAGACAACTGATATTAATACATATATACTTTTTTGTAAATACATACATATTATACATAGAAAACATCCAAACTCCGAAACAAATATTTGCAGATCATACAAACATTTGGTCCAACCCAGGATTCGAACCCGAGACCTCATGGACAGCAGTCGCGTAAGCTACCACTGCGCCACAGAGGCATAAAGCATCGTATGGTAGTAATTCTAGGCAGGCAGGCCAAATCTCTAATATATTTTTTAGCAAAAGTTATATCATCTATGTATGTCACGCGCGTCGTTATCAAATGTTAAAAAACACCTCATTCATTAAAATCGGTTTAGTAGTTAAGGCGTTACGTTGTATCATAAAAACCTAAATAGACAGCCAAAGCTATAATCCTTCATTTTGACTTCGCTAGTCGTGTAAAGGTATCTAGATACGAGCCTAGCTAGAATACCTTGGTAAGCAACAGTGTACTTATTGACTATATATACATATATATATATATATATATATACATTTCTTTTTCTTTTTAAAAGACAACTCCCGCATTAGGAATATACATTCCTGTGTCGCAGGGATCTTTACAAACATACATGAAACGGACACAAAGTACACCCAGACTTAGAACAACAATTTATGGATCACACAAAGTGTTATCCCATGTAGGATTTGAACCCATAACACTTGGCGCAGTAGGAAGTGGTGTGGCGACCACTGAAACCACTAGGCCAACCGTGTAGTCAAAATATATATAAAATATATATGGTTACATATAGTCATGGAGACTTTTAATACAATGGGTACTAAACACTTCTCACGAGCCATTGTCTGACAATGTGACTACTATATTGACAAATATACATAATATCTAGGTACCTATTAGGCCAAACTACCTCTCTTTAATAATATGAAAACAAACGCATTTTAGAGGCTGAAACACTCGTATCTATCTATACATATTAACACGTGAAACAAAAGCTTTACACCCCTTTTTACGAAAACTATGCGATAAAAACCGTATAACAGAAGCCATTAAACTAAGTGTATTTTAGACTATCTACGGCTTCTAAAAGACCCCCTTTTATGGGAACCCCGATTAGGAGTATGAAATTTTACAAAGTTAAAGATTTTAGCGATAGAGCGCAAAAAGTACAATACAATGAATTATGGTCGAATTTCGACCACTGGGTAATCACTAGTTTGTGTAAAACCTGACATATACTTATGACTTGTTATAACAATTTTATCAAACTTGTTACTTCGATGTACTTTCATACGTATAAATTATTTACTGAGTATCGCTAAAACACTACTAGTCGATTAGTTCCCTAAAGAGATTCAGGGAATTCTTAACATGTAGGTGAATTAAAAACAGAAAATAGTTATAAGATTTCTTACATACCTAATAGATATTGTGTCGAATTTGCAGAAAAGGCTTGAAGGCAATATTTAAATTGAATATTAATATATTACGTATAATTTAAAGTAGTTGTATTTTTTTCTACATGATCACGTTATTTCTAATTCTCATGGACATTTACGTGGGTGATATCATCACTGACTTTAGGTTTCAAACAGGATTATACAACTGAGATATTTTAAAACGTGTTATCTAACATGCCAACTGTTTTAGATATTCAATTGTTTGGAGACTCAATTGTTTGGAGACCTTCTAGTTTACTTGACCAACTTTACCGTCGGCTAACATGGCCACGTAGATGTCATCAAACCTAAGTACGTGACAATATACGAACACATTACGTATAAGAGAATATGCAAGTATTTTTACTTAAGGTTTTCTTAGCCAAACGAGGCGGATTATATTTATCTAGGCAATGTAACACTTTGCTATCTTTACCGTGCGTTAACATATTTTTGTCTTTACCTTTTAGGAAGTCAAATTATGTTACAAACTGCATTAGATCATATTTATTAAACATTGTAAGCAGCTGGCAGCCTATATTCCATTGTAGCTAAGTACTTAGACGACTTACGTAGAGTTGGCATAGAAATACACCAGACACACATCCTTTTAATACATTGCAATACTTAACCTTTTAATGTAGGTAAGTAAACGGTAGTCAGTACCTAGTAACATAAACTTATCAATAATATACAATAAAAAATATCCTTATTTTTATCACTCAGAAGGTTTTGATTAAAGTCTTATATGGTAAGAAGGGAGAGTTCTCCAAGCATATAATTAATTAAAGTAGTAACTGTAAAAAACATTAGTAGAAATAGCTTCGAGATAGGTAATCAACAGCAGCAGAACAACATGAATGGAACTAACTGCCAAGCCTCGAAACACTTTTAACACCACGATCTAAAGAATTCGAAACGAAGTAAAACTACGAAGTACAGAATGTGGCAACTCATGGAAATTTTCAGATTTTCTTAAATTCAAATTCAAAATCATTTATTCAATTAAGATACAAAATGAAATTTATGAACGTTAAATTGAAGCTATATATTTATGCTAATGCGTTTGTAAAGATAAAAATCATAGATCGACACAAACAGACGCCAGATGTAATCTATTGTCAAGGTGAATTAGGTAAAAACACAAAAATTCACTGCCTGCCTGTGTCGATCCATAACTTCCAGTTTCCAAAATGCTTAGGGCCTTATAAGAAGAATACTGAAAAGAAACTCAGGGCCACTCTTTTTAAAAGTCAGATTTCAGTCTCTATCATGATAACCGATTACGTAGATATTTGTAGCTGCACAAAACGTAGGTACTCTATTTTTACACCTTGGATGAGTTCAGCTTATTTTATTTTCGGCCATAACCACATAACTGATTAGCCATTATAATTTTGTTTACAACCTGTAACGACGAAGGTTGTCGCAACTACCGTAACCGTTATCAATATAATTGCACGGTAAATTTTGAGTGCGCCAATACTTCAGATAACGCGTTATCGTCGTCAGGTAACATTTCAGCTTTAATCATTTATTATGTTATCACTGATGTCAAATATCCGAACATTTTTTTATTATCCTTCATGTTTGCGATTGTTACTAATATTAGAAGTTGTTTGCTATGTAATTGATTGTATTACTTTCAGATTAGTTCAGCTGTGAAATCTAAAAATAATTTATTATGGAGAACAGTAATGGGAGTATGCCAGATTTATAAGCAGGTCAACATAAATAAAATTATTAAAGTTCTAACGCCGTGCATTCAACGTCTTAGTAGCCTGACACGGAACACCCCTTGTGCGTTCCCTTTGTTTTCCAAAAATTTATGAATGTTAGGATGTCACCCTCATTATATTTGAAACATAGCAGAAAGACTTTGTAGCGTAGTCGTTTAATATTTTATAAGAAACTATATCGTGCCTATATAAAAAATTTAAATAATGGTCAGTATCTTGTATACCTAAGCCTATTAATAAAAAGTATACCTTTTAAAATAGGTGATTCCTTTCTGTTTAATACTCATAAAATTGATTATATTCACCTTTTTATTAAGTGTGAAAAATAACAGAAAATTTAGAAATAAATCAACTTACATTATTCTGTCAGGATATAAATGAAAATGATGAGATCACATGAACTAGCGTATATGGAACGTTCGCTATTTGTGACGGCAAGCGTCTATCGCAGTTGCACCGATACTGGCTAACTGGCGCGAATACGAAGGGAAGCTAATGTTGACAAGCCCAGAGATGCGCGAAGCGAAATGCGATTCTACACGACGCATGCGCCTTGCATCTACTAGACCAGGAAGATATACCACTGTCTGCCAACTGCCTACCTTCCAGGACCATCGTTAATTGACTTTAATAAATAAGACGGAAATGACAAGTGGTTACCTTAAAATCATATCGAATACTTATATTCAATACAATAATTGAATCTCCGTGTAATATAAATTATAAACATTTTATATTATTGTTCAGAAGGGTTCTGTAAAGTCAGGAATATAACAGTGATATGGTATCTACGCAGTATCTTTTGTATACGTGCAAAATATACCGTGTCTCAATAATTTAAGGTATCAGTCCAATATTCGAAAAGAAAATAGTCTATAGTTGAAATTTGGAACACATATAGCCCGTTCCTTTATATAATAATCTATACACAAAATAATTATTAAAATACAAGAAGAGAATTACTTTTCGAATACGATCAATTTGAAAACGATTTTTTAACTTTTATAAAAACTCAACAAACTCGCCACATGGCCTATTGTGACCTAAATTTTCTCGTATCGAGATTCATGTGGATATATTTCTGTCTTGATACGGATTAGAAGAGAGAAGTCAATGCAGTACAATGTGAACTTGATATGTGGGGCTTAATTTAGGCAGTAGGTAGGTATTATATATAGAGATGTCAGATGTGGTTAACCCTCTCCTTGTTAAGATAGTTTGATTCGTCAAGAAACTATGGGAGAAAATTTAAGTTGATTACAGGCGAGCCACAATTATGAACCATTAAAGACCAAAACCTAATTTCAAAGGAGAGGTATGGACATGTGTCCAGCATTGGGTTATAAAAAGCTGATGATATTTTAAGTTTCAAAACCATTAGGAGAAAAATCATTACATTTGGTACAAACATTTTAACAAGTTCTTTCCAATTTACGTAATTTATTTAGTTAACTATTGTAGTTACCTAATTATTTTTTGGCTTTTTGTATTTGTTTCTTAAGGAGTGGCATGCGATTAGGAAATAACTTAAAGCTTCCGAAATATTGCCTATATGTCGGATATGTCGGACAAGCATACGTCATAGTATTAGTAGGAATAATCTCAATAGTATTTTTTTCTTAAGAAGAGGCAAGCTCTCGAAACATTTTGCAGAAGACTGTAATTCGAAATTCATTCTTAATGGACATATTGTCCTACCTGTATAAACTCAAACCTCTTTGCCAAGTCTAGGTCTAGGTCCATGCCCAAAAAAGGCGACCGCTCTAACCCAGCCAATTACCGACCTATAGCCGTCACTTCCATTCTATATAAGGTGTTTGAGCGCATTATTAACAACCAATTAGTTTGCTACCTGGAAGGTCACTCCTTGTTAAATGATCGGCAATATGGTTTTAGACCGAACCAATCCACGGGTGATCTTCTAGCATATGTCACGCGCCTTTGGGGTGAGACTGTGGATAGGCATGGGGAATCCTTGGCTATCAGCTTCGACATGGCTAAGGCCAAGGCCGAGACTGACACCGTTCGCTTCTCTCCAAGCTTCCGGCATTCGGTCTGCCTTGTAAACTATGTCACTGGATTTCCGCTTTTCTTCATTAGCGTCGCATTAGAGTCCTTTGTGACGGTTCTGCCTCTGATTTTCTGGAGGTAAACGTTAGCGTAACGCAGGTTTCAGTCCTGTTCCACACTGTTTCTTCTGCATATAAATGATATGTTAGCTCTTGGCAACATACATTGCTATGCAGACGATAGCACAGTCTATGGGGGATATATTGGACACTCTACAGCTAAGCTGGCAGACATTGAGGAAAAACGACGGGAGCTTATCGCTGAGCTTGACCGGGTTTTGAACAGCATTTCACAATGGGGTGGTGAGAATCTGGTCGAGTTCAACGCTAAGAAATCACAGATGTGCGCGCTCTCTACCGAAAAGTCTTCGTTTCTTTCCCTCCCTACTTTTCAGAGCACTCAACTGCCTCTACGGGATAAGCTCGTTATACTGGGCATGGATATTTGCCGGGACCTCAACCCGCGGGAGTACATCGAGAGCATCATTATGGCGGCCTCGCGGAAACTTGGCATACTAAACAGGGTCCGAGCATTTATGTCTTCTTTATAAGACCCGGGTTCGCTCGTACGTGGAGTAAGGTTCTCATCTTTGTAATGGATCCGCGCAGTATTTGCTTGACGCTCTCGACCAGTTGCAGCGACGAGCAGTCCGCATAATCAACAGTCCCGATGTCACCGAGTTCCTTGAGCCTCTGCAGTTGCGAAGATATATCACCTCTATGGCAGTTCTATACCGCCTTTACCACGGAGAGTGCTCTGAAGAGCTCTTCCAATTGATCCCACCTTCTCCCTTCTTCTAAAGAACAACAGGTGCTGGCCTTGGAAATAACCGCCAAAGAGTAGTAGAAACATGCACTCGAACCTGTCCTGTCCCGCGCTATTAAAGACTTGAACTCACTACCAGCGCATGTGTTTCCCTCCCACTATGATACCGGGTCCTTTAAACGGGACGTGAAAAAGTATCAGTGTGGGATATACTGCATTGTCTGCTTTCGCAGTGAGTATGGTGGCCCCCACTGTTGGATTCTGCTTAAGCTTACCATCAGACTGAGCAGAGTCACTTTGGGGTGTAATTTATAAAAAAAAAGAAAAAAAAATTGGTCTCTATTACAAAAACAGGATTTTCTTATAAAACTGTTAGAGACTTGGATGTTCTTAATCGCTGTCGGAAAATCTAGAGTTGAGATGTCTCACATGCCTAAATTCCCTGCTAAATTCTTACTTTATAGCTCAAATACGTCAAGTAGTAGAAGAGGTCTATGTCCTCAGTGGATTATTATAAGCTATAGATGATATATGGCAACCGCCACTGAATTTTACTATTTATAAAACTAGCGAATTCCAAGACAAGCGTAAATTTAAAACCTGTCGTTTCTTCATCAGCGCAGGGCACACAGGATTACTTATATTTCAATAACAGAGCATATTTTAACATGATAAACATTTTATTGAAAGCAACATATATAGCATTCACATTATAGTTCATATATTTTTCCACAATGCATTATGTATATCAATAACCATCAATAAAAAATATATCTAGAAACATGAATGATAAGCACAAATATAAAATATTTAAAAAATACCAATAAATGTAAAATATAAATGGAGACAAAGAAGATTTTATTGATAGCTGTTATTATTCACGGTAAGTAGGTTAGTAGGGATGTGTTTTATCGATCTAACAATATTGTCAGTATTGTACTTTTATCAATTGATTACTAAAACTTGGGAACAGAAACTGTAATGTTAATTTAATGAATTTTTTATATAATTAACAATAAGACTATGGTCGCGACAGTTTAATATTTTGTTTATTTTGAATCAATGCCAATCAATCTATCATCTTTAAAAATGAAAATAACTTGTAAATTCTGTCTTTATTTCTAAATTGGTTCTAATTCATCCACTCAACATTTTTGTGTCTGTCTCTGTGACGTCATATGAAAATTTGAAAAGAGCAAATAATATGGATAAGAATCGATTAAAAAGTAGTAAAATTACACTATTTTGTTAGGTATTGGATTTCGATTACCAAACTTCGGTTTTCAATCGTAATATATTCTAGTTTAGTCGCGTATTTGTACGACTAGGATATATACTCTTATCCGATATCTCCATTGTAATTTGCACCTATATGTTACGCAAGGAGAAGTAGCTAATTGACGATGTACCGTTTTGCAAGTCAATGGACACAGCTCGCTTTAAAGTCATGGAATTGCAAGAAACGTCTAAGCCTGGTCTCCGCGTTTATTCGGCGCTCCATGTCAACTAAACATCTATTACTTTTAACGATTGGCACATCTAAACTTACTGTTATATTCTTTAATACTTAAATAAGATAGCCCGATCAGCCTTCTGCAGGAATAAGAATTTACAAGCGTAATATACCTATGTTAGTTTTTAGTTGACGCCGAATAAATGCAAAGATCAGGCTTAGCCGTTCAGGAATGCAAGAAATCAAGCATAGGGTATACTTGATGGGTCACATTATAATATTGATGAAAAATTTATAGTAATGATCCAACCCTATTACTTATTATTAATTTATTGGCCATGGTATAAAAAGAATACTACTTAAATTATCAGGTAACGTTATTCATTGTTTGGAATACAGTCAACGTTTAATGACAAGGCCCAACCTAGTCTCGCGTCATGTAAACGTATTTTATATAGCACTGGCTTTTCTGACATTATGTCAAAATTAATAGATACGAAAACATTTTTGTAAATAACAGCAGGTCTCGATATTATTGTGCGCATGATAAAACTAGCTTATATGAAAAGAAAATATTTTTAAACTAAAAAACTTAAGTATTTCAAATCACACTTGTTATAATAATAAATAAGCAAAGACATACGGTATATACTACTTTATTTAAACACAGCTATTGATTAAATCACAGGCAATAACGTTACGTTAAAACAGTTAACTTTTAGTTTTATACCGTGGGAGAGCCACGCTTCGGCATGAATGGGCCGGCTCGACCGGAGTGATACCGGCCTCACAGAAAACCGGTGTGAAACAGCGCTTACGCTGTGTTTCATCGAGTGAGTGAGGTTACCGGAGGCCCATACCCCAATCCAACGCCCCCTATCCCCCTCACCATCCCCCTTCCCCCCAGGCCGCCATAGTGTGGGTCACCATGCTGCATTGTTCTTTTTCGCATTGAGGATGGTGACCACCACTCTTGGATTCTGCTCATGCTTTCCATCAGGCAGGGCAGAGTCATTTTGGCAGCTTAAATATATAAAAAAAAAAAAAAAGTTATACTATTTGCATATAAGTAGTTAAAATGTTTCGTCTAGCCTTAATTAGATTATGTAAATCCTAGATTTACAGTACAAAAGTAAACAAAATGACTGGAAATATGCTGAATAATAAATAATAACAACATGATTTGTTAAAATAATAACTATACTTTATGAAAATAAATGGTTAACAAAATCATTAAATAACTGTAATATACTTGTATTTTGTAATAACTATCGATTAATTGGTTTATACGAGGTACATTACATACTGATTAATAATAATTGAATATTATTTCATGTACAATTGACCTAAGTTTTGTATTTTCTACTACATAACAGTTATAACGAGTAATGTTGGATGCAATTATATGGCATTGGCATATATTCTAATTTCAGTACGTCACAATTACGGTACTATCAATAATCTGTTCACAAAAAAATTTTATCAAGAATTTGATAAAAACATTTTTCTGAAACTATTAGAATTAAAAGAAATTAGATTTCTTTCAGAGACAGTTTTTGTATATTGAAAATCATTTAATTATAGTAAAGCAAAGTAAAATATAAATACATGTAGTGTACTACATCTTTGAAGAGTTATTTGAAAAAAATTGTACTAATGATTAATTAGTACCTCAAATACTTGAGGTGATGGTAGTACCTTATGTGTCGTATTATTATTTTTAAAATGTCGTATTTTAATAAAAAAACTAAGCTTTGCAGATACTAAAACTAATAGTGCACTCTACTAGGATCATCATCAACAACCCATAATGTCCCACTGATGGGTTCTGGTCTCCTCTCAGGAGAGGGTACTAGGATAGCTTAAGACAACTTATTCTGCATCGTTTTGATTTTGGATTTGTCACCTGGGCTTTTATATTTATTCAGATTGTAACATTATTTATAAATTTAGCGCACCATTTTATGATATTAATACTGTGATATTGAATGTGTATGGTGTATATTAATAGGTTGTTTAAGTTACATATGTGTTGAACACTTAAACTTGAAAAGAGTATGGTATGTACTGCATTGTGATATTATTGCTAAGTTAACAAGGGTATCAGATACTCATAACAATGTACAAACGTACATATAAAAACACCATTAGTAAAAACCTCTTTTTTTAGGCGGATAATCATTCAATCTATTTTGGATCAGAAATTTTAATATATACAATTCCGTTTTTGTATTTCAATTTAAAATGTATAGTTTCGTTTGTTCCAGTGGTGATTATGATGTACATACATATATAACAAGTAATTGTTCTTATATAGTGTAAATTTTTTGCTAATTACAACCCTGATTCATGATTCGTCACAATTTCGGGGTCAATATTAACTAATATTACTAATTGCTCTACAAGGTACCGTTCATTGGCGATACTATAGAGAGTAGGTCTCCTAGTTTTGGTAGGACTACGTCGGGTAGTGGTGGGGTCCTTTCACTGCGCATCTTCTCCAGGTCTTTGTTAGATGTAACACCGGAAAGGACGAGGAGTGTTTGGAAACCACATCGCACGCCGAGCTCGATGTCTGTGTTACATCTGAAAATAACAACGTAACAGAAATAACATTGGCATAAAAAGTTTTTAAGATATTTTTTATTAAAAAGAATAATTTCAATTCTGGTATAAATTAAACAACCCCAAACTAAACTAACACATTTAAATAACCCCCGGTTATATTTAATGTCGTATTATCGTATCCACCTTGTATATGTATTAATGTCAAGTACCCATTATACAGGCTCTGCTTAGTTTGGGACTAGATGGCGTTGTGGCAAGTGCATGTGTATCATGAAAAAACACTATGAACAATGAATCAATAAATACAAGATAACAATTATATTAGTAATCGGGAATCAAGCCTCATAACCTCTGTCTGAAAGTCAGAATCATTACCCACACGACAACAGGCAAGTCAAGTTTAAGTGAGAATATATATCGTATAGTGAAGTTTGCAAATTAAGTCTCGTAATTCCAATTTTATTAATCGACTAGCCAGAGGAGGAGATTGTCTATTCGGATGTTTATATATTTTTTATGTATGTTCGAGTATGACTTCACCATTTATAGACGAAGTAGTAACTTTTTTTTTGTTCGAAAACCTTTATTCTGAAATAGTTGTATTATCATCATCTGATGACGGGTTTTGGAGGAAGACAACGAAGCTCTTTAAAAAAATACAACAAACCAACAGCAAACCGCTGATATCGTAAGTGTATTGTTTACGCAATCACATAGTATTGTTTGAAGTTTAACTATTTTATCGCAAAGATCTTATTATATTTCATCAGAGACTCACCTATCTCCAATCATCAAAGTCCGAGCTGGATTCAGATTACAAGATTCCAGATACTTTCTCACATAGTCGTGTGGTTTTCCCACCACAAATGCCTTTCTGTCTGAACAAGTTTCCACGGCTCGAACCAATGTTCCAGTACCCGGTACTACAATAGAACTACTCCTCGGAAATCTTTCATCAGTATTTGTCGCTACGAATAGACATTCTTCAGAAGCCAAGTAGGAAGCAGCTTTCATGAACTTTGGATAACTGACGTGTTCGTCAAAACCTACGACTACAGCACCAACTTCTGGGTCTAGATCTGATGGGTTCATTGCTTTGAAGTCTGGCTTCACAGGATCTGGCTGTGAACAAGAATTCTGAATTAAGCGATTGAATAAAAACTACACTAGGTAAAGTATTTAAGGAAGTATTTTCCAACACAGTTAGGTACCTTAAATCTAATTTAATTACTACATTGGGACAAAGGGATTGATTACATTGGGAGAAAGGTAACTTATTGATTACTAGATTGTATGTGTTCCAGTTGAACTTCGATACCTTTTTTACCGATTCAACCAGAAAAACTTTTTTTTCAGAAAGACGTATGTGGTTAATATTAAGACAGGATTTTTAGGGCCAAGGAAGGATGTCTTGTGTCCCTCTAATTTGTAGACTATCAATATCATCAAAAGCCTGTAACAGTCCACTTGTACGATGCAATCGTACATTAAGCTGAGTAAGCATTTTACGCTACTCTGCTTGTTATAAATCATAAATTAAGTCAGTAAAAGTTAGCGATTAGCGGTGATCGCGCGTGCTCCCTCGCTCCTTTACATAACAAATTATTTGTTTATCAATAAATTACTATATATTATAGTCTCACTGCATTATTATTACTTAGCAACTTACAAACTTCTACACCACTGTTGGGCATAAGACTCTCCTTATAAAAGGAGAGCCTTCGCCTAATATACCACGCTGGCTAGATTTGTTTCAAGTTTTCCTTCTCTTTGCTTTGATGTTGTCTTGCGTAAGAGGCGACTAATGGACATACTCCATATCCATTAGTCGCCTCTAAAGATGCCACAACCACGGCATGAATATTGTTATAAGTAAGGATTCCAAACTCGTATAAAATATATTATAACCTTATAATTTAATAATCAAAGAAATAGTTGATTCATATTAAATAATTTTAATATCTTAACGCCTTCCGCTTGTCAGTTTCCGGCGCTACTTACAAATATAATTATAATGACGTCGTACTCTTTTTATGCAATGGTGCTTCCGGCGTAATAAATCTTTAATGTTACACAATCCTGTATTATCAAATAATAATTGTTTGTTAATAATCATTACAATAATTATAATAAACAATGTTTAATATTGAATTGGGTTCGGTGCTAGATGTTATAAAATGTCGCCGGTTGGAGTAATGTTTTCACTACGCGCGTTACAATACATTAATTTGTCACCACACCGACAGTATATTAGATCATAATGTTTATGAAATAGTTACAATGATAAAGAAATTTGAGTCCATAGATTCTTTTGGTGATGAAGATCTCTTTGTGACCAATTGATCTCTACCGTAGTCGAATCACGCTTAAAGCGATACAAGAAATGGCAACACTCAACACTTACATCCTAATAAATTGGTATTACGAATTCATACTTTCCATTTTGACGTCTCCATTTTGTTGATTGTGATTGGTCTACATAACATTGCAAAACAGGGCAGTTTGTACCCTGAATTCTACAGCAGCAAATATATTATTAAAACTATTTTTTTTTAAACAATATAAATTTTTATTACAACGATAACTTTTTAAAAATCAATATCTAAAACTACATAAAACAGGTTATTGTTAGCATAAAATTTCTCAGCTCTTGGTATGTATTCATATTTTTTATGGAATCTACACATTTTAACTTCTATTTTTCTTCATTGACAACTTTGCTTTATAAGTACCTATAGGTATGTGTTACTCATAATAAAATCCTAATGATATCCAGAACAAAGTGTGAAGACCTAAAGAACTACTAAATGCTATCAGGTATCTTGAACACCAACATAATTGTATTCAGTATGTTTTCTTTGTTTTTGCATAATTCAAATATATTCGCTTACATTAGTCAGTCGTTAAACAAAAATATATCAGAAAATGACTAGAATATTATAAACAACAAAAATAAGTTAAATAAATGCAAATATGCTCTTTGTCTAATTTTACCGAAAAGCACCATTTTGTTACCATTTATTTACCTTGAAAATAAATTACACTATACATAAGAAATTATTCATATACCTTAAACATTTTTTATGCCTTTAAGTTATTTTGAATATCACACAATGTATGTTTTTTTCTATTCTAATTTCTAATCATAGAAGACGGTTTGTACGATTTATTTATTAATTTGTTGTAAGCCCATTGTGAATATTATTGTTGGCAACTACATAGATTCAGCATATATTTATGAATGAAGAACTAAGTGAATTCCATAAATTACATCAAATAATAAAAAACTGCTTAAATCTTTAGATACATTCAAGTATAAGTGACATAAGAATCCTGTGCAAGGTAAACACAACTCTTGGATTATATCCATATTATATTCTATCCATAAACAAAATTGTAAGATAGCTAGACTTTTCAAGTTACGCATACATATGGGCCCAATTCGACCAGAGAGCTCTCTGGTCAAATCACAATCACATAGAAAACTCAATAATAAAAAAATATCGAATTTGATTTATGTATGTTTTTACATAGTTGTGTTAAATGCTAGTATGTGCTTATACGATATAGGTATATCACACACTCAACTCAAAAGAATTCGACTTAGGCCTTCTTGCTAAGTATATTTATGTATACCTAATTTGTATTTGCAATAAATTTTATAAATTCATGTTAAATATTCACAACCCTCTAAAAATATCAACTAAATAAATATGTATATAAAATGATGTTCCATCTGTAACGTTTAAACTGCCATTTAAGTTTAAACGAAAGAGAGTAGATCGCCTAGTTTCGATAACACAACATTGGGAAGCGATGGCGTGTTCTCACTACGAAGCTTTTCCAAGTCTTTTCTAGACGTAACTCCAAATAGGACGAGGAGGGTCTGGAAACCACAGCGCACACCAAACTCAATGTCAGTGTTACATCTGAAAATTAAGAATTATTAGAATAAACGTAAATAGGTACTTATGGTATATATTATATTTAAGTTTTAAGTACATCACGAACGATTATATTATATTATGATTTTTCCAGAATAGACTAAAAGGTTTAATATCTTTTCGAGCCTTCGGACAATTTTTTTTTACAATTTGATGGACATAAGGTATATATATAGAAATTTAACTAGGTCTGGGTTTATATTTATTGTAGTATGCTAGCTCCTCCTCATGAAAAACGCTTTATCATATACTACTATCAACTAGCAAGGAACTTATTTTATAATTGCCAATAAGTAATGTAAGCTTTACAACATCTAGAACAAAAGAAAACTCTCCTTAAGCTCTGATAACAGACATCAGATTGCTTTTTAACGATAAGGCCGCCATTTGTACATGGTCATTGTAATGTTTAGCTCAAATATAACTGTATCAATTGGTGTACAATAAAGTTTATTCTATTCTATCAACGCAAATCTAACTCGGTAAGTTATTTCGATTGATATACCTAGTGACTAAAATTGACTAAAGTGGCTGGGCAGAAAATATATTAGACGGGTCTTAATAAGTGAAACAATATATTAGAGTACATACTTATCTCCGATCATCAAAGTCCTAGCAGGATTCAAGCCATAACTCTCTAGATACTTTTTAATGTAATCATTTGGCTTTCCAAGCACTAATGCCTCTCTACCGGAACATGTTTCTACTGCTCTTACCAGTTCCGCAACCCGGTTCGACAACAGGCCCAGGTCTTGGGAATCTCTCATCAGTATTTGTTGCTATAAACAAACAATCTTTGGACGCTAAGTAAGAAGCAGCTTTCATAAACTTGGGGTAACTGACGTGTTCGTCAAAACCCACAATTACAGCACCCACTTCTGGATCCAAATCGGATTCCTTCATTGTTCTAGTCTGGTTTAATCGGATCTGGCTGCAAAACAAATGGTTTAATATTGGACAGTGCCATTAGCATTTAAACAAACAAATAACATAACGAAAAAAGGGCTTTTTCTAGAGTATTTTCGACAAACAAAGGGACAAAAAGCGATTTTTCTTTTGCGACGTAACCGTCATTGTTGGCAATACCAATATATAGCTCTACACATAATAACAGTGTTACGGAATTCCTGGAGCAATATATTTCATGTGATGGCTGCCCAAATCCAACGTTTAGGTATACCGTCTTTTAAAAAATAGATTTAAATACCAACTATTGAATCTAATAAGTTTGACCTTTTAATAATTGATGTCACTCTGTTCATATTTAGATATAATTTTTGAACGTTGAGTAACAATATCACAGGCAGTATAAAGCAGAATAAATGTATGCAGTATATCTACTCCTTAACCAGTGCGCATTTTTTTGCTCGGACTAGTTTTGTAACAGCCTGTTTGATGTTTAGTAGGTTTAATAATTAGTAAAAAATCAGTAAATTTATTTAATATGTAGCAAATCTAAAAGAAAAAACTAAACAGATGTAATTTTATTAACTGCTAAAATATAAGAAACGTAATACAAATATTTCTTGACAAACTTACTAATATAATACTTAATACCTATCACACGAAACATTTTTGGTTACAATAACTATTGGCAAGTGTTGCAAAACCTAAATTCAATATATCAGCCAAACCCACACACTACATCATAAGTTGTAATAGTATTGTAATGTATCCGCATACACTAAAAAAGTAAATAAGTGCTATCTAGCAATATAATATGGAATACAAGCTGCATCGCGCAATTAAAGTTCTCGTATTTATCTGTGCAATACTACTACTTGCATTACCAAGAATGAATAATCTAAAAGCAATATGAGCTAACTTATCAAAAAGCTTACTTACTTGATTTACTTCTTGAAGATTGCACGGGATTTTTAAGATTCTTCCTTTGCACCTTTATTCCTTTGGGCCGTGTATTTTTTTTACTGGTATATCCTTTGATTCATTAATAGGCGATTAATTTCGACTAGCCAAGGTTGGTAGACTATTTTGCGCAGGTCTAGTGTTCTTCGCGTTGCGAAAATAATTGGTTGCTACCAATTCGATTGCTCGCGATTCGCGTACATCCGAGAACGGGTGTTGCGTAACACATTTTTGTTAAATAACACTAATTTAAACCATAGTCGATGAGGTAAACAATGAAAGAATAAAATTTACTCTTATTTAAGTTTCAGTAGTGATTGTTATTGCTAATCGCAGAAAAATGCGCACTGGTAAAAAAACTGACAAATACTGATAATCTCAAATAATATATCTTAAGATTTTTATAAATTAATCATCATGTTTTTTCTAATTCAATTTTTAAATATATTAATTAAAATAAAATGACGAAAAACATTTTAATATTAATAAAATTTGATATAACTTACCCCTATACCAATATGCCTAATGCCAACAGCTTTTAATTCCTCACCAATACCGTTAGAACCCAGCAAATACACTTTTTTCGTAAACCCAATACCTTTCAGGTAATGTGCTGCTAAGTATGCAGTGGAGAGGATTTCATCCTGTAATAATAAAACAGCAAAATAAGGAAGGAAAATATTAAAAAACATATAATCAATCATAATAATATTTGAATATTTACGAATATAGGAAATGGATGACACTAGGTTAAATAGAAAAGTCTAGAAATATATTTTGCCAATATTGCTTTAGTCATCATCATCATCATCATCAATTAGTAGAACCTTTAATAGACGACTGATGGACATTGGCTTTTGCTGTACCTACTACAAATTTATGAATGTATTTATCTTATTATCCTATATTATCTTTATTTCTTGTTGTATAAAATCAATCAAATCAACAAAGGGTTTCAATGTATCACTTTTTTCGTAAGTTTTTCGTCATCATGACAACATAAGTTTTTTTTTGTCATGATGACGTGTTATAAATCGCTGAAAGCCGGCTGCATGCACGAAAATGCATGTCTCATTGTCACGTTCCGCCTGAACCGAGTGTGCAAGCGAAAGCGCTGGACAAGCGATAGAGAGGCACGATTGGCCTAAGCATTCGGCTTGTGTCGCATTTTTTTCATCAATGTTTTCTTATTATGTAAAAGTATCATCTGTAAACTAACTTTACAGACAACCATTTAAAAAAAAATACACCTACCTGTACAGGAATATACAACCGGTGTCTTAGGGTTACTTTACAAACATACATGAAACGGGCACAAAAGACATTTAGACTCAGGACAACAATTTGTGGATCACACAAAGTGCTGTCCCATGTGAGATTTGGACCCACAACACTTAGGGCAGTAGAAGGTAGTGTGGCAACTAATTAAACCACTTTTTTCTTTTTTTTTATACCTGTGGAAACCCCCTCGTCCCTTCACCGCACCGGGGTTTGCGGCGGGGCGGTATGTCGGAATCGAACCAACTAAAACCACACGGTTTGCCACTCTCCACCTGAGACGGGAGAGATCCAGGAACCGCTTTCTTACGCCATCCGGACCGACTATTTAAACTACTAGGCCAACCCACAGTCAACTTAAAGTTATTTATTTTACTACTTTTTTTTCAGTACATCATTTAATTATTAAAGTTCATTGTTATATCTATCTATAAATAGTACATAATCAATTATACCTGTGATGCTATAAAGCCCAATTGTTGGGCTTTACTAGCAAATTCACTGCGAATCTTTGTTGAATTATTTGTTACATAAAATATTTTCTTGCCCAACTTTCGGAAATAATTCATTGCATCAGCTGATCCGGGAAGGGCATTATTGTCTATCCACAGAACACCTGAAAAGATCATTTGATTATAATCAATCAATTATTCAAGAACTTGATCATTTATCCTTTAATATTTATAAAAGTTATGGCATACTGATGCATGTATATCTTAAATATTAAAGTGTTTCGATCAAGTAAAAACTATTTTGCCCATGTAGTATGTCCATCCTTAACAATCAAAGTATCTCTATACCAACTGTCATTGAAACTGGTGTAGTGGTTTAGACATGAAAATAAAATAGACAGACGTTTGGATTTATAATATATGTATCATCATCATCATCAGTCTATCGCAGTCCACTGCTGGAGATATGCCTTTCCAATTTCACCCCACTTAGTGCGTTAGATAAAGTTAAATCTATTGATATATTTTAAGCAATCACAGTAAATAAATCTTTACAAGTTAAGTTTATTGCTTTAACAAATAAAAGTCATTAAATCTGGTTATAGTATTAAGTGTTCTTTGTAGTAATGATCATATTTGGTTTGATCACATTTGTGGTTTGTTTATAATTTACAATCAAGCAAATCCCGAGTTATGTAAATGGACACCAATATTACTTGTTTCATAAAATTAATTTAAACTTCGCTACTATGTTGAACCTCTATTACGCAAGTAACATATATCCCCTAACCATTAAAAGATGTTGAGAAAAAAAAGGATAGCCCTAATAGAAATGTATGAATGTTAAACTAACAAACATGAACTTTCTTCAACAACTTATATATTTTTTTATGATAAATACAGAAAATTTTAGGCAATTTATCGTTAAATTATTTCGCAACTTTAACTATTTTTGCAGTTAATTTCATATAAATATGGAATAAATTAAACGTACCATCACAATCCGTTAAAACTGTATCAAATGAGTTTAAAAATTCTTGAACTTGATCTTTGCTAGCTTCCTGAAGATTGAACACAGCCTGGTTAAACATTATGCTAGAAGTATACGTCAGAACTTTATCCGGAACTTTATCACAGAAGGAAGATTTCAGGAATAAATTTAAACTGTGAGATTTAAGAAAACGAGAAGTTATTTTAAACATGCCCGTTTTTAAGAGACTAGAGGGCTATACTAGGTCAAAATGGTCAAATCTGTCAAATAAATGTAACTTCAACTTCAATGATTCGGATTTGGCAAATGACAGTATTGACACTGACATTAACGTCATGAATATGAATAAAAATAGAAATGATTTTATCAGATATTACAGAGAAACTACACCTTTGATAAAGAAAGTCAAGGTATCCTCTTTCACCAAAGGGTAGATATATTGTGTCTAGTGTCGTAATAGTGATTTCTATATTCTTTTTAGAGATTAGGTTACAAAATATCTGTTACACCATAAAATTCTGAAATCAAATAAATAGAATTTAAAAGCTCAGGTTGATTTTCAGAAACAGGGAAGTCAATCAGTAGACTCCTAATACAGCTACTTCTAAATTAAATGAAATCAGTAATAAATAGTGGTACATTTCATACTTTTCATATTTCTTATAGCAACCCGCAATGTCAGACCAGACATGTTAATTCAGCTCTGACAGAGCACTTAAAAAAACTTTTGTCGCGAAAATATTTTATCGCTTTTGATATGATATGAAATGACCTTAGTGACTTGCGGCTAACCAATGAAATCCTTATCTACTACAATTTTCTTAGATTTTTTAAGATAAGTAACTTTTTTCATTATACAATAAGACACGACTAACACACGATAACTGCAAGACATTTATTAGAATATTAATTCTAAAAAATAAACATAGTGAAACCAACATCGTTTAGCAATGGATGTAAATGAAACAATTATTGAAACCTACCGAGAAGGAATACAAATTGTGAAATACAATAAACCAAATAAGAAAAATGCCATTGATTCTAATATGTACAAACGTGTGATAAACATATTATCGAATGCAGCTTCTGACGACAGCATTTCTGTAATTGTATTAACAGGTGCTGGTGATTTTTATAGTAGTGGTAATGATTTCTCAGCACCTGTTGAAAGGAAAAGTCTTTCACACACTTTAAAGGAGTATATAAATGCATTTATTAATTTTCCAAAGTTATTAGTAGCTGTTGTCAATGGACCTGCTATTGGTATAGCTGCTACCACACTGGCACTATGTGATTTAGTGTTTGCTTCTGAAAGTGTAAGTAAACAACGATTAACTAAATTTTATCCTTGAAGATGTATAAATATATATTTAGAATATGTTGTCTTAACTACTTTAGTGTAATTTTAAATTAAGAACCAAACAAATGGATGTTTCCAAAAGTGTGACATAAATGATTTTTGCTAAACCATAACTCTTTTTAAAATTTTACACAGTATAAACAGAAACATAATATACAGTGCTAGAGATGTTATATGTATTACCTAAACTGAAAATGTAGGTATATACTTACTTTTGTTCTGTGATAGATCATCAGTACCATTATAAGTAGTTATATGTATTGGTTTATATTATATTTAAGTTTATAGGAAAGATTTTATTAAAAAATAACATTAGATAAATATAAGTATTCCAAATATGATATGATGCTGTGTGCCATATTTCTTTTGAAAAGGATGTAAACAATCTTCTTCAAATGTTAATAATATAAATTAAAATAGTGGCACCTTTTGTTGCAGTCTTACTTCTACACACCATTTACAAAGTTAGGAATTGTAGCAGAAGGTTGTTCAACATTTACATTTCCCCGTTTAATTGGAGACAGAAAGGTATCTTACCCAATAATGTAAACATCATCAAATATATTGTCATAGTATAAGATGTAGGTGATAAATAAATCCTATGAAGAAAATAAACAAAACAGAAGTAGTTTATAAATATTGAACAAACAAAACATCCAATGGCAATATTACATATCCACAACAGTGTCTTGCCAGTTCCCAACTCGCACTCTGGCAGAGTGGGAACGTATAGCCTTAACACTCCTGAGAGTAGAGTCGAGCTCAGCAGTGGGACATTATGAGTTGTTGATGATGATGATGAATATTAAATTGTAGCTAAGTATTATTTTATACAACAAGCTGTCTTTAGATGTTTGGGTCAGAGCCAAGGGACCCATTGGCTTCGAAGAAACTTAATTCAGTAACAATTTAAATTCAATCTTAAGTTCTTCATAATACAATTGTATTTGATGCAATGACCGGTCTTGCTGTCATTTGGCACAAATGTCGTCCATCAGCACTGATCCTATGTCTCTTTCAGCTCTTTCAAAAGTATATCAGCTTCCCTGTTTAGTAATAGATGCACGATGTCATTAAAATAAATTATTCAAAATTTCAATGAGAAACTAATAATATTAATATATTTTATTTATATATTTCAGGCAACAGAAATGTTATTGTGTAATCATCGAATGTCTGCAGAAGAGGCACTGAAATGTGGATTCATAAATTACATTTATAAACCTGATGACCTCCAATTGGAGGTTTGGAATAAAATTGAGGAGGTATCAAAATTGCCAAGACACTCTGTGGTAGTAACTAAAAAGTTAATGAGAGATTCAGTAAGAGCAGAATTGTTAAAAGCAAATGATGTAGAACTCAAAGCTCTTAATGCTATTTGGGAATCTGGATCATTTGCAGTTAAAAGTAAAGTATAACATTGGTTATTGTAATATGAATAAGTACACTGTACATATGGTTTAAAAATGTTATACAAAAGTTGTATACTATATAATTCAAAATGTGCAATATATTATAACCTATTCAAGATAAATCTTGATTATTTTCACTTGAGATTCCTAGTTTTTTTTTTTACTTTATGTGAAACTAGAAAACTTGGGTCAGGAGATATTGTCTAGAGAAAATTAATCCTATAATTTCTTTTTATGGTCATACTATATATATATACTAACAAGGCTTGTTAGAATATATATAGTATGACCATCCTATCTAAGAATTATATTTATATTTTTAAAATGTTAAATTACTGAAACAATCGAATATGACACGACATTTGCTCATAGCAATATATTATGTGGTGTGGAATAATTATTGTATTTTCCTGAAATCAATATAACTATATATGTAATATAACTTAACAAATAATTAATAAAATTTGACAAAAACAAAAGACTTCAAGAACTGGACCAAATTGAAATTAGGCCACAGGGAATGCACCAGTTTTCAAATAAAAAAAAGAATCATCAAAATCGGTTACCTCAATTGAAAGTTCTGAGGTAACAAACATTTAAAAAATGTATTCAAATTGAGAAATGATTCTTGTTAATTTTATATCAGATTAATTCTAGATAGTCATTGAATTGTTTTAATTATGAATAAGATCGTCTACATTTGCTATACCTATCATGATCCTGAAAAGGTACTCCAGAGGAGATGACCCGGCGCGCTGGCAATATTTCAGCCTTTTTTGCTCAGTTGAAGATTGAAGAACCGGTTTACAAAAAGTTAATATTTAATACAACTGTTACCAAAGTCATTATTGCAAAGAAAAGGAAGAATTATTTCACATCAGTTAGCAAAATCGCACTTACACAGTAACTACTTATCCTCAAACCTATCCAATGAAAACGCGTAATATTTTTGATTATTTAAGATAAGTACTGCAAGGTATTCACCACATTGAATGCCTTAAAAGTTATTCGACTAAAATCTAGGTGGCTAATAGTTCCTAAATAAAACCAGCTAGATCTTACAACAAATCAATATTTCACAGACCGATACTACCCGGTTTATGTGAACCGTATATTGATTAGATTAAATCGGCAGATATTTTCCAATATGTCTTCTGTGACTTCAAGTACAACTTCAATATCAGATTTATTCCGCCCAAGAAAACCTAAAGGACTAAAGACTAGGAACTTAAGTACCACACGACTAAATTTACTAAAAAAGGAGATACAAACTGACTTACACCTTAAAACTTTACGTAAGTCTTCTACATCGTTATTAGAAAACTTCTCTTTCATCTCATCAAGTAGGATACGTAAACAGGTAAGTATACTGATCGATGAGAGTGTTGTTAATGGTATGGTATTTGAAAGTCACTAACTGATTTTATAAATATTATAAAGACTACTCATCTTTTTTAAACTTAGAAAGAAAACTCTTCCTTATTAAAGAGTAGCAAGAGAGAAAAAGAAATCTCAGATACGTATGTGTATACTGTACAAAGAACGGCCGAACTGGCTAAACTTATCATTTTAACTGCCTTATTTTACATACAATACAGGTACTTACCCACTTAACACCTACTATTCTTCATCAATAGCCTTTAATAATCCACTGCTAGATATGAGCATGTCCTTATAAAGGTTTTGGTTTACCTGCTGGTCAAGCAGGTTCATTGATAGGTTTTGTTTCAAGGTTTAATTCTGTTCTGCACAGTTTTCTTTCTTAATCGCCTCTTACAATACGTATAAGATAAATGGAGATGGTGACACTATCCCTAGTCCAACACCTCACAAGAGGTTTTTTGTGCCATCATACCTACTATTATCTACGTTATAATGGTTTACTGACTAGCCTATTATATTATAGAGGAATTGTTCAGCATACTGCAAACAGATCCAGTAAGAGGTTTGTCAACTGATAGAGCTGAAGATCTGTTGGAACATAATGGCCCAAATGCCTTAACACCTTCCAGTAGAAATGGATTGCTAATTGTATTATTTAATTCGCTGTGTACAGGTGTGTATTGAAAGTTTGGTAGACGTGCTTGCTGTTTACTTTATTTTTACAAAAAAACATATACGCTTTTCCTCTGAAACTTTTTTCAAGAAAACTGATGGATAAACTGCGTTGCTTTCTTGTTAATACTATTAGTATATGTCATAGCTTTTCAAACAAATTTATATAGGTATTTACAAAAAAACAACAATTTGCTGTAACGATATTTTGTTCTTAAAAAGGCAATTCTCGCACGAGGATTAAATCGTACGTCGCATGGGACTTTATAAACATACAATGAAATTAACTTAAAGAACACCCAGACTCAGAACAACTATCTGAGGGTCACACAAAGTGATGTCCCAGGCGAGGAAGGCGAGATAGTCACCGTACATTCTAAGGAGATTATTGATGATGATGAGATACAAATACTCTACTTATTCTACTTTGGCAGTAAGCTTACTATGGTTACCTCACTGATGGTAAAATTACTTATATATTTCTAAATACATACAAATCTATATAAATAAGAATGAATCAAAAAAAATTATGTACGCGCATAACTTTCCATCGAGTGTACCAATTTGGATGATTACTTTTTAATGTGTTAGTGTCTGGACAAGGTTTCTATAGGAAAAAATAACAGAAAACTGGAGGTGATATATTTTCTTAGTCCGCTTAGTCATATACACTGCGGCCCTGCGGAAAGTTAACAGAGGCTTACTAAAATAAGTTTTTTGATAATTCAAAAATATTTCACGAAAATGAAGTTTGCCGGATCAGCTAGTTATAGATAAATATACCTTCAGACCTAGAACAAGTCATCGTGCTCATTACACACTCGAGCACGGTCGAAATCGAATCTACGACCTTCCGATTAGCGGTCAGGTTCAGTAACCAATAATTTTTTTGACGAGAGTTTTGACGTTATAGTTTTTTATTACCTGTTCGAAAATAATGCTGTAGTCAATATTATGACTTCTATTCTAGGGTTTTCAATATTAATGTGGATTGGTGCAGGACTATGTATTATTGCTTACCTGATTGAATCATCGACAAAGTCGAACCCTAATCTAGATAATCTTTATCTGGGATTCGTACTAATTGGAGTGGACGTCATATGTGGCCTTTTTAGTTTTTATCAAAACTATAAAAGTACTAAAGTAAGTATAATTGAATCTTGATGTTTTTCGAATATAGTTCCTACCTAAGCCAATACGAACGGGACTGAATAAAATTTGTAGATGTCTCTACAAATAGTTCACCTGGTGTGTACCTATATGTAAGTAGACCTGTGTCTACAAATATTCGTTATTATAACAATTTGGATAGAAATTCTTACTTTCTAGGTATTCAACGGGATAGATACCCTTTTTAGGAACAGTTAGCTATCCATCAAGAGATGTCCAGCTTATGAGTAAAAACGATTTCAGATAATGACGTCATTTAATAATATGATACCATCATATGCGAGGTGTATTCGAGATGGCGTAATGAATTATGAGACTCCAGTTCGAAATTTGGTCAGAGGCGACATTGTACGCGTACTTACTGGGGATATTGTGCCGGCTGATATTCGTATAATCGAAAGCAAAGGTTTCAAAGTATGTGCTTATACTTGCTTGTTGTTGGTATCTTTAGATAGATCAAATGTTCAATGTATGAAATTTTAATGATAGACAAGCTATTTTAACCAAAAAATCACACACTATTGAAGTTGTATTAAAAAATTTAGTTACAAGACAAATGGCGTCAAAACAATTTTCAAATTTTCAAAAGAGATTTTTCACTCTGACAAAAAATGTAGGTACTGACTGACTACAGATGGCTGAGTTGAGTCGTAGTAGTTATCTAAGTAGGTAGTTCAATACCTGTCATACTTATAGGTAGGTACTGGTTTATTAGTTTGGATTCATAGTGAAAAGATAACTTAGATACCTTCTTAACTAAAATTAATTAACACCTTCAATCGCGGCAGTTGTTTATTACATAATTTAAATTATAAGTACGTAAGGTATACCTATGTGTGCGTATACCTATGTAGTATTATGAACATAATTATTAATTGCTGAAGCAATAATGTTTAAGAGATCAACATCATTCTGGAAAGGAATTATTATAAAAGTTGAAAAAGAAGCATTTTAATTATCCTTGCTTATATTATAAATGCGAAAATAACTCTGTCTGTCTGTCTATCTGTCCTGCTTTCATGCCAAAACTACTATACCGATTTAATTGAAATTTGGTACACAGATAGATATCTGAGAAAGGACATAGGCTACTTTTTAATGCGGTATAATTATATATAAATAATTGGTAGGGGGTAGAAAGCGGGCATGAAAGGTTGTGTAATGCTACCCAAAGTCACTATTCCACGCGGACGAAGTCGCGGGCACAGCGAGTTACTGTATGTCTTGGTGTTGTGTCTTTTTCTACAGGTTGATAATTCTTCCATAACCGGAGAAAGTATAGCTGTAAGTCGATGTAATACAGAAGGAACTTGGAATATACTTGAATCACCAAACGTAGCCTTCTTTTCCACTCAGTGTGTTGAAGGATGGGCCATGGGTTAGTATAATATATAATAATTTAGGTAATTACTTTTATAATAATTGTTTTATTTTATTGATCAGTTTAATTTAAAAAGTCATTCAAAACGTCGATCAAAATGTACCTATACATATGCTATATATATTTAATGGCATTAGTTTTTTTTCCATTTTCATTATACCTGATTAAAAAATCCTAACATGAAATACTTCTGTAATCCCGATTTGTTTAAATATCCTTCGTGAAGAAAGTTTACGTACAAATAAATTTCTTTTAGTTTTTTACCTAAATTGGTCTTAAATTTTTTATTTTAACTGAATTGTCCCACATACTATAAGTTTCGATCACATGTCATTAATGTTTCCAATTTAGTATTATTGGACTAACGCAATGCAAAGAACGAAGTACTTTGACTTTTATTTTATTATATTTTATTTATTTATTGAAAAATGATTTGGTCTGGCACAGATTATGTTCACTCTTCATCGGCTCATCGTAGTCCATTGCTTGACATAGGCCTCTCCTATTGCAGTCATTCGATCGATGTTGACTCATTTCTTTTTAATATTTGATCACAAAATAGATGACTGGAAAATTTGTCAAATGAATTTTGTGTAACAGCTCTTAAACGTTACATTACTTGCATGTAATCGACATCATCTGTATATTATTCATTTAAAGGGCAGAAGTTGCAGGTGTGGTACTGTGTTGTGGAGACGTGACAGCATTGGGTCGCGTTGCCGGGTTAGCTGCGCGGCTAGAGCCGGGGCCCTCGCCCCTGGCATGCGAGTTGAACAGATTCATGAAATACATGTCTTTCTGGGCCTTAGGACTTGGCATATTTATTGCTGTTGCATCTCTGATACTTGGATATCCATTCATGCAAACCACCATTTTTGTAATCGGAATTATTGTGGCTAACATTCCTGAAGGTATTTTATACAGTTTTTATCTTTGTACGTTTAAAGGGAAGGACAACTATGATTATATATGAAGTAATGATATGACATGAAGGTGATATGTATTTTTAGAACTCCGATAAATAACTTTAAAAATACCTACTCGGTAGAAAATATAAATCAATAATATGCTTCAAGGAGGAAAACTCTTTAGACACTATAAAATGAGTAGTGCCATTTTTGTTTTTTTTAAATAACAATTACCTAAAATATCGTTCAACATTTTTGCCTTTGGGTACACCGATGGTTGATCAAGTTCTAAAAATGAGACCCATAAATGAATTTTACATAACTGAATTTTGTGTGTTCAATTAATGATTTCCCTACAGGAAATAAATGAATCTGGTTCCAAAAACAAGATTATGTTTAAGAACAAATGTGCCAGTAAGGTAACTTTAATCTTCTAGTATTTCTATACACTTATAACTAGACTGTCGTATTACTTTAAGGTTTGCAACCAACCGTGACAGCAGCTTTGACAATAACTGCCCAGCATATGATGAAAAAGAATTGTCTTGTGAAGAATTTACAGGCTGTGGAAGCTTTGGGCGCATGCTCTACCATTTGTTCGGATAAGACGGGCACTCTCACGGAAAATAAAATGAATGTACAACATTTATGGATTTCTAAGATGACGATTTTCGTTAAGGAATTTGATTTCACAGGTAAATAGATGGAACGATTTTCGCAGCTAAAATATACAGAATGTTTCATAAAGAGATTGAATGCACGGTTGGCGTGGTGTTTTAAGCGGTCACTAGGCCGATTTTTACTGTGCTGACTGTAATGGGTTCGAAACCCACATAGGAAAATACTTTTTTTTTAGTTTCAAATATATATTTTACTAGCGTTTACGGTCGGCTTACATTTTGTTATTAAGTAATATATTTTAATAAATATAATATTCGTTGATAAAAGATGGTAGATATGAATATGCGAATTATGATATCTTGTTACAGCAGCTTTACAAAATAATAGAGGTGAGTCCAAGTCGAATGAGGTAGAACGCAAATACATACAATAAAAGAATACAGGTACCTAATGTTATTTACAGATTACCTTTTTTCATACCATTAAAAACATCTTAATTAACTGACAGCAATGCTTAAATTTATGAGCATATACACTTTAGTCTAATTAAGACAAAATGCTCATTGAATATTTCTTAATATCAAAATTCTTGGTATCTTTGCGTGTTTGAAAGTCTTAAATCAAAGACCGAAAGTTAGACATACCTATAACTTAGAAATCTCTTAATAAATAATTTTAACACACAACGCCATCTAGTCCCAAACATAGTAGAGCTTGTACTATACAACTGATATTATTACATATACAGTCAAACCTGGATAAGCGAGAGTTCAAGGGAGCACAATCTCATTCTCGCTTATAGAGGTTTCTCACTAACCCGAGTTTCTCGCTAATGCAGGTACATGGGTAGCGTTTCTCTCTTATAGGGGTACGCAGCAAAAACAAGTCACAGCAAGTACGAATGTAGTAAATATGTAATAGGATAAAATTATGTGCATGATATGCACAACATTTATTATGTACATAGGTATACATAGGTACAATATTGACGAGAATACAAAAACAATGGTAGGAAGTTCCACGAAAGTTAAGAATGAGTCATAAAATAGCACATGTTAAATTTGTAAATAAAGCTCGACTGTCGCTTATAGAGAGAGGTATAGATAAGTAGCAGTCTCACTTACGGAGGTTTATGAGGGGAAAACGACTCTCTCTTACAGAGGTTTCAGTTTCTCGCTTATAAAGGTTTTGGGAGCTTAAAATGACGGGTCCTGGCTATTACTCTTACTTATAGAGTTTTCTCACTTATCCAGTTCTCACTTATCCAGGTTTGACTGTATATACTTTTTTTGTAAATACATAAATATTATACATAGAAAATACCCAAAAAAAACCCAAACTCCGAAACAAACATTTGCAGATCATACAAACATTTGGTCCGACCCAGAATTCGAACCCGAGACCTCATGGACAGCAGTCACGTACGCTACCACTGCGCCACCAAGGCAGTCAAAGATTATTCTTTTTAAATTTTAGCATTTGCCGCACTAAAAGTATGCGGTTCTCTGTGTAGCACAGCGAGTATCGAGACAGATGGTAGAATTCATGGTGATGCGTCGGAGACTGCTATTTTGAACTTTCTCTTCAAAGTTGACGATCCAATGTCTATCAGGACAAAGTATCCGAAAGTTGCCGAAATACCTTTCAATTCCGTAAATAAATACCAAGTAAGGTTCAAAAGATTTTTTTTCGGAGGTCTATGTACCTATGTATTAAAATAATTATGTGTATTGCACTTCACAGTTCAGTACAACATATTTATTTTCTAACTGACGCACGTGGCTTCGTCTGCGTCACTCGTAGTTGAAATTTACGCGTAAATATTTTTTTTTCTAAAATAAAAGTAGCCTTACCTTAACTCCTTACAATATCCATGTGAAGTTCTCGTCAAAATCGGTCCAGCCATTGCATAGATTAGCCGGAAGAAACGATAAACAGAAATCGATTTTTTACGTAAGTGCCGTATATCAAGTACATTTAGTAAAAAGCTGAGAGATTGGTATTTGCTGTGAGATATGTGGGACTCTTGATGGTTTCCAACACTTACTGACGGAGTGTGTCAAGTATCGAATACAAAGGGAAGCGTTGGTGCGTAAATACGATTTAAATATTTATGATATTGGTATGTTTATTAACATTTTCGGAAACCCAACCTCAAATGCTGCACTTGACTTATTCGGAACGTTTATCCATCAAAAGCTTTGACTTGATTTTATATAGAATATAACATAGGATAAGGTACGATGGGACTAACATATTACCATGTAATAAAAGTCTCTAAATTAATAAAGATTAAAAAATAAAAAAAAGCTGCTGAATTGATTTCGAAAGTTTCGAAACACACACTTTTGTTTATTTGTATAGATAATCAGAAAAGATACACTGCCGTACCTATAGGGAATCTTACTTTTCCACTAGAGGCGCCACTGTACAAAACGTAATCAAATTCAAATATTGTATAAGTTGACATGTTTATACTTTGTGTACCTCAAATACTTTTTTACAAATAATAAATATGTATAATGGTGTGCATTTGAATGCAAAAATTTCAGGGTTCATTTTTTTTGCAAAGCTGGGTGAGCAATGGGAGACAGCTGCCACTGCCACTCTCACAAATAACAGAAATTCATTTATTTATACTTTTTTCCAAAGAAAGAAATAATTCTTTTTCTATGTGTTTCTACCAAATCTTTCTAAATAATCGAGAACGTTTGAAATTGTTAAACAAGCTTAATTAGAATTTGTATTAAAATCTTTAAAGTTTGTTTGTTTTTATCGTGAAAAAAAGAGAACTAGTCATGTCATCATTATCTACAAAAGTACGTACAGATGAAGTAGGCAAATAGTAATTTTGTAGTAAACCCTACCTGGGTTTACTGCAAAATTACTATTTGCGTCATACAGAATTGTTTTTTCAATAAGAGTCTTTTTTTCCTATAAGCGATGCGCCGCCATATCTGAGCAACGTTTTTAATTTCGGCAAAGTTAAACATCCATAATTATTATCCATTTTTGATATTAATATAAGAAAAAAAAAAAAAATACTACTTCTATCGCAACTTTGCTAATATAAGTTTACCGCCCATTATTGTTTACGTTATAGCTCGTTGGCGACCTCTAAGACTAGCTTTGCGTAAGCAACCTAATTGGTCTAGTGGTTGGAGACCTTGGCAGTAAAAGAACAGGTTGAGTTTGGTTTCGATCAAGGAGTTTATTAAAATAACTTACTTATCTTGTTTAAGTGCGATTTCTGAAAATTTTTATTATTTATTATTTTATTTTAAAACTTCATGCACACATGTACAACGGCGGGCTTAATGCCCAAGGCAAAATTTTTGTTCATGTGCATATTAAATTGTATTATCTGTCTATGTAGATATGAAAGTTGTCCATAACTATTTAATTTTCAAAGTAGACAATCTACTTTTTTTTATTTTTCACAAGATAATCTTGTGTGGTGTGGCTTACAAATTCTTATCAAACGGTGTTAATCTACTACTTATATCTATATAGCTTAGAATCAAGGTTTTCTTCGTCATGTCTTTCTCTCTATTTTATCGTCGTTCTACGGTAATAATGTACCTTCTGATGTAGTTGACATAGATGCTATCTGTATTCAGGTCAGTGTACACCTGGATAGTGCTGCATCGCAATATATTGTCGTGATGAAAGGAGCACCGGAGTGTTTGCTTGAGCGTTGTGTCACGATCGCGACGAGTGATCGAGATGAACCCATGACGAAGAATATGAAGTCACTAGCTGAACGTGCGAGTGAAGGTTTAGCGGACACTGGTGCGTATTCTAATTTGGGGGATGGGTAGGGGGATGGGGGAGAGGTTGGGTATGGGCCTCCGGAAACCTAACTTACCCTATGAAACACACCTCAGGCGCTGTTTCACACCGCTTTCCTGTGAGGCCGTGTTATCACACCTTTCGAACCGGCCCATGCATGCCGAACTGTGGCGCTCCCACTATAGTCCCATTTGTTTCGGAGTTTGGGTGTTTTCTACATAGTTATAGAGTGTATGTAGCGATATACTAAAAAACAAAAAATATATGTGTCTTTATATTAGTTATTAGTCTAGATCCCATATTACAAGCGCTGCTTAAATTTGCGACTTGATAGCTTCTGATGTCCAAAATATTATTGTTATTATATTTTACATTTACATTGATATCATTTAGTTTACCAATTTGTTCCGTGAGGGTTTATTTGCAAAGGGATTTTTTTGTTCTATCTTTTAGATACATAAGATAGGTATTCTCTTTTAGATTTTATTTTCTTCCTTTGATGATATGGCAATCAGCCGGATCAGCTATTTCTGCCAATGTCAAGTATTTCAAGTCTTCAATTCTAAGTCTTCAAGTCTTCGTCGTGATGGAATTAATGATAAAAAATATTAAATATATGGATGACATGAAATGGGGACCGTCTTTCGCAAAAACAAAAAACGATCTCCCTAGATTTTATTTTGCTGAAATTGAATTAGTGTTGAAGTTATGTCAGATAAACTTCAACTTTCATTTGTAGTTTATCGTTATAGATCGTATCTGTAACGGAACTACGAATTTAGGTTTAATTTAACTATTATGCTATACCTTCATACGTGGTCCTTTTTTAAGGTGAGAGAATTCTTGCATTTGCTGATATGACATTGGACCCAAAAAAGTACCCTTTGAATTATGAATTCGATGCTGACAATGTCAATTTTCCAATAGAAAATTTACGACTTCTAGGCGTGATGGGACTCATGGATCCCCCTCGAGCAGAGGTTTGTGCTTAAGTATTTATCAATTTACAGGTACAGAAAAATTAAATGTTATTTATTCGTCCTTATCAATAAATAGTATTTGTCTATGACATTCTTTATACCCATCACCAGATATTTATAAACCTTATTAGCACCCAAAGGCTTTTATACCAGCGCTGCAGTTCCACAAGCTGCAGCAATATATTTAAAAGTCGTCTTTTCTGGCATTGTATAGGGCATTAGAATAGCTTGTGACTAACACTGGTGTTTTTTGTGTCCGATTCATGTATATTTTTAAAATAAAGATAATAATAATAATAAATCGCTTTATTGTACACCAGATAATTAAGTTAATAACTTAAAGCTAGGTATTCAGTAGTACAATTGGCGGCCTTATTGCTCAACGGCAATCTCTTCCAGGCAAAGATCCCCGAGATACATAAAAAAAACTATAAACATTATTATTATCCCCTTATTTTAATAACCCTGAATTCTTTATAGAAGCCTAAAGATGCATCACTAGGCCGCCGCGGTGTAGGTCACCATGCTGCATTGTTTCATTGTCTGCATTCGCAAATCGCAATGTTTATGCTTTTCGTCAGGCAGAGTTGAATCACCTTGGAAGGCCCATACATAAAACATTGAATTGTATACCCAAGACACTTGCGGGT